>OY997270.1:622428294-622835794 GCA_963921465.1 Triticum timopheevii | reverse complement strand
CCATTACGATTTGCCGCTTTACCTCTGCGCCGCTGCCCCCGGTCCTGTGCGTTAGTGTTGGCCACAAAGTCCATGCTGCCATCCGCCTTGCGCTTGCCTCCGTTTCCATGACCTGCCGGTTTGTACTGTTGCCCCTTGGAGTTGCTATTCTTCTTTCCCTTCCCTGCTTCATCATCATCAGTCTCGGGATCCTTGGTACTATCCGAATCAACATACTTCACTAAAGCGGCCATGAGAGTTCCCATGTCATTACAGAACCGTTTCATGCGCCCCAATTTCAATTTTAAAGGTTTAAACCGGTAGTTGCCCTCCAGGGTTAAGATCGCAGAGTCAGCATTGATCCTGTCAGACGAGTGCAAAACTTCCGAAATGCGATGTACCCAATGGGTTGTTGATTCTCCGTCCTCCTGGACACAAGCCGCCAGGTCTACAATGGACTTGGGCTGCTTACATGTATCTTTGAAATTCTGGATAAACCGGGCCCGCAACTGGGCCCATGAGCTGATAGAATTGGGCGACAGGCTCTTCAACCAAGTACGGGCCGTGCCTTCAAGCATCATGGTGAAGTATTTTGCACACGCGGTCTCATCCACATCTAGCATCTCCATGGCCATCTCATAACTCTCTACCCACGCTTCTGGAGACAAATCAGCGGTGTAATTCGGCACCTTGCGCGGACCCTTGAAATCTTTGGGCAGGCGTACATTCCGTAAAGCGGGGACTAAACAAGGCACTCCCAAAGCGGATGCGACCCCTAGCCCGGCAGAGGTGGTAGGACGAACCGGAGTAAGCTGTCCCGCCTCGTTCTGTGCTGCTAACTCGGCCTCCCTTCGTGCTCGGGCCCTGTCCACCACATCCTGAGCATCGCAAACACCACCTGCCGGGTTATTGCCACGGGCCGCTTCACGGCCTCGCGCATTGCTCGATATGGCCGGTTCATCCATGCATCTGCTATAGCTCCGGCTTGGACGAGGCGTGGAGTGAATCCGATCGCGGCTGTATGAATATGCCTCCTGCTGAATCAGCGCGGTCCGGAGAAGTTCCTTAACCCGGCGCGTCTTTATCGCTTGCGGAGAATCCCCTTCGACCGGGATGGCCTCTAATCGCGCAGCAGCTGCAACAAGATTGTCCATAGGATTGGAATAATGACCCGGAGGTGTCTGAACCGGCGGAGGAATCACAATGTTCTGTTGAGGAGGTTCCATTAGGCGGGGTTGGACCATCGCCCCTGGCCCTGGCGCCTCGGTCCGGTTTGCCTCCAGGTACTGCGGCGGATTATTGGGTCCAGCTCCCAGAGTGTGGAAGAGATTTCGAGGGTCAAACCCTAACGGCAGGCGTGATCTGTGCTTCCGCTTCAAGACCTCTTGTGATGCGTTCTGGTCAAGCATGAGTTTATAGGCCTGGGCGTCCAAAGCGGCCCGTTCTGCAGCCATCCTGTCCTTCTCTGCTGCCAGATCTGCTTTGGCTTGTACGATCTGCTCTCTCACCTTTGCCATCTCTGCATCATGGGCCTCCTGATCCACCGGATTGGCCTCTGCCATAAGCGCAGCTAGCGCATCGAACAGATCAGACAGAACTTGAACCGGCGGGCGCACAAGGCCTCCTGCCCCTGCTGCCGCTGTCGCTGCTGATCCGGAGAGCATTGCTGCGGCGGTCGAAGAGTGATTCGCCGCCTGTGTGCCGGCCATGAATATTCCAACCCGGTTGATCTGACCTGGGGGGTCCGGAATACTGTCGCCATCGGAACATCCCCTAACCTGGTCGTCTTGCAACTGGTATAGCGATTCGGTCTCTCCGGTTGAGGACTCGTCGCCGGAATAGACGACGGTCTCGCTACCGTGTTCTGACTCGTCCTCACGCTCTCCTTCGTGGATGACTCCAACGAAGGCACGCTTCACGGCCGGTTTAGCCTGAGTAAATCTCGCACGCTGAGCCGTCTCGACGAGGTCGGTGCAGATGTCCGGCTCAGGCCCAGGCTTACCGATCTTGCCGATGAAAACGTGTATGCCACCAAAGGGGACCCGGTACCCGTACTCGATCGAATCGGCCTCGGGACCCCATCCGGTGTCGTCGATGTAGATCTTGCCGCGACGACTCTTGGTCATCCGGCCCACAGCATAGCCTTTGAGTCCTTTGAGCTTGCCCTCCAAGATCGTCAAACCATCGTGCGATAGCCCCACGGTGGGCGCCAACGTGGATTTGTCACGGCAGATGTCCTAGAGAAAGGACTTAGTCGTGGAGCCATCGCTACGGGTTAACTTGAAGGGGTTAAAGCGGACACAAAGACACGAGGGTTTATACTAGTTCGGCCCCTTCGATGAAGGTAAAAGCCTACATCTAGTTGTGATGGAATTGATGTGGTCTTGATGGCTAGGGAGCAAACAAGCTTCGCCTAGGCTCGAGTTGTAGTTGTCTGTCCTGAACCGCCGCCGGGTCGTCCCCTTATATACATGGGTGGCGCCCGTCGGTTCATAGAGTCCCAACCGGTTCATACTCGTATCCCGGTTGGTATCTCTCTATTCCTATCTTACAATACAAGTTATACATCAGGCCGGTTTATGGCTATAGGTTCTAAACCGACTACAGGCCTTGGGCCTTCATCTGCTTATACTATTAATGAAGCTAACCCGGCCCAAGTAGGCCGGTTCACGGCCAGTGGTAATATCCCCAACAAAGGGTACTAGCGTTACACATTGTCAGTTACAAAGAAGGAACAATCATGCCGAAACACCTATTCTTGCTTTCGAGGACACATCAAGATAACGAAGATTTCTTGTTCAGACACGGGGTCGACCTTCTGCTCGATCTTCAATGCGGCCCAATAGTCCGGCCCGCCCAAGCTAGGTCGGACACTTGGGGACCCCCTAGTTCAGGACTCCCTCAGTAGCCCCCAAACTAGCCTTCAATGATGATGTATCTACAATCCTCATGCGTGTACTGTCTTCGGCTTTGCAAGGAGAGTTCCTCCTTTCCCGAATCCTGAGAGTATCTTCTGCAGCGAAAAGCTTCAAGGGTGGCCGTCTCGAGTTCGGCCAGGATACAATTCAGGTTGTGTTTGGATTCGAACTATCAGTATAACCCAGACCTTGAAGGCCAATCGCCCAAGTGGGAACAGTGTCTTTTTCCTGACAACTTTCTAACGAAAGGTCGCAACCGGTCTTAAACATTGAACTGTTGCGCGCACTCGATTCGCGGTTCGAGGCTGAGCCTCCATTGTCACGTCCCATCAATGTGGAGATCGTGCCTGTCCTTTACGGGATTTTATCAATGATTTTGGTTAACCCAACCACGCATAACGTCATGATTTTATCGGGAAGAGGCGAGGTCTGTGGCGTAGTAAAAGGACTCTTGGCATTTTTGACTTCCTATAAGAAGGGGAAAGATATCACTTTTCCTCTCACGCCTTCATCTCCTTGCCTTTGCTTCCCAATCTCTCAGAGCTCCAGTGCCCAAAGCTTTCCCCACTCCAACTTCCGCAGCTTGACCATGGCCGGATCCGGTTCCAAGGGCAAGTGGGAGGCCTCATCCGTCACTAACCATGACATCGAGGACCTCAAGCGTGCCGGCTACCTCTCGGCCAACATCGTCCATGGGCCGCCGGAGAAGGACCAACTCATCCCCACGCCTAGGCCTGGGGAGAGGGTGGTATTCATCCCTCACTTCGTCCGGGGACTCGGCTTCCCACTCCACCCCTTTGTTAGGGGACTCATGTTTTTCTATGGGCTAGATTTCCATGAACTAGCCCCGAACTAAATCCTGCATATCTCGGCCTTCATAGTTATCTGCGAGGCCTTCTTGCGGATCCAGCCACACATCGGCCTATGGCTGAAGACCTTCAATGTCAAGCCGAAGGTGGTCGACGGCCAGTAGGCGGACTGCGAAGGGGCTATGGTAAGCAAGCTTACCTGGGTCGTGTGGCCGGAAGGCACCTTCATCGACACTGTCAAAGTTTGGCAGAAAGAATGGTTCTATATCATGGAACCCCGCGGTCCAACTTGGGCCGTGGCTCCTGCCTTCAGATCCGAACCCCCGATGAGGCTCACTTCATGGAACGAGAAGGGCCTCGGCTGGGGGTCACACGCTGAAGTGACCGTGCTCCAAAAGCGCATCTCAAACATTGTATTAGCGAAGACTGTGCTGACCAATGTGGTCCAGGTTATGCTCCATCGCCGCCTCCTTCCTTGCCAACTCCTAGCTTCCCTAATGTGGGCTTACAAGACGAAGACCCCAAGACTGTGCAACACTTCTATGGCACCACACATGAGAATTTGTGGAAAGTGTTGTTCAAGTCATAGAAGGAGTGGCCGACGGAGGAAGAAGACATCGGGCTTGATGCCGCCACCCCTCCAAAAGGGGTGACCAAATCTTGTCTGTATTCTAATCCGGACACATGTTATAGTTTGGTAATTATCCTAACCTTTCCTTCCTACTGCAGAACTGGCTGGCTAAGGTGGAGCGATTTAATAGTCCGGCTCCGCTGCCCGAAGACCCCAGGTCAGCCCAGTTGTCCAAGATGTTGATGCCGGTGCCCTACAAGTCGCCCGCAAAGAAGGAGAAGTCGAAGAAGAAGAAGACAGGGGAGGCTAGAGATGGCCTCCGCTCCAGGGGTCCCCGGACACTCGATCCGGGGAGACTTGAGCTCCCTCAACCCACGAGGAAGAGGAAACCGAGGAAGGGGAGGAGAGCGACTCCTCCCACACAAGGAAGAGGGCGGTGTCCGCAGACGTCGAGAAGGTCCAACCTACCGCCCCAAAAGATCATGCAGGCCAAAATTGATCCTGCCAGACAGCTCGGGCTCCGACGCGGAGTCCGTAGCGTCCGAAGAGGTTCCCCAACGGAACCCCGGGGTCAAGCCCCCGACCAAGAGGTATGAATCCGAAGACCCTTCATATTACTTTATTTATTTAGTTCGTCATTTGATCGCACATATGCCATACTGTAGCCCTCCGCGCGAGGTTCCCGCGGATTGTGTGTCAGAGGGAGACTCTCCGCCAACCGAACTGGCGAAGAGTAGGACGGCGTCACGCTCCACTCCTCCTACGGCCATGGGCGACACCGAGGAGGTGTTTTCTCAATGGGCACCTCCCAGCCAAGAGACGGCGGGCGGGGCTGACGAGGCCATGGCCGAGGCACACACCTCGACCGCCGAAGACCAGGGAAAAAAACCCTCTGCAAGTAAAGAAGTGGAGCCCGGCTAGTTTGGGTCCATCCCGAAGACAGTTCCGGAGCCTTCAAGGTCTCTGGGGCTGACAGTTTCGTCCCCCACCAGAGAGGGGATGAGGGTTCTATCCCCGGCGCAACCCTCCTCAGAACAGGTGGCAACTGGGCGGCCGGACACCCTGGAGGAGGAATTGAACAGTGCTTCCATCGTGAAAGAACACCGTGCCCTGATGGGCATGGTGATGAAGAGGATTCAATCCGCTAACAGCGGATTGAAGGACGCCTTCGACGACCTTCTAACAGGCTTCAAGGTGAGTGATGTAATGCGTTTGTATTACTAAAAAGTAAATTGTATGCCTTCTTTATACATAGTAGCCCCCGAGACTACCGGATTTGAAAAAACCGGATAGAGGATCGAAAACCTTGCACTACAGGTACTTAGCAATTGTATCTTAATCTTGCAGGCTTCCTCACTGTCCGCGGCTTCTAATGCAGCGGAGCTGTCTGAGCTAAATCAGAAGCTCCGAACTGCCGATGAGGAGCTCGACCGCGTCAACAAGCGTTTCGAAGAGACGCAAGGTAAGTTCGACCCAAATCTTTGTAGTTCGGAAATTATTTAGAGTGCTCAGGTTTAGATCCTGATTTGTTATGGCAAATTTGATTATAGCCGGCAGCAGCTGAGAAGTCAGCAGCTAGAGGAGGCCAAAAAAAGAGTCAGCAGCTGAGAAGGCGGTAGCTGAGAAAGCGGTGGCCGATCTATTGGCGGAACAAGCTGCTCGGAGCCAGCGCAAGGCGTGGGTGGCCGAGGTGGAGCAGGAGCTCAAGGATGCCATCACGAAATGGCGGAAATGTGAGGCCCTTGAGCACAAGAGCGCAGACCAGTTCACACAACTCTCCAAAGTGGGCAAAGAGGTCGAGGAGGCGCGGACGGAGTCCCGGAGCGCTCGCGAAGAGCTCCGCCAAGTGAAACAAATGGCGGCTGGTAAGCCTTATTTATTGCAGAGTGTGTTTGGAGGTCAGCGGTACGCGTTACTCACCCGAGTATGGCGCTCTCTAGGTTGGTTTCCATAATTTTGCAACATTGCCTCATTGCTGGATTAAAGGGGAAGCAGGTTGGGGTCTGTAAAACTTGTCACAAGCCAACCCATATACAAAAAACCATGGAAAATTCAAAAAGTCTGGCATTTGACAGATAGTTGTTGATATTCTGATCTTACAACAGCTGAGCAGATTGTCCGGTGAAATTCATATAGTTATTCATCAGACAGAAAATGTATGATACACGTTTTGAATATATCATTGTAAAATCAGGATTCTGGAGGTGACAGACAAGTAAATTCAAACAATGAAATCGATCAAGGTCCAGCGCTCTACTACATATAAATCTCCAAACTAATGAACAACACCAGACATATCTACGCAATCCCAAGGACCTATAGGCAACATGTTCTATGTACTGACAGAATGTTTTACATCAAAACTGGATGCTATCTTGCTTGTCTTTAGGGGCGACGCACTGCCAGAGAGATCTGTAGGATTCAATTTCTCTCGCGTCTATTCCCAGGGTGCGAAGGTTCCGCGCATATTCCTGCAAAACAATGTGTCAGCGGAAGTGCAATGCATCTGATACACATGTGCTCCCTCTGTAAGCTAATATAAGACGTTTAGTGATCTAAAACGTCTTATATGAGTTGACAGAGGGAGTACTTTCTAAACATGTTTAATCAGATAAGCTGCCTCATGCTATCTTCTCTATTCTCCTAAATACAAGCCTTTCTCTGTGTGTAGTGCAGCAGAGATTGCAAATGTTTCAAGTGTCGCATACAGAAAACGTAATCCAGGTTTGAAGAAGCTGGTAAGGGAAAGAAGATTGTACATAGAAAGAACAAAAGGGAGAATGCCATGGAAAAAAAACAGTTGATGAAAGATAAATCTATATGCTTTATGAGCATGAAGGTGAAAGACAGTTAGCGTACCTGAATATCAAGGAATAGCTGCATGCAGATCTTGTCGGTGTCAGATATGATGTTATCTGAGGCATCAGTACTACCTCCTATTCGTTTCTGTTGTCCTTGGCGCAGTCTTTGCAACGAAGATTCAGTTTTCCTTGCCTTCATATTGAAAAGATGCAATCTGAGTAACTCATAGGTAGAAAGGTAGAACTGAAATTTCAAAGGCGGGCGGGCAATCCTTATACTTACCACATTGACTACTTCAGATACCATGTCATAATAAGTTGCCGTGATCTTGTCTGTCGATCCACGGCGCAGCTTAGTTTTATCATCTTCTGATAAATAGTGCACACGATCTCCTTCAAGAAACACCTAAGAACACAAAGGAAAGCTCATAATGAAATAGCATAAAAATGAAAACAGCACATGAATCTGTTATAGAAGTTGAAACATGGCCAATAAATTACAGCACACAAAATAGGCATATGACCATAACTCAAATACAGACCATAAAACTAGTAAATGTAATATGACCTACTTGCTCAGAAGAGAGTAATAAACTCAGAAATTTTAAGCTAAAATGCTGTCGGTTGAACGCAAACAGAAAACCAAACATGGAAGTTCATTCACCTTAAGTGGATGCAAAATCCCAGATACATATGGAGAATGCCTCACAGGAAGTTTATTGGTCATCCTATACGTGGCCGTTATTCCCTTCAGGTGTTTCAGATCCTACAATCAATTCAGAAAAAATGTAGTTACAATCAGAGAACAAGAGGAACGTAGTCTTAAATGTTCCATTGAATAAAATTATTTATAAATGCAACATTAGCTTCTATATTCAGCAATATTTCATGCCAGAACAAAAGATATGTATGATGATAGTATTGCCCTTCTGTTGGCATTGGTCCACTCACCTCATTAGACCTTTTAACTATGACCCCAATCATGACATCCATTATGCTAGGCAACAACTCCTTCAAAGGCTCAACAGCTTGCAGTATACTTTGTTTCACAAGGGTAAGTACTTCAATGGGGCATGATGCTAGCAATTGATTCACACGTCCCACAAAGTCACCTGATTCTGAAAGCTCCCCAATTACAGCATTTACATCATGCATTACCTGCAGATCGAATTATCGTAACCCTTTAATCCAATGGAAAAAAAAAGTCTGTCAAGCCTACAAACTGCTATGTGGCCTGCGCAACATTGTTTTATAGCATATTCAGAATGCAACAAGGACTACAGAAGGACGAGCCAGGACAACAGGAAAGATGCACCTTGCCCTTTTATTGCCTCGTAGTTGTCAATATGAACCCCGCCATGTATGATGCTTGTAAAGCTAAAGTACAAGTAGTCGGCCAGTCAACTTCACACTGACTTTGAGCACTAAATGTTTAGCATGGAGTTAACTAATTACCTTATTGTCAACTTAATTTCATAAACCAGTAAAACCACTAACTTGAAACGAAAGCATACACTCAAAAGAGTAACACATGGTGTACACAGCTAAGATGATAACACTCAGTACTGAGAAGTGCTAGGTCTTGGTCACTGAAATGACATGGTAAGACTTCAAATAATTCTGTAGATGCGACATACATATATGAAATCCTCCACAGGTACAGAGAGTGCCCACTCAAAATCTGCAGGAGAACTCGAGCTCCCATCAGAAGCATTACGCGCAGCCAGACCAGAAGAAAGCCATGTTGTATACCTTATTGTGCAAGGACATGGAGGAAACTAAAGGTCAGCCTCCGGATGATAAATCATGAAAGGTAAGGAAAAGAAAAATCATTTGTGACAGTTATACCTTGAAATAAGCTGCAAGGACAATCGGAGGAATTTATCAGAGTGAGAGAACACGAGAACATCATCACTCCAGCAGGACTGCAAACTTTCTAATAGCTTAATACTTTGCTTCAACAATAATGGCTTCTGCTTCATTTGGTTCTCATTCACTCCGACAGGGCTAATTGTGGCTGTAAGGGCACCATCAAGACTACCAGCAATTTCCTGGAACCTTGTGTAGTTGAACCAGTAGAAATGAAGTGAGAAACATTGTTTTGAAGTGTGTGTATAACACTAACAGAGATATTTATGCTCACCTCAGTGAAAAGTAGACACTAACATGCCACAGTCGCATGAAATCTGTGTAAGCAGGCTCAGAGCGGAACTTTGTTACAGCAGACTTGGAAGGACAGTGGCCTACATAAAAAATAATAGGTCAACCATGAGTTCAAATAATAGTAAGCATCATCCAAACAGAACTTAGAAATGGAGATGTGTTGTGCTCTGCAACTCTCTGTAACACAACAAGTAATAGGACACAATGCAAACTTCAATGCCAACACCATTGCTAGCTGATTCTAGCACTTGATTATGTATCAAGGTGTTAGAGACATTACTTGCTCAGCTGAGCAACGACCTCCTTCCCTTTCACCAATTTAATTGCCATTACACACACACTATCAAAAATATACAATAGCACGCTTTGCAGGCAAGCATAGTACTGTGGTAGACTTAGCAGACCAAATCACAGAAAACAAACCACTTTGTGCCAGAATAATTAAGCATACCTTCAAGAAAGTCAAGAAACTTTAAGCTCGCTTTGTAGTTTCTCAGGAACTCTTTAGGTTTTCCAGGAGAACAGGCCCCAGGCTTTCCCTTCATGATTGCAGAATGGACTTCCTTGAGTATTGAATTGGCCAGAAAATCAAAAATATGAAGTCCAGAGTTTGCTGCAAATGAAACAAAAATCGATAAGATGTTATCTATCTAAGTCTATATGCAGCATTTAGGCTTCATCAGAATATGAAGTAACAGAATTTACAGCTACCTGATGAAGATATTTCCAAAATAAATTTGCAATCTTTTTCTACACATTGCATTATCTGCTCATAGTCATCCTCCAGGTCATCAGAAGATACCCCAGAAACAGCTTTTGCATAGTTTTGAGGGACAATTTTCTGAATCAATGGGGAGACCACTGTTGTACGGAAAAGCTCTTCAGCTGAAGATGTGTTGTCAATGGCAGCATAAGCGCGCAAGCAGTTGTATATTACTTTTGCGTCCCGATGTTCTAGGCCAACCACAAAGCAACGCTCCAAGCTACCATCAAGTAGTTTTGTAGCACCTTGGACCCTCTTCTCCATGTTCTCAATAAAAGGAAGGTTCTGTACTGCCATAATGTAACAGAATAAGAATCATATATATGTTGCATTAAAATGTATATGATGTATCCAGTTAGATATAAAATTAGTGCTACCAATACAAAATTGGGTTGGTACTTTGGCAGTTTGAGATAAGGTTCTAGCACAAAACTTCAAGAAGTGAATGAACTTAATCATGGCCATGAAATACAACTGGCTATGACTCGTACTTTATTAAGACGTCATTACACATATTATGATGACAATGTACACTGCCCTTTCAATGGTGACACACATACCGAATATTTTCATGTGAACTATCTGTAACCATTTTACGTTGTAATTTTCCTAGGGTTCTGTTCGACAACTTGCATAAACCATAGAAAAATTCTACTCCCTCCGTCCCATAATATAAGAACGTTTTTTGCACTAGTTTAGTGACAAAAACGTTCTTATATTATGGGACGGAGGGAGTATATATTAGAAACTAGAGATGCCCAAGGAAGCAAGGACCAGTAGTATCTGTTAGGACAAACCTGTGCGTGGCTGATGTAAAATTTGAGTCGGTTCATCTCGCTTGCGATTCTTTCTAACAGAATGCTTTGTGTTTCTCTGACATCTGTCCCTGCCTCCACATTTGGTGACGTAATATCATTGCCGGAGTAGCCCTTATCAACTGAATGAACCTCAACATCTGATGAATCAGATGGTGCTGTTGGTAATTCCTTGATCAGTTTCTCAACCTGAATGAACAAAACAAACCGTTAGGTGTCATAAACAACACAACATGAGCTAAAGCAATTTGGTGAACACATATCAAACTTGCTTTGATGAAATAATTCTGGAGGGTCAACGGATGACAAGGCAGAGGAGTTATTTCATTGGAAGAAAATCTCAACATCATGATACACCGCGAACTTCGATAAGTATGCAGTGGCATGTGACCGTTTATACTAAGTGTGAAACTTTAGTCAGTAATTTATTTATGCAGTCAGACCCAGCAGTGTTAATGAACTAGCTACATTGGCATTTAGATTTCAGACACAATGGGCAAAATCTCAACCTAAAAATGAATCAATGGCTGGTACAAATTGGTAAACATGTACTATCAGACTTGCTTTAGTGGCCAGCTTGATAGAAACCCTCTTGATGGTCAACGGTTCAATGGCGGAGATTTTTTTTATAGCCGAGAAAAAAAATCTCAGCATTACAATGTGTTCTGATGATAAGTACGTAATGACATATGAATATATGATCATTTATACTAGCATTATGATTTGTTGCAAAATTGGATAAGTATGCAATGACATACGATCATTTATTCTAGCATCATGATATGTCGCAATTCCAATGATAAGTATGCAAGGACATGTGATCATTTATACTACTAGGTGCTGAAACTGCAGTGAGGAGAATGAGATGATGCATCTGTATGCAGGGACAACCCAGAATGGCAGATGATAGTCTACTAGTTATGCAGTCGGATCGACCACCAGTGGTATAAATAAACTGAAGTAAAGAGCAGCGAATTAGCCACATTGGAGTCTGTTCAAGGCGGGAGCGAGTCCGAGATCGGAAAACCTTGGAGACGACGTGGGAGGTGTCGAGCAGCAGCTCGAGGAGCTCGCGCGCCTGGGTCGCCGCGGCGCGCTGCTCGAGCCCGGCGCGGAGGGCGGCGAGCGCGGCGGAGGCGGCGGCGCGGAAGGCGGCGACCTTGTCCCTGAGGTCGGCGAGCGGGGCGCGCATGCGGGCGGCGGCGGCGTCGACGCCCTTGAGGCGGGCGCTGAGGCCGACGAAGTCGGCGTAGTCGCGGTTGATGAGGCCGACGAGCTCGGCGCGGAGGGCGGCGAGGTGGGAGCGCAGCTCGGCGGCGAGGCTCTCGAGGGGCACGTAGGAGCGCAGCTCGGCCACGTAGGCGTCCGGGTCGAAGCCCGCGCGCAGGAAGGCCTCCGGCCTGAACCACGGCGGGTGCGCCTCGATCGTCTCCCCGAAGAGGTCCTTGGCCGCCGCCGCCGCCGGCGGCTGCGGCGGGGCGGGCGCGCGCGGCGGCGCTACGGCGAGATCCGCCATGGCGAGAGGTGGATCTGGGGGGAGGGAGTGCGGTGGGTTTCAACGGAGATCTAGCGGGTAGCGGCGACGAGACGACGCTCCATTTCTTGTGCTACGGAGGAGGCTGGACCGTCGGCCCGGGTTTTACTGCTTGGGCTTGCTGCAATTTACAAAACCCAACTTCTTATGAAATTTTCAAACTTGTCTCAACAAAAATGAAATTTTCAAACATTTTTTCTGATTTAAAAAGGGAAAACCAAAAAAGATGTAAAGAAAGAATGAAAAAAAACTGGACCATAACCTTCTAGAGAGTTCCCGAAACTGGGAAAACCAGGGAAAGAAACCTACTAAATGGGCCAGCCCAGTTGCTTGTCTCGTCTTTGTGCTATACGCGGATAGTTGTCGCAGCGAGCGGCAAATAGGACATGCCCTTTTCAGAGGATCAAATCCGATGCTTTTTTTTTCCTGCCAGGAAAAAGATGATATTGTACTGTCGATTTCTTAGAACATGGTGTTTCGACTCTTGAGGACAACCAGAACACCTAGGGCGTTTTGGTTGGACTAATAGACCGAAATATCTGCTCCTAAAGGGGGAGTTTGTACGTCGTTCGTTCGTTTGCTCATGACTCCCTTCGATATCTTATAAGATCTCCCCCTCCCCCCCCCCCCCCCCCCCCCCCCCCCCCCGCATTCCACCGACTTTTTCTATCCCTGTAAAAACCAGTGGAGAAAACCCTCCCAGCGATTCCTTTCCTTCCGCCTGTTTCACTTTTTACTACGTGTTCTTTTTACTTCCCTCATATCTATATATTCCTGATTTTCTAACACAAAGGATGGCTCTTCTCTGAAAATTCCTCGTTCTTTCTCCTCAAATGTGTTATTGCGTGCTCTCCAAATGCTTGTCACTTCACGCGAACCTTGGGGTAAAATGGAACAGTGAGTGGACGAAAAAAATAGTGTGTACAACAAAATGAAGTATAACTAGTGGTTGGGGCGCCACCTTGCGGCGGCGCCTGAGGGAAAGCTGGCGGCGGGTGGGATACGCCCCTTTCACTCACCTTTTTGTACTATATAGTGTTATTGCATAAGACTCGAAGTACAACAATATGAAAGTATGAATACATGTAAGTTGATGACTGGAACAATAAGGCAGAGCAGTGCAAATACAATACATTCAAGGATGGATCAGCCTTAGGAGGAAAAACAATGACAATAGACATTAAGAGGCTTATATGAACGCAAAAGTGGTAGTTTTAAAATTTAGAGGACTGACTACCGACAATACAAGTGGTTCAAAAGTGATAGAATGATAGTACTTGCTAATATAAACCACCAACTAATAAAAAATACAGCAACACAAAAGATATGTCAAGATCAAATCAACATGATCAGCACGTGGAACGACATTGTCGACTGGTTCACCTGACTTGACATACAACATCCTAATCCATGAGAGTCGACTCTCCTCCTATGCGGCCTGATGCTAAATCAGCCTCGAAGAGGCCCCCGCTGGGCAATGGACATGGACGACATCTAACAAGGTAAGAATAGGAAACATGATGATAGGAAGAGGCAAAAGTGAGAACGAGAGCAAAGGAGCCAAACGGTGGTGTCACTTCCCTTTTATCTGCCGACCATCGTATCAGTCGTCGCCGTCGCTGCCCATCGCCTCACCCATATCTTGCACCGCACTGTCATATTCATGTCTGTCTTGGGTCTGGCCCAATTGTTTTTCTTTTTTCAACCATCGAATTATAGGTACGTGAGATAGGATTCGAACTCCCAACCTCTTGCTTTACTTCCATCCACGTTAACCAACTGGACATCTCACTTGTTGTGCCTAATTATTTCTTTTAGGCCCTGTTTGATAGCAGAGTATTTTCTAAGTTTTTTGAGAATACTATAGTATTTGAGATTATCATAGTTTTATTTACAATGAGTTGTTTGGTTGCCCTTAAAAACTGTAGTTTTAATACTACAGTATTGATCAAACTGTAGTTTTTTCTCTGCATAAAAAAAAAACCTCGGACCTCTTTTTAAAAAACCGAGGAGCTGAAAAGAAGGGACTGGCGTTGTTATCATCTTCGCCGTTGTGCTCAACAACTCGGTTCTTGCTATCTGCAAAGCACGCATCTTTATTTCCTCCTACTTATACTAGTTCTTACTATCCATCTGCTAATGACTCCACCGTAGTCGCTGCCGCTAATCATCATTAGTCTGCCCGGTCCATATATTCTAGTACTACATCATGGTGCTTCTTCCATCCACTATATTTTTCACCAAGCTACTACACGTTTACAGCCGTAGCCTATCATCTACTGCTGTTCTCGCTGTCGAACTCATTGCTACCTGCCTGTGCGTGCGGTGAAGGAGATTTACTACGTTTTGTGGGGGTAACCAAACAGGTCCTCTATATTGTGAATACTTCAAAAAACGTTGTTATATTAAAACCATGGTATTTTCTACCTAGAGATTAAATTACTGTAGTTTTGGATACTTTGGTTTTTATATTACTTTGCTATCAAACAGGGCCTTATTCTTCTTGTTGTGCCTTCTCAGTCTAGGTTTCTTCTTTTTTGGTTTCATTTGGCCTTTTGTTTTCTTCATTTTTTATTTTTCTTTATTTCTTCTTCTTCTTCTCTTTTTCTTTTCATTTGATTCAATTCATGAACTCCTTAAATTTGTTTTCAAATTGTGAACTTATTTTTCGAATTCATGAATTTTTAAAATTAATGAATGCTTTTCAATTTCACAAGTTTTTATCAAATTCATGAACTTTTTTCAAATATATGAACTTTCTTTAAATTTTGTGAACTTTTTCAAATTTGTGAACTTTTTTGTGCAAGTGATTAGCTTGGCCCATGTAATTGACGTCCCCGCTGCACGCACACGCTGGTCACTACATGTGGCAGAAATTTTCCAACACTAACAGAAAAAAAAACTAAAAAATTGGTTTTCTTGGGCCAGTCTTCGGTTTGTCGGTTTTTATGCCCACCCCTAGCTCCAAGGATGAAAAATATTCATCAAATTGAAAAAGTTAATCGATTTGAAAAAAAGTTCACGAATTTGACAATAAAATGGCATGCGTCAAATGACTCCAAAAAAATTCCATGAGCTTATATGATCAACTAGAGGCATTGTGCCAAATTTTCTTGGTTTTCGATAAATTTCCCATTTTCTCGAGTTTGCTCGGTCAAAAAAGACCGATAAATTGCCGGACGTGTCGCAACTTGGATATAGGGTCAAAAGTCGTTCAAACCTAACATGAATGCCTACCATGGGCATGCCCACCTGCTTGCAAAAGTTGGGATCATTTGAAGGATGTCCAAACATAGAGCATGTTCAATGGAGGGGGTTCGGGTAGGCCAGAAGGCTACGTCTGTGAACACGTTGTTCTCGACATCCTTGAAATGGCCTCATTTTTTCATGACCTTGTATGACCAATTCAAGGTATCATGCCAGGTTGTTTTGGTTTGCGACAAATTTTGCATTTTCTAAAGTTTTCCCGGTCAAAAAGGCTGATAAATGGTCAGACATGTCACAACTTGCATATGGTGTCGGAAATCAGTCAAACTTAGCATGGATGTCTAACATGGGCATGCTCACCTGCCTGCAAAAGTTGGGTTCAGTCCTCAGATTTCCAAAAAATACCATGTTCAACGGAGAGTGTTCGGGTAGGCGAGAAGGGTCCATTTAGGAGCACCTCGTTTCTTGACATCCCTTAAATGGCCCCTAAATCTTTTTCATGGCCTTGTAAGACCAATTCAAGGCACCATGCACAGTTCTTTGGTTTTTGACAAGTTTTCCATTTTTTCTGGAGCTTGCTAAGAGGGAACAAAAGAAACTAAGAGGAGCTAACTAGTTAGGGAGAATTTTTTTTGTGGAGAAAGGAAGTGAAATTGTTTGAGAAACAGGAGCTGCCAGCACTCCTATATATAGGCAAAACTTAAGGCTGGCGTTTCAGGACAAGTTGTTTGGATTTTTGACAAGTTTTGTATTTTCTGAAGTTTTCTCAGTGAAAAACATTGATAAATAGTCGAAAGTGTCGCAATATGCAAACAATGTCAAAAGTCAGTGAAACATGGCATGGATGCCTCATATGTCCGTGTCAGGCTACTGCAAGAAGTAGGGGTCATTTATCCATGGTCTAAGAAAAACCACTAATTGAGAGGAGCTACAGGCAGTTCCACCTAGAGCTGGGGCAACCTGGCTTTGTCTTCCACATGTGCGTAGTCCGGGCATCGATGAGGATGACAAGGTTTACTTGATTTTTATGAATTGCAGTGTCATCACCGTTGGGGCAAGGAAACTGTTCTTATGACTTATAAGATTCAACGGTGGTGATCAGATAATGCTAGCAAGAGACCAAAATTCATATATGCGAAACACTTAATCATAATATTTGTACGCATGTGCTTACTGCTAAAAGCCTGAGCCACTTGGCAACCAATCTACAATTTGATATTAGAATTATAGGTGCGTCTAATGTAGTAGGAAACTCTAATTTGGCATCAGATTCTTACTAATTCATACATGAAATAAATTGTGATTTGTATTTGGATTACCAAGTTTCTTGGTATGTTTCCTCATAATAGAACGGTTCTTGGTATGTTTCGATCCATGTGTAATGAATTTACCCATCTCCCATTCTACCAACATGTGGTAATAGAAAAATGAATAGTCAATAAGACAAAACTTATTAGCGTTCTTCTCCAAGAGTGATTTTTTTCATGTTTTGTGCTATTGTGAACACATTTCTATCGTAAACTGGTGGCCACATATGTTCCCAGCAAATTTTAAAACTAGGTCAATCACCAGTGATGCCTGCTTATGTGATTCATCGTCATATTTGATGTTTAACTGTAAATTGTCTGAGTGTGTCTGATTAGGCTTTCTCTTTGGTTCGTGTTGCAATAGGATGTTGCCACTTTCATTTTGCTCCCACTTTGGTGTAGAAAGTAGTATGTGTAGCATATTTTTTTCCTCGTCTTTTTTCTGTGAATGAAGTAGTATGGCCTGACCATGTATCATTCTAGAATCTATCTACAAATACTATTGTAAACTAATGTGTTTTCGTCTTTGAACTTATCAAGTTTCTATGTATGTTTTTGAGCATTCCTGTTGTCCTTTGCATATAATACATTTCCATTACCCCTCTAATGACTCCCAATTGTTGTAGTTCATTTGTCAGGAAGGTGCTTTGCCTGATAATAATTTTTTTTGTTATTTTTGTTCAACAGTACGCAACAATACTGATTGTGCTGGGCGTGATGGAAGCGCGATACTGGGAGACACTTGTCGAGATGGGGTAGGAGGGGGACACAACGGTGGGGAACCTGGGTATATGAATGATAGACATGATCAGAATTTGCATGCCATATTAGGTTGACATGGAGTGGAGAGGAGCCGAGGTAGGGCTGGGGAAGAGAGACACTGGAAGAACAGAGAAGAAGATACTTGGCGGGAAATAAAGCAAAATATCGGTCGGGCACATAATGTTCAGAAAAAATTAGCTCGCCATTTTCGAGTGTTTACTACATCTGGCCATCTACAAGTACTACAAGGCATCATATGTAACAACAACATTCTTCTTCAGCATGTCTTTTGTTTTGCGGGTATCATGTCTTTTATTTTTGTGGGTAGCATTTATGTTGAAGACAATTCGTTATTCCTTTCCAAGGTGAAATACAAGCATGTAGCCTACCTCACTTAATTATTGTATGGTGTAGATTTTGTTGATACAAAACAATATTTATTTGATGCCTCACTAATGTAAACTAAATACAAACTATTTAGTAGCCATATTTCATTTTTTCAATGGGCAAGTATTTTTCATGTCGCTGTACTTAGTTTATGGCTGACCAAACAGTGAACACAGAATAACATTTGAGTAGTGGTGTGCGACGAGAGGGAGGGAGGGAGGTGCATGCGTGCATCTCCGGTGACATGCATGGTGGATAAATCAATAATAATTCTGAAGTTTCAAAAAGTTCTGAAAAAAAGAATACATGTTCATATGGATGTATTATACATGTTTGTATTTTTTGAAGATGATATACATTATGGTGAGAGGTACACAAAAAAGACAAAATCATGATTTTGAAACTGATGAACAGTACAAACACTGTTGACTATTCGTAATGCAGGATTTTCTTTCTGTATGTGGCTCCTGCCATAGTGTATTTCATCGTCAGGCTATACACTAGTAGAAAAAGGGCCATTTGTCCTGGTTCGTAAGGGCCTTCTGTCCCGGTTTAAGAACCGGGACTAAAAGGTCGGTACTAATGCCCTTGGCCTTTAGTCCCGGTTTTTACACGAACCGGGACAGATGGGCCTCCACGTGGCTGCTGCGGCTGATGATCCACAAGTGTAGGAGATCTATCGTAGTCCTTTCGATAAGTAAGAGTGTCGAACCCAACGAGGAGCAGAAGAAAATGATAAGCGGTTTTCAGTAAGGTTTTCTCCACAAGCACTGAAATTGTATGTAATAAATAGTTTTGTGATAAGATAAATTGTAACGAGTAACAAGTAAATAAAATAAATAAAGTGCAGCAAGGTGGCCCAATCCTTTATGTAGCAAAGGATAAGCCTGGACAATTTCTTATAATGAGAAAGGAGCTCCCGAGGACACATGGGAATTATCATCAAGCTAGTTTTCATCACGCTCATATGATTCGCGTTCGGTACTTTGATAATTTGATATGTGGGTGGACCGGTGCTTGGGTACTGCCCTTACTTGGACAAGCATCCCACTTATGATTAACCCCTATTGCAAGCATTCGCAACTACAAAAGAAGTATTAAGGTAAACCTAACCATAGCATTAAACATATGGATCCAAATCAGCCCCTAACGAAGCAACACATAAACTAGGGTTTAAGCTTCTGTCACTCTAGCAAACCATCATCTACTTGTTACTTCCCCATGCCTTCCTCTAGGCCCAAATAATGGTGAAGTGTCATGTAGTCGACGTTCACATAACACCACTAGAGGAAAAGACAACATACATCTTATCAAAATATCAAACGAATACCAAATTCACATGATTACTAATAGCAAGACTTCACCCATGTCCTCAGGAACAAATGTAACTACTCACAAAGCATATTCATGTTCATAATAAGAGGAGTAATAATATGCATAAAGGATCTAAACATATGATATTCCACCAAGTAAACCAATTAGCATCAACTACAAGGAGTAATCAACACTAATAGCAACCCACATGTACCAATTTGTGGTTTGGATACAAGATTGGATACAAGAGATGAACTAGGGTTTTGAGAGGAGATGGTGCTGGTGAAGATGTTGATGGAGATTGACCCCCTCCCGATGAGAGGATCATTAGTGATGACGTTGGTGATGATTTCCCCCTCCCGGAGGGAAGTGTCCCCGACCGAACAGCTCCGCCGGAGCCCTAGATTGGTTCTGCCAAGGTTTCGCCTCGTGGCGGCGGAGTTTCTCCCGTAAGCTTGCCCACGATTTTTTCCACGGTAAAAGCCTTCATATAGCAGAAGATGGACACCGGGGGGCCACCAGGGGGCCCAGGAGACAGGGGCGCGCCCAGTAGGGGTGGGCACGCTTCCCACCCTCCTGGCCAGGGTGTGGGCCCCCTGATGTATTTCTTCCGCTAAATAATTCTTATTAATTCCAAAAACAGGTTTCGTGGAGTTTTAGGATTTTTGGAGCAGTGCAGAATAGGTTTCCAATGTTTGCTCATTTTCCAGCCAGAATTCCAGCTACCGGCATTCCCCCTTTTCATGGTAAAACTTGCAAAATAAAAGAGAATAGCCATAAGTATTGAGATATAATGTGTAATAATAGCCCATAATGCAAGAAATATTGATATAAAAGCATGATGCAAAATGGACGTATCAACTCCCCCAAGCTTAGACCTCGCTTGTCCTCAAGCGGAAGCCGGAATCGAAAAATATGTCCACATGTTTAGAGATAGAGGTGTCGATAAAAATAAAATACGGACATGAGGGCATCATGATCATTCTTATAACAACAACATAAATAGATTTTATCATATGATTTCTTATGCTCAAGTAACAATCAATTCACAATGTCAAGTATGGTTCAGAAACTTCATTGAGAACTAACAAACTGTAATCTCAGTCATTGAAGCAATTGCAATTTATCATAACATCAGAAAGAGTCAACAATAGAGCCTTTCAGCAAGTCCACATACTCAACTATCTTGTAGTCTTCTACGATTGCTAACACCCACGCAATACTTGTGATTATGGAGTTTCAGCCGGACACTGAGAAAGATAGGGGCTTATTGTGTTGCCTCCCAACGTATTCACCTTTAGGTGATGTCAACAATAATAGCCCATGCTAACTTACATCCAATTGGATATATATATATATATATATATATATATATATATATATATATATATATATATATATATATATATATATATATATATATATATATATGATGATCTTTCAAACACGAGGAGCTTGCCAAAGGATAAAATGAAAAAGGGAAAGGTGAGGATCACCTTGACTCAAGCATAAAGTAAAAAACATAAAGTAAAAGATAGGCCCTTCGCAGAGGGAAGCAGAGGTTGTCATGTGCGTTCAGGGTTGGATGCACAAAATTTTAATGCAAAAGAACGTCACTTTATATTGCCCCTTGTATGTGGACCTTTATTATGCAGTCTGTCGTTATTACTTCCACAACAAGATCGTATAAAGCTTATTTTCTCTGCACTAATAAGTCATACATATTTAGATAGCAATTTTTATTGCCTGCAACATGACAACTTACTTGAAGGATCTTACTCAATCCGTAGGTAGGTATGGTGGACTCTCATGGCAAAACTGGGTTTAAGGATATTTGGAAGCACAAGTAGTATCTCTACTTGGTGCAAGGAATTTGGCTAGCATGAGGGGGAAAGGCAAGCTCAACATGTTTGGAAGGTCAATGACAATATACTTTAACTGAGATGTGAGAAAACATAAACCATTACGTTGTCTTCCTTGTCCAACGTCAACTCTTTTAGCATGTCATATTTAATGAGTGCTCCCAATCATAAAAGGTGTCCAAGATAATATATTTGTATGCGAGCCTCTCTTTCCTTATCACTTCCTATTAATTGCAACGATGACCAAAACTATGTTTATCAACTCTGAACAACTTTTATGCCTCATACTTTCTATGTGTGAAGTCATCACTAACCATAAGATCAACATGAACTCTTTTATTCTTTCTATTTTCTTAGGATCATAGCAACATAGCAAAGCCCTTGACTCAACACTAATCTTTATTATAGATAACTCACAGGCTCAATTACATAACGAGATCACAAAGCAAAACTCAAAACTACTTGATATCAAAACTTCAATCTACTAGATCAAGATACTACTGAAAGGGTCGAACTAAATAAAACGGTAAAGATAGGAGTGTGATGGTGATACGATACCGGGGCACCTCCCCCAAGCTTGGCAGTTGCCAAGGGGAGTGCCCATACCCATGTGATTATGTCCTCGGAGGTGGTGAAGTAGGAGTTGTTGATGATGTAGGCTTGTCGTCCATCTTCCAAGGCATAGGCTCACCATCATAGAAGGATGATCAAGTCTCCGGGATCCTTAAATCTGCAGTCAAACTCATCCTCTTGAATCTATATTCATACTCACAGTTTTGGTTTTGCAGGTCATAGATCTGGGCTTGGAGGTGCTCGATTTTCTCTTGAAGCTTGAAGATGGTCTCCCCAATGACCTTGGCATCTAGCTAGTGGTTGTTGGTGAACTCCGCGATCATCATCTGGTTGGCGTTGAGTCCATGCTCCACCATCCCTTGGCACTTGAAAACTTGCTACTCCACGGCTTCGAGCTTTGTCTCAACGCTTCTGGTACGCCTTGGTCCCTCCACATCGCGGATGTGCAGAACCCCCTCACGCATCTCAATGGTTTGAGGGTGTTGCAGCACCTCCGCGAGATAGGGGTTGATAACCCTCTCGAAAAACTTGTCCTTGGGAGCGCTTGGAGACGACATGATGCTCTAGATCTGAAACAGAAACAGCTCAAAACGAAAACAGAGGATATTTGCGTGATACGGTGGTCAAAACCTTCGGGAGTATATATAATGAATTTTTACCGACCAAAATACGTAACGTGCAAGAAAACGGAGTCCGGGAGGCACACAAGGTGCCCACGAGACAGGGGGCGCACCCAGTAAGGGTGGGCGCGCCCTCCACTCTCGTGCGGGCCTCGTGCCCCCCTCGGACTACTTCTTTCTTTCGAAAATTCTTAAATATTCCAAAACTGATAAAATTTCCATTAGAATTGTTTTGGAGTCGGTTTACTTACCGTACCACATACCTATTCCTTTTCGGAGTCTGGAACGTTCTGGAAAGTGTCCCTTATGTATTCCTCCGGGGTTACGGTTTCAATAATATTAGTTTCAACATTGATAGGATTACCTGAAATATAATGTTTAATTCTTTGACCGTTCACTACCCTTGGACTTGTGACTTCGAAGTTGTTGATTTTTATGGCACCAGAACGATAGATCTCCTTGATAACGTAAGGACCTTCCCATTTAGAGAGAAATTTTCCTGCAAAAAATCTTAAATGAGAGTTGAATAATAACACATAATCACCTACGTTAAACTCAAGCTTTTGTATCCTTTTGTCAATCCAGCGTTTGACTTTTTCTTTAAATAGCGTGGCATTCTCATAAGCTTGGGTTCTCCATTCATCGAGTGAGCTAATATCAAACAACCTCTTCTCACCGACAAGTTTGAAGTCATAGTTGAGCTCTTTGATATCCCAATATGCTTTATGTTCAAGTTCTAGAGGTAAATGACAAGCTTTTCCATAAACCATATTATAAGGAGACATCCCCATAGGATTTTTGCATGCAGTTCTATAGGCCCAGAATGCATCATCAAGTTTTTTGGATCAATTCTTTCTAGTTCTATTGACAACCTTTTGCAAAATTAATTTGAGCTCTCTATTGCTCAACTCTACTTGACCACTAGACTGCGGATGATAAGGAGATGCGATTCTATGATTAACATCATACTTAGCAAGCATCTTACGGAAAGCACCATGAATAAAATGTGAAGCACCATCAGTCATAAGATATCTAGGGACTCCAAACCTCGGAAAAATAACTTCTTTAAGCATTTTAATAGAAGTATTATGATCAGCACTACTAGTTGGAATAGCTTCTACCCACTTAGTAACGTAATCAACAGTAACTAAAATATGTGTATAACCATTAGAGGCAGGAAAAGGTCCCATATAATCAAAGCCCCAAACATCAAACGGTTCAATAACAAGAGAATAATTCATAGGCATTTCTTGACATCTACTAATATTACCAATTCTTTGACATTCATCCCAGGATAAGACAAACTTACGAGCATCTTTGAAGAGAGTAGGCCAATAAAAACCAGGTTGTAGTACCTTGTGTGCAGTTCTATCTCCAGCGTGGTGTCCTCTATAGGATTCAGAGTGACACTTGCGTAGGATCTGTTCCTGTTCATGCTCAGGTACACAACGTCTAATAACACCATCTACTCCCTCTTTATAGAGGTGTGGGTCATCCCAGAAGTAATGTCTTAAATCATAAAAGAACTTTTTATTTTCCTAGTATGTGAAACTAGGAGGTATAAACTTAGCAACAATGTAATTAGCATAATCAGCATACCAAGGAGCAGTACGAGAAGCATTAACGACCGCTAATTGTTCATCAGGAAAGCTATCATCAATAGGCAGTGGGTCATCAAGAACATTCTCTAACCTAGACAAGTTGTCTGCAACGGGGTTCTCATCTCCTTTCTATCGATAATATGCAAATCAAATTCTTGGAGCAAGAGAACCCATCTAATGAGTCTAGGCTTAGCATCTTTCTTTTCCATAAGATATTTAATAGCAGCATGATCAGTGTGAATAGTAACTTTGGAATCAACAATATAAGGTCTAAACTTATCACATGCAAACACAACTGCTAAGAACTCTTTTTTAGTAGTAGCATAATTCCTCTGGGCAGTATCAAGAGTCTTACTAGCATACTGGAGGATAACATTCAATTTCTTATCAACTCTTTGCCCTAGAACATCACCTACAGCATAATCGCTAGCATCACACATAATTTCAAAAGGTAAATTCCAATCAGGTGTCTGAATAATAGGTGCAGTGATCAAAGCTTTCTTAAGTATTTCAAATGCTTCTACACAATCATCATCAAAGACAAAAGGAATATCTTTTTGCAATAAATCACTCAGAGGCCTAGAGATTTTAGAGAAGTCCTTAATGAACCTCCTATAAAAACCGGCATGACCAAGGAAACTTCTTATACCTTTTATGTCCTTGGGACATGGCATCTTTTCAATAGCATCAACTTTAGCTTTATCAGCTTCAATACCTTTCTCAGAAATCTTATGCCCCAAAATAATGCCTTCATTAACCATAAAGTGACACTTTTCCCAATTCAGGACGAGACTAGTGTCTTCGCATCTCTGCAAAACCCGGTCAAGGTTGCTCAAGCAATCATCAAAAGAGGATCCATAAACGGAGAAATCATCCATGAATACCTCACAAATCTTTTCACAAAAATCAGAGAATATAGCCATCATACATCATTGAAAAGTAGCAGGTGCATTACATAAACCAAAAGGCATTTGTATATAAGCAAAAGTACCGAAAGGGCAAGTAAAAGTAGTTTTAGATTGATCCCCCGCTGACACAGGTATTTGAGAGAAACCAGAATAACCATCTAGAAAGTAGAAATGTGTGTGTTTGGATAGTCTTTCTAGCATTTGATTAATAAAAGATAAAGAGTAATGATCTTTCTTAGTACCTTTACTTAATTTCCGAAAATCAATTACCATCCTATAACCTATAATAATTCTTTGCGGGATCAATTCATCTTTATCATTAGGAACGACAGTAATACCTCCCTTTTTAGGAACACAATGGACAGGGCTTACCCAATCACTATCAGCAACGGGATAAATTATACCTGCCTCAAGGAGCTTTAGTATCTCCTTTCTTACCACTTCTTTCATCTTGGGATTCAGTCGTGGTTGAGGATCTCTAACTGGTTTAGCATCAGCCTCCAAATCAATTTTATGTTGGCATGACGTGGGACTAATGCCCTTAAGATCATCCAGAGTATATCCAATAGCAGCGCGGTGCTTCTTCAGAGTTTTCAATTATCTTTCTTCTTCTTGCTCTGAAAGGTTAGCACTAATAATAACAGGATATATTTTCTTTTCATCAAGATAAGCATACTTAAGATTATCAGGTAATGGTTTGAGTTCAAACACGGGATCACCCTTGGGTGGAGGGGGATCCCCAAGAATTTCAACGGGAAGGTTGTGTTTCAGCATAGATTCCTGTTTAAGGAACACTTCATCTATTTCCCTTCTTTCCTTCATTAACATATCATTTTCATGGTCTAGCAAATATTGTTCTAATGGATCGGATGGAGGCACGACAATGGAAGCAAGACCAATAATCTCATCCTTACTAGGTGATTCTCTATCACGAGGTTGTCTACGAAACTTAGCAAAATTAAACTCATGAGACATACCCTCTAAGCCAATTGTAACAGTATCCTTTTCACAATCAATCCTAGCACTAGCTGTATTCAAGAAGGGTCTACCAAAAATAATGGGACAAAAATCATCTTGTGGGGAACCAAGAACAAGAAAATCAGCAGGATATTTAACCTCCCCACACAAGACTTCAACATCTCTAACTATCCCAATTGGTTTAATGGTATCCCTGTTAGCAAGCTTAATAGTAACATCAATGTCTTCTAATTCAATGGGTGCAATATCATGCATAATTTCTTTATATAAGTCATAAGGTATTGCACTAGCACTAGCACCCATATCACATAAGCCATGATAACAATGATCTCCTATTTTAACAGAAATAACAAGCATGCCTATGACAGGTCTATGTATCTTAGTATCTGGTCTAGCAATATTAGCAGTCTCACCACAGAAATAAATAACATGCCCATCTAAATCATCATCCAAGAGATCTTTAACCATAGCAATACTAGGTTAAACTTTGATTTACTTAGGAGGTGTATAATCCTAGTATTACTCTTACGAACAACAGCCGAAGTATTAGCATGATCCTTTATCCTAACAGGAAAAGGAGGTTTCTCAACATAAGTAGTAGGAACAATAGGATCACTATAAGAGACAGTCTTTTCTTCAACTGTAATAGGTGCAACTATTTTTTACTTCAATGGGAGGATTATATTTAAGCCACTTTTCTTTAGGGAGATCAACGTGACTAGCAAAATATTCACAGAAGGAAGCTACTATCTCAGAGTCAAGTCCATACTTAGTGCTAAATCCACGAAAAGCATCGGTATCCATAAAAGATTTAACACAGTCGAACTTAGGTGTCATACCTGACTCCTTACCATCGTCGGAACCCCAATCTTCAGAGTTGCATTTAATTCTTTCCAATAAGTCCCATTTGAAATCAATAGTCTTCAGCATATAAGAACCAACACAGGAAGTATCGAGCAGGTTGCGATCATTGAGAGAAAGACGAGCATAAATTTTTTGAATAATCATTTCCCGGGAGAGCTCATGATTGGGGCATGAATATAACATTGACTTAAGCCTCCCCCAAGCTTGAGCGATGCTTTCTCCTTCGTGAGGCCAGAAATTATATATGTAATTACGATCACAATGAACAAGATGCATAGGATAGAACTTCTGGTGAAATTCCAACTTCAATCGCTTATAATTCCAAGATCTCGTATCATCACATAGCCTATACCATGTCAATGCATCTCCCTTCAAAGATAAAGGGAAGACCTTCCTTTTGACAACATCATCGGGAATACCTACAAGCTTAAATAATCCACAAACTTCATCCACAAAGATAAGGTGTAAATCGGGATGCAATGTTCCATCTCCTGCAAATGGATTAGCTAGCAGTTTCTCTATCATACCCGAAGGAATCTCAAAGTAAATATTTTCAAAAAGTTCAGTAGGTTGAGGAGCAACTCTTTGCTCTTTTGGTTGGGGTGAAGATACCCCAAACAAGCCCCTCAAAGGATTAGTTTCCATAGTGACAAGTAACAGAAAATTTCAGCACACTATATAAATGTTTCCTTACCAAGTTCCACTCACCAAAAGCGCTACACTCCCCGGCAACGGCGCCAGAAAAGAGTCTTGATGACCCACAAGTGTAGGGGATCTATCGTAGTCCTTTCGATAAGTAAGAGTGTCGAACCCAACGAGGAGCAGAAGGAAATGATAAGCGGTTTTCAGTAAGGTTTTCTCTGCAAGCACTGAAATTGTAGGTAATAAATAGTTTTGTGATAAGATAAATAGTAACGAGTAACAAGTAAATAAAGTAAATAAAGTGCAGCAAGGTGGCCCAATCCTTTATGTAGCAAAGGATAAGCCTGGACAATTTCTTATAATGAGAAAGGAGCTCCTGAGGACACATGGGAATTATCGTCAAGCTAGTTTTCATCACGCTCATACGATTCGCGTTCGGTACTTTGATAATTTGATATGTGGGTGGACCGGTGCTTGGGTACTGCCCTTACTTGGACAAGCATCCCACTTATGGTTAACCCCTATTGCAAGCATCCGCAACTACAAAAGAAGTATTAAGGTAAACCTAACCATAGCATTAAACATATGGATCCAAATCAGCCCCTAACGAAGCAACGCATAAAGTAGGGTTTAAGCTTCTGTCACTCTAGCAACCCATCATCTACTTATTACTTCCCCATGCCTTCCTATAGGCCCAAATAATGGTGAAGTGTCATGTAGTCGACGTTCACATAACACCACTAGAGGAAAAGACAATATACATCTCATCAAAATATCGAACGAATACCAAATTCACATGACTACTAATAGCAAGACTTCACCCATCTCCTCAGGAACAAACGTAACTACTCACAAAGCATATTCATGTTCATAATCAGAGGAGTAATAATATGCATAAAGGATCTAAACATATGATCTTCCACCAAGTAATCCAATTAGCATCAACTACAAGGAGTAATCAACACTACTAGCAACCCACAGGTACCAATTTGTGGTTTGGATACAAGATTGGATACAAGAGATGAACTAGGGTTTTGAGAGGAGATGGTGCTGGTGAAGATGTTGATGGAGATTGACCCCCTCCCGATAAGAGGATCGTTGGTGATGATGTTGGTGATGATTTCCCCCTCCCGGAGGGAAGTGTCCCCGGCAGAACAGCTCCGCCGGAGCCCTAGATTGGTTCCGCCAAGGTTTCGCCTCGTGGCGGCGGAGTATAGCAGAAGATGGACACCGGGGGGGCACCAAGGGGCCCAGGAGATAGGGGGGCGCACCCAGTAGGGGTGGGCACACCCCCCACCCTCCTGGCCAGGGTGTGGGCCCCCTGATGTATTTCTTCCGCTCAATAATTCTTATTAATTCCAAAAACAGGTTTCAAGGAGTTTCAGGATTTTTGGAGCAGTGCAGAATAGGTTTCCATTGTTTTCTCCTTTTCCAGCCAGAATTCTAGCGGCCGGCATTCCCCCTCTTTATGGTAAACCGTGCAAAATAAGAGAGAATAGCCATAAGTATTGAGATATAATGTGTAATAACAGCCCATAATGCAATAAATATTGATATAAAATCATGATGCAAAATGGACGTATCAGCGGCCAGCCCAGGCAGGGGGGCCTTTGGTCCCGGTTGGTGACATAAACCGGGACCAAAAGGCATCCACGCGTCAGCAGCTGGCTGGAGCTGAGGTTTTTCTGAAAGGGGCTGGTTTAGGGGTTTTGGGGGTTAATTTAGGTTGTTATTAGCTAGCTAATAGAGAGAAGTGTCCTCTCTTATATCTTCGTGCTTGGTTTACCAACGCTACTGCTATGTTCATTTCACCCGCTGATATATAATAACTCTTCATGCTCGCATCATGCATCATCATATATAATAACAAGTCCTACTAATCAAGCATCATCATACAACTCCCACTCGTTATTAATAACAAGTCATACGATCATCATCCTCATAGTCATCGAACCAACCCTACTTAATTGTTCTTAGCACATGATCATCAGTATCAGGTAGGACCTAAATACCCTTAAGGTAAAATAGCATAAAACAATATAGACCCCGACTCTCCATTATGGGGAATGGAGATCATCGTGTCTCCAATTCTTGCACTTCGCTTCCTTTTGCTTCCAAGAACCTCCTTACGACTGTCCATACATTTTCTCCATTCTTTGATTGTCATGTCTCCACTTTTTTTAGAAATCCGGTATGGACAGTTGAGATTCGTAGGATGACCTGGTTGTATGTTCGAAACATCAAGGCGACCATGCGTATACATCAGATGAGGCACACAATTATTTGGGATTATATGTTGAAAAACATAGTAATAACTTCGTAGTTAGCAATGATGTACTAGTTTTAGAAGTATGCAGAAGATGCACGAATGTCGTAATAGTAAAAAATCTTACCAGGGTATTTTCATGGTAGTTACCGTAGTTCAACACGTGCACTAGTGGCACGTATTGACCATAATGTTGAGGAGTTCGATTGTAGATATTGTAATTCTCAAGATCAGTACAAAATGCGATCAGATGATTTTTCTCCTTATAAGTTAATTCGGAGCCATCGGTGTAGTGGGTTTTGTCTACCATCTTTGGCACATTCTTTGAAGAATGAAAATAAGCTGTCAATGGAAATAAGCTGTCAACTATTTTGAAATAAACAATATAAATTACATAATAACTATGTTTGAGAAGCTCACATAGGGAAGAATTGGAAGTGTATCAACAAGGACCCAAATGTCCATATTGTCTTGCTCGATTTTAGGATCACCAAGATCCATGGTGACAAGCATACCCTCATCAAAACCATACATCTTACAAAGTGCTTCCCAATTTTTGCAACCAAAATGGGTTACACTCTCAGAATTGTACAACTTTACTTCAAAATCCACACCATGATGGGGCCTTAGGTGAATTTTCTTTGTTCCCATACTTTCATGGTCTTCAAAACCCATCCTCTCCAAGACATAGCGTCTTGCATAGCATGGGATAAGCTAGTCGAATTGGAAAACATGAAAAGTACACATTAAAATAGTTGAAGTCGTGCTTAATTACGAAAAAAATTATTGTCGTTGTTGCGTACCGTTCCAACATCGAAGGTCTCCTCGAGCTTAATGCTGAAGCACCGATCTTCATCCAGCTCAAGGAACCTGTCGCACATACCTCGGTCGTCATGGCACCAGTCGCACTCCCCCGAGCGGTTTTCGTCGTCCGAGTACGACATTTCCTATGTTCATAATTCAAATATTAAACTTGTACAATTAAATATATGTACTAAAAATCCTAAATTAGATCATTATTATTCATCATGGGTTGACTATCGGTCTGTCTCACTTCGAGGTCGGAGGGGGGTCGGTAACGGGGACGACGGCGTGGATGATGGAGGGGGCTCCTAGATTTCTGCATAGTGCTCTCCAATTTTAGCATTCAAAGTAGAGTACTTTTCCAATTTGAGCATTCAATAAGAAAAACCAAATCGTAAAATAAAGTAGTATTCAAATTAGCATGCATTCAATTATAAGCAAAAGTACATCATCTCTTGTGTCCGTACATCGTCGAATATTATCACTAATACTCCTCGAATACTATCATACATGTAGCATCGTTAATACAGCAAGAACCGTAGCGCCCGACGGGTATCGTTGCGGGCGGTGGACACCCAAAGAGAAGGAACCATCACAAGATCATAGCTCCAGTGAGATCCCTGAAGAACCTGCCAGGTATTGTCGAACCTGGCCTCCAACGCAACCATGTAGCGATGGACGTGGTCGTCCTCCTCGCTGACACAGTGACGTACCACCTCCACGGTGTCCGGAAGCCTTGGCACCGTCACTGGCCCACGCGGCCGCCACCAAACAAGGATTAGGTCAACAACGGGCTGGCTCCTCACCAACCTACTGTTGGAAATATGCCTTACAAGCAATAATAAATTGGTTATTATTATATTTCCTTGTTCATGATAATTGTCTATTGTTCATGCTATAATTGTGTTATCCGGAAATCGTAATACATGTGTGAATACATAGACCACAATATGTCCCTAGTGAGCCTCTAGTTAACTAGCTCGTTGATCAATGGATGGTTACGGTTTCCTGACCATGACATTGGATGTCATTGATAACGGGATCACATCATTGGGAGAATGATGTGATGGACAAGACCCAATCCTAAGCATAGCACAAGATCGTGTAGTTCGTTTGCTAAAGCTTTTCTAATGTCAAGTATCATTTCCTTAGACCATGAGATCGTGTAACCCCCGGATACCGTAAGAGTGCTTTGGGTGTACCAAACGTCACAACATAACTAGGTGGCTATAAAGGTATACTACAGGTATCTCCGAAAGCGTCTGTTGGGTTGACACGAATCGAGACTGGGATTTGTCACTCCGTATGAGGGAGAGGTATCTCTGGGCCCACTTGGTAATGCATCATCATAATGAGCTCAATGTGACCAAGTGGTTGGTCACGGGATCATGCATTGCGGTACGAGTAAAGTGACTTGCCGGTAACGAGATTGAACGATGTATTGGGATACCGACGATCGAATCTCGGGCAAGTAACATACCGATTGACAAAGGGAATTGTATACGGGATTACTTGAATCCTCGACATCGTGGTTCATTCGATGAGATCATCGTGGAACATGTGGGAGACAACATGGGTATCCAGATCCCGCTGTTGGTTATTGGCCGGAAAGCTATCTCGGTCATGTCTGCGTGATTCCCGAACCCGTAGGGTCTACACACTTAAGGTTCGGTGACGCTAGGGTTGTAGAGATATTAGTATGCGGTAACCCGAAAGTTGTTCGGAGTCCTGGATGAGATCTCGGACGTCACAAGGAGTTCCGGAATGGTTCGGAGGTGAAGATTTGTATATAGGAAGTCCCGTTTCAGCCACCGGGAAAGTTTCCGGGGTCACCGGTATTGTACCGGGACCACCGGAAGGGTCCCGTGGGTCCACCTATCCCGAAGGGCCCCATGGGCTGAAGTGGGAAGGGAACCAGCCCCTGGTGGGCTGGTGCGCCCCCCTTGGGCCTCCCCCTGCGCCTAGGGTTGGAAACCCTAGGGGTGGGGGGCGCCCCACCTGACTTGGGGGGCAAGTCCCCCCCTTGGCCCCCGCCCCCCCCTTGAGATTGGATATCTAGGGGGCCGGCGCCCCCCAGGGCCCCTATATAAAGAGGGGGGAGGGAGGGCTGCGCACCCAAGCCCCTGGCGCCTCCCTCTTCCCCCCGTAACACCTCTCCCTCTCGCTGAGCTTGGCGAAGCCCTGCCGAGATCGCCGCTACTTTCACCACCACGCTGTCGTGCTATTGGATCTTCATCAACCTCTCCTTCCCCCTTGCCGAGATCAAGAAGGAGGAGACGTCTCTCCCAACCGTATGTGTGTTGAACGCGGAGGTGCCGTCCGTTCGGTGCTAGGATCATCGGTGATTTGGATCACGACGAGTACGACTCCATCAACCCCGTTCTCTTGAACGCTTCCGCTCGCGATCTACAAGGGTATGTAGATGCACTCCTCACTCTCATTGCTAGGTGACTCCATAGATTGATCTTGGTGATGCGTAGAAATTTTTTATTTTCTGCAACGTTCCCCAACAGTGGCATCATGAGCTAGGTCTATGCGTAGTTTCTATGCACGAGTAGAACACAAGATTGTTGTGGGCGTCGATTTTGTCAATTTACTTGCCACTACTAGTCTTATCTTGTTTCGGCGGCATCGTGGGATGAAGCGGCCCGGACCGACCTTACACGTACGCTTATGTGAGACAGGTTCCACCGACTGACATGCACTAGTTGCATGAGGTGGCTAGCGGGTGTCTGTCTCTCCCACTTTAGTCGGATCGGATTCGATGAAAAGGGTCCTTATGAAGGGTAAATAGAAATTGGCATATCATGTTGTGGTTTTGGCGTAGGTAAGAAACGTTCTTCCTAGAACCCTATAGCAGCCACGTAAAAACATGCAACAACAATTAGAGAATGTCTAACTTGTTTTTGCAGCATATGCCTTGTGATGTGATATGGCCAAAAGGATGTGATGAATGAAATATATGTGATGTATGAGATTGATCATGTTCTTGTAATAGGAATCACGACTTGCATGTCGATGAGTATGACAACCGGCAGGAGCCATAGGAGTTGTCTTTATTTTTTGTATGACCTGCGTGTCATTGAATAACGCCATGTAATTACTTTACTTTATTGCTAAACCGTTAGCCATAGAAGTAGAAGTAATCGTTAGCGTGACAACTTCATGAAGACACGATGATGGAGATCATGGTGTCATGCCGGTGACGATGATGATCATGACGCCCCGAAGATGGAGATCAAAAGGAGCAAAATGATATTGGCCATATCATGTCACTATTTGGTTGCATGTGATGTTTATCATGTTTTTGCATCTTATTTGCTTAGAACGACGGTAGTAAATAAGATGATCCCTCATAATAATTTCAAGAAAGTGTTCCCCCTAACTATGCGCCGTTGCGAAAGTTCGTTGTTTTGAAGCACCACGTGATGATCGGGTGTGATAGATTCTAACGTTCACATACAACGGGTGTAAGACAGAATTACACATGCAAAAACACTTAGGTTGACTTGACGAGCCTAGCATGTACAGACATGGCCTCGGAACACAAGAGACCAAAAGGTCGAACATGAGTCGTATAGAAGATATGATCAACATGAAGATGTTCATCGATGATGACTAGTCCATCTCACATGATGATCGGACACGGCCTAGTTGACTCGGATCATGGATCACTTAGATGACTAGAGGGATGTCTATCTGAGTGGGAGTTCATTATATAATTTGATTAGATGAACTTAATTATCATGAACTTAGTCTAAAATCTTTGCAATATGTCTTGTAGATCAAATGGCCCACGCTAATGTTGCCCTCAACTTCAATGCATTCGTAGAGAAAACCAAGCTGAAATACGATGGCAGCAACTATACGGACTGGGTCCGGAACTTGAGGATCATCCTCATAGCTGCCAAGAAAGCATATGTCCTAGATGCACCGCTAGGTGAAGCACCCGTTTTCCTAGCAACTCAAGACGTTATGAACGCCTGTCAGTCGCATAGTTATGATTACTCCCTGGTTCAGTGCGGCATGCTTTACAGCTTAGAACCAGGGCTCCAAAAGCGTTTTGAGCAGCACATAGCATATGAGATGTTCCAAGAGCTGAAAATGGTTTTCCAAGCTCACGCCCGGGTCGAGAGATATGAAGTCTCTGACAAGTTCTAGAGTTGTAAGATGGAGGAGAACGGTTCTGTCAGCGAGCACATACTCAAAATGTCTGGGTTGCACAACCGCTTATCTCAACTGGGAGTTAATCTCCCGGACGACGCAGTGGTCGACAGAATCCTCCAGTCGCTCCCACCTAGCTACAAGAGTTTTGTGATGAATTTCAATATGCAGGGGATGGTGAAAACCATTCCTGAGGTATATTCAATGCTGAAATCAGCGGAGGTGGAGATCAAAAAGGAACATCAAGTGTTGATGGTCAATAAAACCACTAGTTTCAAGAAAGGCAAGGGTAAGAATAACTTCAAGAAGGACGGAAAGGGAGTTGCCGCTCCCGGTATGCCAGTTTCCGGGAAGAAGCCAAAGCATGGACCCAAACCTGAGACTGAGTGCTTTTATTGCAAGGGAAGCGGACACTGGAAGCGGAACTGCCCCAAGTACTTAGCGGACAAGAAGGCTAGCAACACCAAAGGTATATGTGATATACATGTAATTGATGTGTACCTTACCAGTACTCGTAGTAGCTCCTGTGTATTTGATACCAGTGCGGTTGCTCATATTTGTAACTCAAAACAGGAGTTGCGGAATAAGCGGAGACTGGCGAAGGACGAGGTGACGATGTGCGTCGGGAATGGTACCAACATCGATGTGATCACCGTCGGCACGCTACCTCTACATTTACCTACGGGATTAGTTTTAAACTTCAATAATTGTTATCTAGTGCCAGCTTTGAGCATGAACATTGTATCTGGATCTCGTTTAATACGAGATGGCTACTCATTTAAATCCAAGAATAATGGTTGTTCTATTTATATGAGAGATATATTTTATGGTCATGCCCCGCTGGTCAATGGTTTATTCTTAATGAATCTCGAACGTGATGTTACACATATTCATAGTGTGAATACCACAAGATGTAAGGTTGATAACGATAGTCCCACATACTTGTGGCAATGCCGCCTTGGTCACATTGGTGTCAAATGCATGAAGAAGCTCCATGCTGATGGACTTTTGGAGTCTCTTGATTACGAATCATTTGACACATGCGAACCATGCCTCATGGGCAAAATGACCAAGACTCCGTTCTCCGGAACAATGGAGCGAGCAACCAACTTATTGGAAACCATACATACTGATGTGTGCGGTCCAATGAGCGTTGAGGCTCGCGGAGGCTATCGTTATGTTCTCACTCTCACTGACGACTTGAGTAGATATGGATATGTCTACTTGATGAAACACAAGTCTGAGACCTTTGAAAAGTTCAAGGAATTTCAGAGTGAGGTAGAGAATCAACGTGACCGAAAGATAAAGTTCTTACGATCAAATCATGGGGGAGAATATTTAAGTCACGAATTTGGTACGCACTTAAGGAAATGTGGAATCGTTTCACAACTCACGCCGCCTGGAACACCTCAGCGTAGCGGTGTGTCCGAACCTCGTAATCGCACTCTATTGGATATGGTGCGATCTATGATGTCACTCACCGATTTACCGCTATTATTTTGGGGATACGCTTTAGAGACAGCTACATTCACTTTAAATAGGGCACCGTCTAAATCCGTTGAGACGACACCGTATGAATTATGGTTTGGGAAGAAACCTAAGCTGTCGTTTCTAAAAGTTTGGGGATGCGATGCTTATGTCAAGAAACTTTAACCTGAAAAGCTCGAACCCAAGTCGAAAAAATGTGTCTTCATAGGATACCCTAAGGAAACCATTGGGTATACCTTCTACCTCAGATCCGAAGGCAAGATCTTTGTTGCCAAGAACGGGTCCTTTCTGGAGAAAGAGTTTCTCTCAAGAGAAGTAAGTGGGAGGAAAGTAGAACTTGATGAAGTACTGCCTCTTGGACCGGAAAGTAACGCAGCTCAAGAAAATGTTTCTGTGGTGCCTGCACCGGATAGAGAGGAAGTTAATGATGATGATCAAGGTACTTCGGATCAAGTTGCTACTGAACTTCGTAGGTCCACAAGGACACGTTCCACACCAGAATGGTATGGCAACCCTGTCCTAGAAATCATGTTGTTAGACAACGGTGAACCTTCGAACTATGAAGAAGCAACGGCGGGCCCAGATTCCAACAAATGGCTTGAAGCCATGCAATCCGAGATAGGATCCATGTATGAAAACAAAGTATGGACTTTGACAGACTTGCCCGATGATCGGCGAGCGATAGAAAATAAATGGGTTTTTAAGAAGAAGATGGACGCGGATGGTAATGTTACCATCTATAAGGCTCTACTTGTCGCTAAGGGTTATCGACAAGTTCAAGGGGTTGACTACGATGAGACCTTCTCACTCGTAGCAAAGCTGAAGTCCGTCCGAATCATGTTAGCAATTGCCGCATACTATGATTATGAGATATGGCAAAAGGACGTCAAAACGACATTCCTTAACGGCTTCCTTAAGGAAGAAATGTATATGATGCAGCCGGAAGGTTTTGTCGATCCTAAGAATGCTAAAAAGGTGCAAGCATCTCGGAGTTGGAACATTCGCTTTGATGAAATGATCAAAGCGTTTGGGTTTATGCAGACTTATGGAGAAGCCTGCGTTTACAAGAAAGTGAGTGGGAGCTCTGTAGCATTTCTCATATTATATGTAGATGGCATACTTTTGATGGGAAATGATATAGAACTTTTGGACAACATTAATGCCTACTTGAATAAGTGTTTTTCAATGAAGGACCTTGGAGAAGCTGCTTACATATTAGGCATCAAGATCTATAGAGATAGATCGAGACGCCTCATAGGTCTTTCACAAAGCACATACCTTGATAAGATATTGAAGAAGTTCAATATGGATCAGTCCAAGAAGGGATTCTTGCCTGTGTTGCAAGGTGTGAAATTGAGCTCGGCTCAATGCCCGACCAAGGCAGAAGATAGAGAAAAGATGAGTGTCATCCCCTATGCCTCGGCTATAGGGTCTATTTTGTAAGTCATGTTGTGTACCAGACCTGATGTAAACCTTGCTGTAAGTTTGGTAGGAAGGTACCAAAGTAATCCCGGCATGGAACACTGGACAGCGGTCAAGAATATCCTGAAGTACCTGAAAAGGACTAAGGATATGTTTCTCGTATATGGAGGTGACGAAGAGCTCGTCGTAAAGGGTTATGTCGACGCTAGCTTCGACACAGATCTGGATGACTCTAAGTCACAAACCGGATACATGTATATTTGAATGGTAGGGCAGTAAGCTGGTGCAGTTGCAAGCAAAGCGTTGTGCCGGGATCTACATGTGAAGCGGAGTACATGGCAGCCTCGGAGGCAGCACATGAAGCAATCTGGATGAAGGAGTTCATTACCGACCTAGGAGTTATTCCCAATGCGTCGGGGCCGATGACTCTCTTCTGTGACAACACTAGAGCCATTGCCCTTGCCAAGGAGCCCAGGTTTCACAAGAAGACTAGGCACATCAAGCGTCGCTTCAACTCCATTCGTGAAAATGTTCAAGATGGAGAAATAGATATTTGTGAAGTGCACACAGATCTGAATGTCGCAGATCCGTTGACTAAACCTCTTCCGCGAGCAAAACATGATCAACACCAGAACTCTATGGGTGTTTGATTCATCACCATGTAACTAGATTATTGACTCTAGTGCAAGTGGGAGACTGTTGGAAATATGCCCTAGAGGCAATAATAAATTGCTTATTATTATATTTCCTTGTTCATGATAATTGTCTATTGTTCATGCTATAATTGTGTTATCCGGAAATCGTAATACATGCGTGAATACATAGACCACAATATGTCCCTAGTGAGCCTCTAGTTAACTAGCTCGTTGATCAATGGATGGTTACGGTTTCCTGACCATGACATCGGATGTCATTGATAACGGGATCACATCATTGGGAGAATGATGTGATGGACAAGACCCAATCCTAAGCATAGCACAAGATCTTGTAGTTCGTTTGCTAGAGCTTTTCTAATGTCAAGTATCATTTCCTTAGACCATGAGATTGTGTAACTCCCGGATACCGTAAGAGTGCTTTGGGTGTACCAAACGTCACAACATAACTGGGTGGCTATAAAGGTATACTACAGGTATCTTCGAAAGCGTCTGTTGGGTTGACACGAATCGAGACTGGGATTTGTCACTCCGTATGACGGAGAGGTATCTCTAGGCCCACTCGGTAATGCATCATCATAATGAGCTCAATGTGACCAAGTGGTTGGTCACAGGATCATGCATTGCGGTACGAGTAAAGTGACTTGCCGGTAACGAGATTGAACGAGGTATTGGGATACCGACGATCGAATCTTGGGCAAGTAACATACCGATTGACAAAGGGAATTGTATACGGGATTACTTGAATTCTCGACATCGTGGTTCATTCGATGAGATCATCGTGGAACATGTGGGAGCCAACATGGATATCCAGATCCCGCTGTTGCTTATTGGCCGGAAAGCTATCTCGCTCATGTCTACGTGATTCCCGAACCCGTAGGGTCTACACACTTAAGGTTCAGTGACGCTAGGGTTGTAGAGATATTAGTATGCGGTAACCCGAAAGTTTTTTGGAGTCCCGGATGAGATCTCGGACGTCACGAGGAGTTCCGGAATGGTCCGGAGGTGAAGATTTGTATATAGGAAGTCCAGTTTCGGCCACTGAGAAAGTTTCCGGGGTCACCGGTATTGTACCGGGACCACCGGAAGGGTCCCGGAGGTCCACCGGGTGGGGCCACCTATCCCAAAGGGCCCCATGGGCTGAAGTGGGAAGGGAACCAGCCCCTGGTGGGCTGGTGCGCCCCCCTTGGGCCTCCCCCTGCGCCTAGGGTTGGAAACCCTGGGGGTGGGGGGCGCCCCACCTGACTTGGGGGGCAAGTCCCCCCCTTGGCCGCGCCCCCCTTGAGATTAGATATCTAGGGGGCCAGCGCCCCCCAGGGCCCCTATATAAAGAGGGGGGAGGGAGGGCTGCGCACCCAAGCCCCTGGCGCCTCCCTCTCCCCCCGTAACACCTCTCCCTCTCGTTGAGCTTGCGAAGCCCTGCCGAGATCGCCGCTGCTTCCACCACCACGCCGTCGTGCTGCTGGATCTCCATCAACCTCTCCTTCCCCCTTGCTGGATCAAGAAGGAGAGGTCTCTCCCAACCGTACGTGTATCGAACGCGGAGGTGCCGTCCGTTCGGCACTAGGATCATCGGTGATTTGGATCACGACGAGTACGACTCCATCAACCCCGTACTCTTGAACGCTTCCGCTCGCGATCTACAAGGGTATGTAGACGCACTCCTCTCTCTCGTTGCTAGATGACTCCATAGATTGATCTTGGTGATGCGTAGAATTTTTTTATTTTCTACAACGTTCCCCAACACCTACGCCCACCCGGAAGGTAGCACCTCCCAATACCAGCCCGGCGGAGCCCAGTCCCGAACATGGCCCCTCTGATCAAGCCGGCCTCATCCGCCGAGTCGATGATGAGGATGCGGGATAGGCATCGTCGACGTCGATGCGGGATTAATTGCTTGAACTAAAAAAATAAACTAGTTCTATTAATTTTCTTGCTAAAAATAAACTACTTCTATATATAGTAAAATAAAGTAGTTTTATTAAGGGCCATTTGCATTTCTGTCCCTAACTCGAACCACCTAATCAGATATACCCCTAATTCCAAAGCCTACTCAAAAATGCCCCTCCGCCGTTATGTGCCCTTACGGAAATGCCCCTTCGTGCCGTTTCCGTCAGGTCAAAGGCCTTTGACCGTTTTCCTCACGTTTTCTCGACATTTTTGCCCCTCTGTGCACATCCCAGTTACACGTGGCACCTACCTAGGAAAAGAAAAGAAAAAAAACTCCCTCTCTCTCATCCCATCTCTGACTTACATGTGGAGCCCACCAATATTAAAAAAATTTGTCTACCTCTCTCACAACACCCCCTCTCTCTCCCTGACATGTGGGCCATTGGACCCACTGTCAGGGTCAACTCTTGTTCGCTCGTGGTCACGGCGAGGCTTGGCGGATCGGCCGGTGGTCGCCGCCGGCGAAGGATAGCACGCCTGCGTGTGAGGGCCATGGTGGGAGACTCAGGGTCGTCCGACGGAGGGGTGGAGCCGCCGCACAGGTAGGTAGGTGGGCGCGTGTACACGACCGAGCCAGTCGAGGTCGGTCATGGCGGCCGGCTTCGGGCAGGGCGCTCCGGGAACAGAATCGAACGGGGGAAGAGAGGAGTAGGGCCGCGTGATTTCAGAGACAACGACACGGAGGTCGGGAAGGTCAATGGTGGCCCGGGGCAGTCGGATTTAGGAGGCCAAGGGCGCATCTGTGGCGGAGATCGGAGTCTCTGCCATCGTCTACACACGGCCATAGGCCCGATTCACCGTGCTGGGCAGAGGCGAGGCATCCAGAAGGGTTCAAGGGCATGCTCTTTGGTCTCGATCTAGCCTCCGACCGCGACGGCGGTGACGGCGTCCTCCGCAGAATGTCTCAGGCGCTCCCCGTGCATGCCGTCGCTGCCCGCCGACATCCACCTTGACCACCACCTGCAAATCCTTCGACAGACCACCCGGAGCCTGTCCCCTTGGTCTTCACTTGCAGGCGCGCCGCCTCTCACCGGCGACGGCCACCGGCTGATCCACGCGAGCCGAGCCTAGCCTCGCTTCAGAGCGTGTTGACCATGCAAGTGGGTCCCTGGCCCACATGTCAAGGAGTGAGAGAGTTTTTTTAGTAAGTGAGAGAGAGGGGATAAGTCAGAGGTTTTTTCCTAGGGTAGGGCCCATGTGTAAGTGACAAGTGAATAGAGGGGCAAAATGTCCAGTAAACGCCCTGTAAACGGTCAAACCCCTTTCAACAATAATATCACCAAAAAAACTATGAACAGAAAAAAAATCTAACACAATTTGAACAAATTGCAACAACTCAATTAACTACACATCTAAATTAACTACACATCTAATTAAATTAGGAAAATTCATATATATGAGCTCACGGGGATGGCGACGGTGAGGGGCACGGCGACAGGCGATGATGAAGCAGGGAATGATACGTCTCCAACGTATCTACTTTTCCAAACACTTTTGCCCTTGTTTTGGACTCTAACTTGCATGATTTGAATGAAACTAACCCGGACTGATGCTGTTTTCAGCAGAACTACCATGATGTTGTTTTAGTGTAGAAAGCGAAAGTTCTCGGAATGTCCTGAAAATCCACAGAGGCACTTTTTGGAAAATATAAAAAATACTGGCGAAATAATCAAGACCAGGGGCCCACACCCTGTCCACGAGGGTGGGGGCGCGCCCTCCCCCCTGGGCGCGCCCCCTGTCTCGTGGGCCCCCTAAGGCTCCGCCGACCTCAACTCCAACTCCATATATTCCGTCTCGCGAAGAAAAAATAAGGGAGAAAGTTTCATCGCGTTTTACGATACGGAGCCGCCGCCAATCCCTAGTCTCTCTCAGGAGGGCTGATCTAGAGTCCGTTCGAGGCTCCGGAGAGGGGGATTCGTCGTCGTCGTCATCATCAACCATTCTCCATCACCAATTTCATGATGCTCACCGCCGTGCGTGAGTGATTCCATCGTAGGCTTGATGGATGGTGATGGGTTGGATGAGATTTACCATGTAATCAAGTTAGTTTTGTTAGGGTTTGATCCCTAGTATCCACTATGTTCCGAGATTGATGTTGCTATGACTTTGCTATGCTTAATGCTTGTCGCTAGGGACCGAGTGCCATGATTTCAGATCTGAACCTATTATGTTTTCATGAATATATGTGTGTTCTTGATCCTATCTTGCAAGTCTATAGTCACCTATTATGTGTTATGATCCGACAACCCCAAAGTGACAATAATCGGGATACTTCTCGGTGATGACCATAGTTTGAGGAGTTCATGTATTCACTATGTGCTAATGCTTTGTTCCGGTTCTCTATTTAAAGGAGGCCTTAATATCCCTTAGTTTCCACTAGGACCCCGCTGCCACGGGAGGGTAGGACAAAAGATGTCATGCAAGTTCTTTTCCATAAGCACGTATGACTATTTACGGAATATACATGCCTACATTACATTGATGAACTGGAGCTAGTTCTGTGTCACCCTATGTTATAGCTATTATATGAGGAATCACATCTGACATAATTATCCATCACTGATCCATTGCCTACGAGCTTTTCACATATTGTTCTTCGCTTATTTACTTTTCCGTTGCTATTGTTACAATCACTACAAAACCCAAAAACATTACTTTCGCTACCGTTACCTTTATTATCATACTACTTTGCTACTAAATACTTTGCTGCAGATACTAAGTTATCCAGGTGTGGTTGAATTGATAACTCAACTGCTAATACTCAAGAATATTCTTTGGCTCCCCTTGTGTCGAATCAATAAATTTGGGTTGAATACTTTACCCACGAAAGCTGTTGCGATCCCCTACACATGTGGGTTATCAAGACTAATTTCTGGCGCCGTTGCCGGGGAGCATAGCTCTGTTCTCTGAGTCACTTGGGATTTATATCTGTTGATCACTATGAAGAACTTGAAAGACGACAGAACTATGATTTTTTCCTCGACTACGAGGGGAGGTAAGGAACTGCCATCTAGCTCTGCACTAGATTCTCCTTCTGTTTTGAGTAAGCTTGCGACACCTAAACCTGCTACTGCTATGAACTCTGATATGTCGCATGTTATTGATGATGCCACTTCTGCTATGCATGATACTTATGATGAAACTACTTCTGTGCGCGATACTAGTTTGCCATTAGGTGAATTTCTTGATGAAAAACTTGCTAGAGTTAGGGGGAATGAAATTATTTAAGATGCTATTATTGATGGAAGTTCTCCCAATGATTATGAATTACCTGTTGTTCCTGAGGGTTATGTTATGAATGAAGAAGCTGCTAGAGCTATCTTTGCTTGCAGTGATTGATATGATCTTAAGAAATTATTAGCTAAATGGAAGCAGCAATCTCTTAATGCTAGAATGAAACCTGACCCTGCTTTTGCTACTTCACCTATCTGTGTTACTGATAAGGATTATGAATTCTCTATTGATCCGGAAATTATTACTTTAGTTGAATCTGATCCTTTTTATGGCCTTGAATCAAAACTGTTGTGGCACATCTTACTAAGTTGAATGATATAGCCACCCTATTTACTCATGATGATAAATCTCGCTATTATTATATCCTTAAGATATCTCTGTTCTCGTTAAAGGGTGATGCTAAGACTTGGTATAATTCTCTTTCTCCTGGTTGTGTGCGTAGTCCCCAGGATATGATTTATTACTTCTTTGCTAAATACTTCCCTGCTCATAAGAAACAAGCTGCCTTGCAGGAAATATATAATTTTGTGCAAATCAAAGAAGAGAGTCTCCCACAAGCTTGGGGGAGCCTTCTCCGATTACTTAATGCTTTGCCTGATCATCCTCTTAAGAAAAATGAAATACTTGATATCTTTTATAATGGACTAACCGATGCTTCCAAGGATTACTTGGATAGTTGTGCTGGTTGTGTTTTCAGGGAAAGAATAGTCGACGAAGCTGAATTACTATTGAATAATATGTTGACTAATGAAAATAATTGGACTCTTCCTGAGCCAATTCCTGAGGTAATTCCTGAACCAATTAAGCCGACTCCTGAGCCTATTCCTAAACCCACTCCGAAGAAGAGAGGTGTTTTATTTCTCAGTCCCGAAGATATGCAAGAGGCAAAGAAATCAATGAAAGAAAAAGGTATTAAAGCTGAAGATGTTAAGAATTTACCACCTATTGAAGAAATACATGGTCTTAATATACCACCTATTGAAGAACCACATTGTCTTGATAACCCGACACAGGTAGTAAAGGTAAATTCTCTCTATAGATATGATAAAGTTGAAATTCCCTCTACTAAATTTCATAGCCCATGCTTAGATGAATTTGATGACTTTATGGCTAGACAAGAAAGTTTTAATGCTTATTGAGGGAGTCCTGGACTAGGGGGTGTCCAGACAGCCGGACTATCATCATCCGCCGGACTCCAAGACTACGAAGATACAAGATTGAAGACTCCGTCCCGTGTCCGGATGGGACTTTCCTTGGCGTGGAAGGCAAGCTTGGGGATACGGATATGTAGATCTCCTACCATTGTAACCGACTCTGTGTAACCCTAGCCTCCTCCGGTGTCTATATAAACCGGAGGGCTTTAGTCTGTAGGACACAACATACATTACAACAATCATACCATAGGCTAGCTTCTAGGGTTTAGCCTCCTTGATCTCGTGGTAGATCCACTCTTGTACTACCCATATCATCAATATTAATCAAGCAGGACGTAGGGTTTTACCTCCATCAAGAGGGCCCGAACCTGGGTAAAACATCGTGTCCCTCGTCTCCTGTTACCATCCGCCTAGACGCATAGTTCGGGACCCCCTACCCGAGATCCGCCGGTTTTGACACCGACATTGGTGCTTTCATTGAGAGTTCCTCTGTGTCGTCACCGATAGGCTTGATGGCATCTTCAACCAACAACGCTGTCCAGAGTGAGACTTTTCTCCCCGGACAGATCTTCGTATTCGGCGGCTTCGCACTGCGGGCTAATTCGCTTGGCCATCTGGAGCAGATCGAAAGCTACGCCCCTGGCCGTCAGGTCAGATTCGGAAGCCTAAACTTCACGGCTGATGTCCATGGAGACTTGATCTTCGACGGACCCGAGCCACAGCCAAGCGCGCCGCGCTGTTGCGATGGGCATGATCTAGCTCTGCCACCAAACAGTGCCTTGGTGGCCGCACACGAATCCGCTCCGGCCATTAGTCTGGAGCCGATTGCCCGGATAGAGGATCGGTGGATAGACACCACCTCGGGGGCTTCAACTTCCACGGCGATGGAGCCGAACACAGATCTTGTCCCTCGCAAAACTCGTGATTCCGAGGTGCCGGACTCCTTGCCGGACTCCGAACCTCCCACGCCCCTACCAATCAAATCGGATTGGGCGCCGGTTATGGAATTCACCGCCGCGGACATCTTCCAATACTCACCTTTTGGCGATATCCTGAATTCACTAAAGCATCTCTCGTTATCAGGAGAGCCCTGGCCGGACTATGGCCAGGATGGTTGGGATGCGGACGACGAAGAAATTCAGAGCCCACCCACCACCCACTTTGTAGCCACTGTCGACGATCTAACCGACATGCTAGACTACGACTCCGACGACATCGACGCTATGGACGATGATGACGGAGACGAACAGGAACCAGCGCCTACAGGGCACTGGAAGACCACCTCGTCATACGACATATATATGGTGGACACCCCAAAAGACAGGGATGGCGAAGAAGCAGCGGAGACGGACACTTTAAAGAAGCAGCCCAAACGCCGGCGTCAGCGGCGCCGCTCTAAATCCCGCCACAGCAAGAATGGAGATTCCGGCACAAGAGATAATAATACCCCAGAGAGTGCCGAAGACAATCCCCTCCAGCAAGACTCAGCGCAGGAGGATGCAGAAGCAAGCCCTCACGAGAGGGCGGCAGACGAAGAGGTTGAGGATCATAACTATATGCCTCCCTCCGAAGACGAAGCAAGCCTCAATGATGATGAATTCGTCGTACCTGAGGATCCCGTCGAACAAGAGCGTTTCAAGCGCAGGCTTATCGCCACAGCAAACAACCTAAAGAAAAAGCAGCAACAGCTTCAAGCTGATCAGGACCTGCTGGCCGATCGATGGACCGAGGTCCTCGCGGCCGAAGAGTATAAACTCGAACGCCCCTCCAAAAGCTATCCAAGACGCAAGCTGCTCCCCCGATTAGAGGAGGAAGCATACATACCTCCATCACCAGCGCACAATATGGCTGACCGACCACCTCATGGTCGTGACAGAGAGGCATCCAGGTCCCCAGCCAAGACCGTACCCCGGCATCGCTCCAAAAGTACGAAGCCAAGAGGGAACGCGCCGGACTTGCGAGACATATTGGAGGACAAACCAAGACAATTCAGATCCATCTACGGATCACGTGGGCGCCCCATGACCCACGACGAATACCGTCGCGCCGGATACAATAACCCCGGCCAGGCCGAGCACAGCAGACAGCGCTCTCTCAAGCTGCGTCGCGATATTGCTCAATACAGAGGCGCCGCACACCCACTATGCTTCACTGACGAAGTAATGGATCATCAAATCCCTGAAGGGTTTAAACCCGTAAACATTGAATCCTACGATGGCACAACAGACCCCGCGGTTTGGATAGAAGATTATCTTCTCCACATCCATATGGCCCACGGCGACGATCTCCACGCCATCAAGTATCTCCCACTCAAGCTTAAAGGACCAGCTCGGCATTGGCTTAACAGCTTGCCCGCAGAGTCAATTGGGTGTTGGGAAGACCTGGAGGCCGCATTCCTTGATAACTTCCAAGGCACGTATGTGCGACCACCAGACGCCGATGACCTAAGCCACATCATTCAGCAGCCAGATGAATCGGCCAGACAATTCTCGACACGGTTCTTGACGAAGAAAAATCAAATCATCGACTGTCCGGATGCAGAGGCCCTTGCAGCCTTCAAGCATAACATCCGCGACGAATGGCTAGCCCGGCACCTGGGCCAGGAAAAACCGAAATCTATGGCAGCCCTCACATCATTAATGACCCGCTTCTGCGCGGGAGAGGATAGCTGGCTAGCCCGCAGTAACAATCTCCGCAAAAATTCTGGCAGTCTGGATACTAAGGACAACAATGGCAGGTCACGTCGAAACAAAAACAAACGCCGCATTAACGGCGACGATAAGGAGGATACGGCAGTCAACGCCGGATTCCGAGGCTCTAAACCCGGTCAGCGGAAGAAGCCATTCAAAAGAACCACTCTGGGTCCATCCAATCTGGACCGAATATTCGACCGCTTATGCCAGATACATGGCACCTCTGAAAAGCCAGCTAACCACACTAATAGAGATTGCTGGGTGTTCAAGCAGGCCGGCAAGTTAATTGTCGAAAACAATGACAAGGGGCTAAACAGCGACGACGAGGAAGAGACCCGACCGCCGAACAATAGAGGACAGAAGGGTTTTGCCCCACAAGTGCGGACGGTGAATATGATATACGCGACCCATATACCCAAGAGGGAGAGGAAACGCGCACTAAGGGACGTCTATGCGATGGAGCCAGTCGCCCCGAAGTTCAATCCATAGTCCTCTTGTCGGATCACTTTCGATCGAAGAGACCATCCGACCAGCATACGCCATGGCGGATTCGCCGCATTGGTTTTAGACCCAATCGTCGATGGATTTCACCTCACGAGAGTCCTGATGGACGGCGGCAGTAGCCTGAACCTGCTTTATCAGGATACAGTGCGCAAAATGGGCATGGACCCCTCAAGGATTAAACCTACAAAGACAACCTTTAAAGGTGTCATACCAGGAGTGGAAGCCAACTGTACAGGCTCAGTCACACTGGAAGTGGTCTTCGGATCCCCGGATAATTTCCGGAGCGAAGAGTTAATCTTCGACATAGTCCCGTTTCGCAGCGGCTATCACGCTCTGCTCGGACGAACCGCGTTTGCAAAATTCAACGCGGTGCCGCATTATGCATACATAAAGCTCAAGATGCCAGGCCCTCGTGGAGTCATCACGGTCAATGGGAATACGGAACGCTCCCTCCGAACGGAGGAACATACAGCGGCTCTCGCGGCAGAAGTACAGAGTAGCCTCTTAAGGCAATTCTCCAGTCCGGCCATTAAACAGCCGGATACAGCAAAACGCGCCCGAAGCAATACCAACCAAGACCACCTGGCGCGATCAGAGCATGCGTAGCAATGCGGCCCCAACCCTCGCCCGCGCATGATCGCAATAATAACACTCCGCGTACATCATTACGCTTTGGAGATACCATGGGCACAGGGGAGGGGGCACGATCGCAATGGACCCAGAGTGCGGTTTGACCACACCGGGGGCTCGCAAGTGTGCCCCCCTTTTTTATTTTTATTTTTTATTTTCCTTCTTTTATGTACACAGGACTCCGTTAACCAGAAGCCCTGTCCGGCGGCGAACCTGCCGAACTCATGATGCAACAGTCAGGGACTAAAGGAGGCTGCGACGAACACTCAGGTGGTCTCAATTACGAGCATTAAATTCGATTATATACACCAAGTCCGCAGCTCACCCCTGGAGGGGGACATGTTTACTTAGTCCAAATCCCTTGCTTACCGCACTATTTGTATCAGTCCGCTCTCCTAGCAGACTTTCTTTCATAAATAATGCAGCACCTTTTTGATTGCAATTGCATTACCTTTTATATATATATGCTCATTATATGACATCTTGCGCCCGTATATTTTGGTACGGCCTAATACGCCAGGGGCTTATGTTCCCCACTCTATGGTGTGATAAGTCCGAACACTTTCATAAGTACGGCACCCCGAACTTATAGCATTATATGAATCGGCTCCGAATCATGTCTTGGGTCAATAGTTGGGTTTGCCCGGCTCCCACATTTTGGTGCCTTACGTTCCGTTCTGTCGGCTAAGGTGGCACTGGGAGAACCACTGCGATTGCGCCCCGGTTGAGCCGGGCGAGCGCCTCAGTGGAGAAAGCTAAAACTGACCGGCATGATAAGGCGAGAGACTGGTCGCTGTTCGAGAGGTTTTTTCGGGTCCTTAAAGACTCACGCCGCTTCGAGCGAAGTTCCGGACAATGTCCGACGAAGGCGTGGATAGCGTCTCGGATTCGGTCTTCCGAACACCAGGGGCTTCGCCGAAATTTAAAATTATAGAATTCTATGGCTAAGTGAGAGTGTTCAAGCATTATAAGTCCGGTTGCCTTGTTCGTTGTGTTGAGCGCCTCCCTCGATGGACCCAACAATGGGAACAAGAGTGCTCAAGTTTATCCCGAACACCCCAACACTCGTGGCTTGGGGGCTGAAGCCAACGACTTGCCATCTCTCAGATTTTATAAACGGCCGCACAGAAGGTAATATTTTAAATTAAAAAAGCGTTGCTCAAAGCGCACATGAACAAAGTTTCAGCGCACAGGATAATACATAGCAAATTCACTCAAAGATTACATTTCTGGGGCACTCATCCGCAATATCGCGGGCTCCCTTCAGGACAGTTTTATAATACATTTCGGGCGTGCGATACTCCTTGCCCGGTGGTGGTGGGTCCGTGAGAAGCTTCTCCGCATCCAACCTGCCCCATTGCACCTTTGTGCGGGTGAGGGCCCGGCGAGCGCCTTCAATACAGGCGGAGCGCTTGATGACATCCACCCAGGGGCATGCATCCACCAGCCGCCGCACGAGGCCAAAGTAGCTCCCAGGCATGGCCTGTCCAGGCCACAGCCAGACTATAAGGCCCTTCATGGCCTCTTCAGCTACCTTGTGGAGTTCGACCAACTGCTTGGGGGCACCGGGTGTCCGGCCTCAGCATACTGAGACCAGAAGACTTTTTCCGTCGAGCTCCCCTCCTCGCCACGATAGAATGCGGCGGCATCGGACGCACTACGCGGCAGATCTGCAAATGCCCCTGGAGATCTCCGAATGCGGGTATGTGTCAGGTATTTTACATTAACATGCTTGCTTTGCATGAAAAATGCCTTACCCGCCGCTATTTTCTTTACATCTTCAACCTCCTGAAGGGCCTTATGGGCCTCGGCCTTGGTGGACTTGGCACTTTCGAGAGCCGAGGCAAGCTCGGACTCTCGAGTCTTGGAGTCACGCTCCAAACTCTCATGCTTTTCCATGAGAGCCTGGAGCTCTTGACGAACTTCCGCCACCCGTGCCTCCTGCTTTTCTCGCTCTGCCCGTTCCGCGGCCGCACTGCGTTCGGCCGCGGACACAGCCTCCTTTAGGGCTGCCACCTCGTTCGTGGCCCCTGCAATACCCATATTATCCTTGTTAATTTTATTGCAACCAAAATCCTTTTCTGTAAGGTAACTATTCAAAGTGGTGTTACTCACCTTCTTTGTCCTCGAGCTGCTTCTTCGCATGGCCGAGCTCTCGCTCGGACCACTCGAGATCCTGCTTTAGCACATCGACCTCCGCCGTTAGTGCAGCAGAGGTCAGCAGCGCAGCCTACAAACCCATATTGACATATTTTAAGCAACACTGCGTATATCTTGTTAGATCCTCAGTCCGCCTTTTTCTTTCCGAACACCGAACTGAGCATCAGGGGCTACTGTCTATGCGGTATTACATTACATAATTTTAACTTCTTACCTCAAAGCCTGTTAGAAGGCTGCTGCAGGCTTCGGTTAGCCCGCTTTTGGCGAGCTGAACCTTTTGAATCACCGCACTCATGATAGTGCGGTGTTCTTCCTCGATGGAAGCGCCTTTAAGCACCTCCAACAAGTTATCTGGCGCCTCCGGTTGGACGGAGGCCGCCGGTGTCACGGTCTTGCCCTTCTTTCGAAGGGGCCGCTTGTCGGACTCTGGAACCACTGCGGGTTCCGATGTAGAGTCCGGCGCAAAGTCCGGGAGGCTGCCCGACGGCGCCTCCGGAGCCTCCTCCTGATGGGTCCCTCTCTGGGATCCCACCTCGGCGTCCTCGTCGGCGCGTGGGGAAGAGGCGGTCGGAAGTGAATCCACATCCGACGGGGCCAAGGACCCGCTTGATGAAGCGGGGAGATCATCATCAGCCGGACTACGGACAGAATGCGGCGTTAGAAGGACGCTACGCGACATAAAAGATATTGCATATCAAGGATCCGGATATTTATGATCTTGCCGGACGCCTGGCCCTTGGAGGCCACTCATCCTCGCCAACGGTGGTGTTGGCGAAACTGTCCGGGGGGATAGTCCTCCCCCTCTTGGACCCTTCGGCCTCCCCTATTGGGGAAGCCTTCCTCTTCTTCTTCTCTCCCTCCTCCGGGAGAGAGTACTCCTCCTCCTCCTCGTCTTCGGGGGAGGAGTACGCCTCGTTGTCAGACGCCTGATTGCGGGAACTCTTTCGAGTCCCCGCGGCCACCTTCTTGGCCTTCTTCTCCGGCACCACATGCGGTGCCGGAACCAGCAGCCCTGCTAAACGGGCGTCCACTGGGTCTTCTGGCATGGGAGCCGGGCTGATAAGCAGCTTGGCCTTCTCCATCCATTCCTATCAAAGGAAAAGACAGAATGAAACCCCTCTAGAATCAATTTGATTACCACAAGTGTCCCGTAAAGGGGTTGAATCACTTACCTCGTCAACCGGATGCTGCGAGCGAAATCCGCGATCTTCTGTCACGGATGCGGGGGCTTCGGCGCCCTTAAACAGCACCCTCCAGGTGCCTTCGTATGTCGTATCGAAGAGCCCGCTTAGCGCCTGGTGCTGTTCCGGATTGAACTCCCACAAGTTGAATGCCCGTTCTTGGCATGGGAGGATCCGGCGGATGAGCATGACTTGGACCACGTCGACGAGCCTGAGCTTACCGCTCACCAGCTTCTGGATGCAGGCTCGGAGTCCCGTCAGCTCCTTCGGATTGCCCCACAACAAGCCCTTCTCTTTCCAGGAGGTGAGCTGCGTGGGGATGCCAGATCTAAACTCGGGGGCCGCCGCCCATGTGGGCTTGCGCGGCTCGGTGATGTAGAACCACCCCGATTGCCACCCCTTGACGGAGTCCACAAAGGCCCCTTCGAGCCAAAGGACGTTGGGTAATTTACCCAACATGGCACCTCCACATTCCGCTTGCGTGCCCTTCACAACCTTCGGCTTGACGTTGAAGGTCTTGAGCCACAGGCCGAAGTGGGGCCGGATGCAGAGGAAGGCCTCACACACGACGATGAATGCCGAGATGTTGAGGATGAAGTTCGGCGCCAGATCATGGAAATCCAGGCCGTAATAGAACATGAGCCCCCGGACGAATGGATGGAGCGGAAAGCCCAGTCCGCGGAGGAAGTGGGGAAGGAAGACGACCCTCTCGTGAGGCCCAGGGGTAGGGACGAGCTTCCCCTCGTCGGGCAGCTGATGCGCGATATCGCCGGAGAGATATCCGGCGCTGCGCAGCTTGGTGATGTGCTCCTCCTTAACGGTGGAGGCCAGCCATTTGCCTCCTGCTCCGGACATATTCGGAGAAGGTTAGGGCAAGATGCGCGAGCTTGGGCGTTGGAGCTTGAGTGCGCGGAGATGGATAAGCAAAGGAGGAAGAAGGCGTATGTGAGAAGGTAAATCCTTATCCCTTATATATAGGCAGACGAAAACTATGCGTCCCGCTGGCCTGATAAAACTCGCTTATCTCCCAAGCGCCACCATCAATGGCGCGGTTGGGTTACCCACGTCCGTATTGATGAGAATCCCGGCATAAGGGGAACACGATCTCTGCTTCGACAAGACGTGCCAAGGAAACCGCTTCGCTGAACGTGCTGAGGTGGTATAGTAAAAAACGATTCAAACAAAGGCTTGGTAGCGGTGTGATGTCACACCGCATAATACGTCAGCAGATTGGACTGGTGTACATTTTATTCTCTCTACGGTGGAATGTGGAATTTATTTTGCAGAGCCGGACACTATCCTGGTGTTCATGATCTTCTCTGGATTATTCAAGGGAGGAACCCGCCTTGCAATGCCGAACATTATGCGCGCCGGACTTATCGTCATTGAAGCCCGGTTCAGGGGCTACTGAGGGAGTCCTGGACTAGGGGGTGTTCGGACAGCCGGACTATCATCGTCCGCCGGACTCCAAGACTACGAAGATACAAGATTGAAGACTCCGTCCCGTGTCCGGATGGGACTTTCCTTGGCGTGGAAGGCAAGCTTGGCAATACGGATATGTAGATCTCCTACCATTGTAACCGACTCTATGTAACCCTAGCCTCCTCCGGTGTCTATATAAACCGGAGGGCTTTAGTCCGTAGGACACAACATACATTACAACAATCATACCATAGGCTAGCTTCTAGGGTTTAGCCTCCTTGACTCGTGGTAGATCCACTCTTGTACTACCCATATCATCAATATTAATCAAGCAGGACGTAGGGTTTTACCTCCATCAAGAGGGCCCGAACCTGGGTAAAACATCGTGTCCCTCGTCTCCTGTTACCATCCGCCTAGACGCACAGTTCGGGACCCCCTCCCGAGATCCGCCGGTTTTGACACCGACACTTATGTTGGTAGAGAGTTAAAGAATAATGCTTTCGAGATAGGACGCGTGAGCGATAATATGGCTAGAGTTAAAGGTGAACTCAAATTCATTAGAAAATATGCTTCTATGGTTTCTACTCAAGCTGAGCAAGTACTTAAAGCTCAAAATGATTTGCTTGATGAATTAAATAATAAAAATGACTTTGCTGTTAGAGTGGCTACTAGAACTGGTAGAATGACTCAGGAACCTTTGTATTCTGAAGGCCACCCTAAGAGAGTCGAGCAAGATTCTTAGAGAAATAATTTAGAGGCACCTAGTTCTTCTAAAAAGAAGAAAAAGAAAAATGATAGGACATTGCATGCTTCTAGTGAACCTACTATAGACACACCTGAGAATCCCAATGATATTTCTATCTCTGATGCCGAAACACAATCAGGTGATGAACATTAACCTAGTGATAATGTTAATAATAATGTTCATGTTGATGCTCAACCTAGCAAAAAAATGATGTAGAGATTGAACCTGTTGTTGATCTTGATAACCCACAATCAAAGAATCAACATTATGATAAGAGAGATTTTGTTGCTAGGAAGCACGGTAGAGAAAGAGAACCATGGGTTCAGAAACCCATGCCCTTTCCTCCTAAACCATCCAAGACAAAGGATGATGAGGATTTTGAGCACTTTGCTGAAATGATTAGACCTATCTTTTTACGGATGCGCTTAACTGATATGCTCAAAGGAAATCCTTATGATAAGTATATGAAGGATATCATCACAAATAAAAGAAAGATACCGGAAGCTGAAATTTCCACCATCCTTGCTAATTTCACTTTTAAAGGTGTAATACCAAAGAAACTTGGAGATCCGGGGGTACCAACTATACCATGCTCCACTAAAAGAAATTATGTTAGAACTACTTTGTGTGATCTTGGAGCCGGTGTTAGTGTTATGCCTCTCTCTTAATTTCGTAGACTTGAATTGAATAAGTTGACACCTACTGAAATATCTTTGCAAATGGCTGATAAATCAACTGCTATACCTATCGGTATTTGTGAGGATGTGCCTGTTGTGGTTGCAAATGTCACTATCTTAACGGACTTTGTTATTCTTGATATTCCCGAGGACGATAGTATGTCGATTATCCTTGGTAGACCTTTTTTGAATACCGCAGGGGCTGTTATTGATTGCAACAAAGGCAATGTCACTTTTCATGTTAATGGTAATGAGCACACGGTACACTTTCCGAGGAAACAATCTCAAGTTCATAGCATCAATTCTATTGGAAAAGTTCCAACTATTATTATTGGAGGTTTTGAATTTCCTCTTCCTACTGTCAAGAAAAAGTACGATATTCTTATTGTTAGGGATGTTCATATCCCCGTTGAGGTAACTTAGTGTTATTCGAAATTTCTCCGGTTCGTGTTATTCAGAATGAGTTTGTTAACAAGACTTGATCAACCTTGTTAGTGGATTCATTTTGATGATCATGAGATGGATGAAACTAGAAGGCACAACCTTCTGTACCCACTTTCTACTTTCTGTTATTTAGAATAAATAAATCAAAAATAGTATTAGCCGTCTGTTTTCTGAATTATCCGTACATAAAAAAATATACCGAAAATAAAAGTGCTCCAAATGCCCTGCAAATTTAGTATGATTTTTTATGGAATATTTGAGGATTTTAGGCACTGAAATCACTGCAGGAGGGGCAAGCACCAGACCACGAGAGTGGAGGGCGCGCCCACCCCCCTGGGCGCGCCCCCCTGTCTCGTGGGCCCCTGGTGGCCCCCCTCCACTTATGCCAGCACCCACACACTCCATCTCCTACCCAAAAAAATCCCCATCCAGCTCAAGCATGAGTTCTAGCTCATTTTGCTGCGATTTTCGATCTCCTTACTCAAAGCTTCATTCACAAAAATGCTTTGGGAGATTGTTGCTTGGTATGTGACTCCTCCATTGGTCCAATTAGTTTTTGTTCTAGTGCTTTATTCATTGCGACTTTTTGCTGCATAGATGACCATGTTCTTGAGCTTGCATGTTAAATTTATGAGGCCCCAAGCAATTCTAATGCATGATATAGGCTCTAGGCACTTGTAGGAGTAGTTGCTACCAATCTTGTTTAGTTTTATTCACTTTTATTTTGAAGTTACTAAAATTTCAGAAATTTTCAGAAAATGCTAAGGAAACTTTTTAGGGGCTCTTCTAGCCAAGGCTCTCAGGAAAAACAAGCAAAAGAGAAGGAAAAAGCCAAGTATAATCTTCCTCGCTGAGCGGAAGTACGACCGTGTGAATGGCCATGCGATGATTTCTTGAAAGAAGCTGGAATTCATGAAGATTTTTATTCTTTGATCGAGAATGCAGGCCTCACCGGTTTCCTCCACGACCGGATCGATCAGTATCTCTTACTCACCAATACTTTCGTGCAAAATTTTTATTATTATCCTAAGAAGTCACTGCCTTCAGTATCATTTCATTTATATGATGAATTCAGAGAAATGTCTTTACGTAATTTTTGTGCGGTATGTAGGATAACCTATGAGGGAGAATTAGAGGAACCCCATCGTAAAGATGTGGATGGCTTTGTTAACACCATAGCTGTAGAGGAGCCAAAGAAGGGTTCTGAGGCAAAAATCTCTAGCATACACTTTCCTGTTTTATGCTACTTTGCCATATTTGCTAGTAGATGCTTGATTGGTCGTGGAAATAGTGGAAACTTTAGTGTTCCTGATATTATCATTCTTCAACATGCCTTGCTTGGAGATAATAGTTTTAGTATGGGTGCCGTCATTGCTAAACGGCTAGGCCTGAATCGTACAAAAGGCCCCATATTTTGAGGTATCTATGCTTCACGTCTTGCTAGACATTTTCAGATACCTATTAGGCACCATGAGAAAGAGGAGACAAAATTGCCTCTTTACATTTTAAATTACAAGAGCATGGTAGCACACACATTTATTGTTGACAACAAAGAGAAGATGCTCTTGTATAACCTTAGATTTAATAAGAAACACAATGAGACTATTATTTTGCCCGCGCCTCTGTTGTTTGATTTGATTGCAGATAATTTTCTTGTTACACCGGAGGCGGTGTATGCTCATCGAGCCCAAGCATCCACTCCAGAACCTGAACCTGAGCTAGTGGGATCCGGAGATGGCCAACCAGTGGTATCCTGATTACACCTCCCAGTACACCGAGGAGAGTAGCAGCGGTCCTTGGTACTAGACCAACTTAGTCCAAAAGCCTAAGCTTGGGGGAGTACGTATTTCTCACCAACTTTACATTCATGTTCACACACTAGTCGTCGGTGCTCATACTCTTTCATTGTATTATCCATGCTAGTTTAAATTTCTTTTTCTAGTTTTCTTCTTGTGTGTTTGATAAACCTTAAGAAAAACCAAAAAATTTAGTTAGTTTAATTTCCATGCTTGTAGTAGAAATTAAAATGAAAACCCAAAAAGATTTCTCGTTCTTCTTCTTACCTGTTGGGAGCTTTCCCGTGTAAGTAGTTTTATTTTATTTTCTTTTCTTTGGGGGTTGAGAGTAGAAGACCATATTGAAAATGTTTAGTGGCTCTCATATGCACGATTGTTTATTTAATTAGAGCCCATATTACTTTGTGTTCTCTCTTGAGTTGAATGTTTGCAGATTCCAGCTTAGTCCAATGCACGTGCACTATTATTATTATACACATCGTTCGATCGTGCAAGTGAAAGGCAATAATGACAATATATGATGGACTTATTGAGATGAGAAAACATGGTATGAACTCGACCTCTCTTGTTTTTGTAAATATGATGAGTTCATCGTTTCTGATTCAGCTTATTATGAAGTAAACATATTTGCAATGACATTTAGATATTATAGTTGCTTGTGCCATGCTTGATTAGCTATGGGTTATAATTGTTTACCTTGCGTGCCAACATGCTATTAGAATGATTATGATGTGGTATGATGGGATGGTATCCTCCTTTGAATGAATTGAGTGACTCGACTTGGCAATGTTCACGCATGTAGTTGAAACAAATCAACATAGCCTTCATGATATTTATGTTCATGGTAGATTATATCCTACTCATACTTGTACTCGGTGTGAATTAATTTTAATGCATGTTCATGACTGTTGTCGCTCTCTCAGTTGGTCGCTTCCCAGTCTTTTGCTAGCCTTCACCTGTACTAAGTGGGAATACTGCTTGTGCATCCAAACTCCTTAAACCCCAAAGTTGTTCCATATGAGTCCACCATACCTTCCTATATGCGATATTTACCTGTCGTTCTAAGTAAATTTCTATGTGCCAAACTCCAAACCTTCAAATGAAATTCTGTTTTGTATGCTTGAGCAGCTCATGTTTCAACTAGGGCTGCCTTTATCTTCCATGCTAGGTGGGTTATTCTCAAGAGGAGTGGACTCCGCTCCTCATTCACGAGAAAGGGCCGGTAACCGGGATGCCCAGTCCCATGATCCAAAAAGATCAAAGCAAATCAAAATAATTAAACAAAACTCCCCTAGGGCTCTTGTTAGTTGGAGGCACTCGTTGTTTCGAGCAAGCCATGGATCGATGCTTGTTGGTGGTTGGGGGAGTATAAACCTTTACCATTATGTTTGGGAACTGCCTATAATGCATGTAGTATGGAAGATACAACCATCTCATAGTTGTTGCGTTGACAGCAAAAGTATGCCGCTCAAAATGTTATTCAATATCTATTTTAAAATCGAGCTCTGGCACCTCTACAAATCCCTGCTTCCTCTGCGAAGGGCCTATCTATTTACTTTTATGTTGAGTCATCACCCTTCTTATTAAAAAGCACCCGCTGGAGAGCACACTGTCATTTGCATTCATTACTATTAGCTTATATTGGGTATGACTTGACTGGATCTCTTTTACCATGAATTACAATGTTTAGTCAGTCCTTGATCTTTAAAGGTGCTCTGCATTTATGTTTTGCGGTCTCAGAAAGGGCTAGCGAGATACCATTTTGTTATGTCATGTTATGATTGTTTTGAGAAAGTGTTGTCATCCGAGTTTTATTATTATGGCTCGCTAGCTGATTATGCTATTGATATGAGTAATTGTGAGACCTAACACTTTGTTTGGATGTTGATATTCTGGGCCATGGCATTGAATTGGCCCCAATATCAAATCTTCTTGACTTTGATATTGACATTGAGCATGAATTCTGCTGTTTGGATGTGCACAGAATTGCCACTTGGAATTCGGCTGAGAGGCTCAATTCTGAAGCTTGTTTGGATGGTCTTTCTCTACATTGGAATTGCCCATTTGTCAAATGATGAAAATTGAACTTTGATGTAATGTTTGAAACTACATTGTATTCAATATGTACATATATAGCAGGACTACAATGTACATATTTTTTGAATGATTATATATGAAGAATACAATGGCAGCAGCAGATATTCTATAGCAGCAGCACTTATTCCATAGCAGCAGCACATATTAGCAGCACTTATAAAACAGCAGCACTTGCACAGCAGCACATATACAGCAGCATTTATACATCAGCAGCACTTGCACAGCAGCAGCACATATACAGCAGCACATGTACAGCAGCACTTGTACAACAACAGCAGCAGCACATATACAGCAGCACATGTACAGCAGCACTTGTACAACAACAAGAGCACTTGCACAGCAGCAACACTGGCATTATGAAACTACACAATAATTATATAATTAGACAACAATCATTTGTACAGATTATGAACCAACAAATTGCATATTCAAGCAAGCATCAAAAGGATAAAAGGGGAACTTTTACAACTATCAAACCATCACATGTTAAATAGAGCAATGATGTGTACTTCAATTACCTTGGATCTGCCTGCTGCTGCTGCTCGGGATCCATCCTCGAATCGATCTTCAGACCAATCAATTGACCTGTTGTTTGAAAGGAAAAATACATCAGCAAACAAACATACACTGTTGGGATTAGAAGGGGATTGGGTTTCTGTCTAGGGTTAGGGTTGAGGATGGAGGAAGAACAGGCCATGGGGATGAAGAAAGAACTGCCCATGGGGGTGGGGAAGCCTGCCGCGACAACCACCATGAGAGGGAGCGACGTGTGCCATGCTGCTCGGGAAGACGGCGGCCAGGGGTGGCGAGCGCAAAGGAGATGGGTGCGGTCTGGAAGGGAAGGAGAGGGACGTGCCCACACGCGGGGGAGGAAGGGATCCGCCGGAGAGAGAGGACACGAAGGAGATGGTGGACAGGATCTGACCTGTGCCGTCGGGAGCTTCGCATCGGGGCAGTGCGCGCCGCTTCTCCCCGCCTCTTCTCCCGCTCGAGCCCGCCTCTTCTGTTTCTGGTGAGGTCGAAGCGGTATGGTTGCGGGCTGGTTCCCGAATATCAGCCAAAATCGAGCTCTCCCCCTCTGAATTCGGGAACGGGTACGCGGGCTTTCAGAGCGGGGCAACGAATATTTCAGCCAAATTCGGTGGGCTGATTCCTTGTACATCTAAACAGCGGAATTCGGGCTAGCCAATGCCAATATCAATATCTAAGTCTGAATATCAACATCCAAACGAAGTGTAAGTGTTATTATGAGTATGGTTAGTTCATAATATTTGCTGAAACCTGAATGATGGCTTTGCATGTTTATAACAACAAGAGCAAATAGAGTTTGTAAAAGTTTTTCTTTATCACTTTCAGTTTATCAAGTGAATTGCTTGAGGACAAGCAAAGGTTTAAGCTTGGGGGAGTTGATACATCTCCAACGTATCTACTTTTCCAAACACTTTTGCCCTTGTTTTGGACTCTAACTTGCATGATTTGAATGAAACTAACTCGGACAGACGCTGTTTTTAGCAGAACTTCCATGATGTTGTTTTATGTGTAGAAAGCAAAAGTTCTCGGAATGTCTTGAAAATCCATGGAGGAACTTTTTGGAAAATATGAAAAATACTGGCGAAAGAATCAAGACTAGGGGGCCCACACCCTGTCCACGAGGGTGGGGGCGCGCCCTCCCCCCTGGGCGCGCCCCCTGTCTCGTGGGCCCCCTGAGGCTCCGCCGACCTCAACTCCAACTCCATATATTCCGTCTCGCGGAGAAAAAAATCAGGAAGAAAGTTTCATCATGTTTTACGATATGGAGCCGCCGCCAAGCCCTAATCTCTCTCGGGAGGGCTGATTCGGAGTCCGTTTGGGGCTCCGGAGAGGGGGATTCGTCGCCGTCATCATCATCAACCATCCTCCATCACCAATTTCATGATGCTCACCGCCGTGCATGAGTGATTCCATCATAGGCTTGCTAGACGGTGATGGGTTGGATGAGATTTACCATATAATCAAGTTAGTTTTGTTAGGGTTTGATCCCTAGTATCCACTATGTTCTAAGATTGATGTTGCTATGACCTTGCTATGCTTAATGCTTGTCACTAGGGCCCGAGTGCCATGATTTCAGATCTGAACCTATTATGTTTTCATGAATATATGTGTGTTCTTGATCCTATCTTGCAAGTCTATAGTCACCTATTATGTGTTATGATCCGACAACCCCGAAGTGACAATAATCGGGATACTTCTCGGTGATGACCATAGTTTGAGGAGTTCATGTATTCACTATGTGCTAATGCTTTGTTCCGGTTCTCTATTAAAAGGAGGCCTTAATATCCCTTAGTTTCCGCTAGGACCCCGCTGCCACGGGAGGGTAGGACAAAAGATGTCATGCAAGTTCTTTTCCATAAGCACGTATGACTATTTACGGAATATATGCCTACATTACATTGATGAACTGGAGCTAGTTCTGTGTCACCCTATGTTATAGCTATTACATGAGGAATCGCATCCGACATAATTATCCATCACTGATCCATTGCCTACGAGCTTTTCACATATTGTTCTTCGCTTATTTAATTTTCCGTTGCTATTGTTACAATCACTACAAAACCCAAAAACATTACTTTCGCTACCATTACCTTTATTATCATACTACTTTGCTATTAAATACTTTGCTGCAGATACTAAGTTATCCAGGTGTGGTTGAATTGACAACTCAACTGCTAATACTCAAGAATATTCTTTGGCTCCCCTTGTGTCGAATCAATAAATTTGGGTTGAATACTTTACCCTCGAAAGTTGTTGCGATCCCCTACACTTGTGGGTTATCAGGGAACAGCGACAACGACGGTGAGGGGCGCGGCAACGGGCGACGAGGAGGCAGGGCCGGCAGCGTCGGGGCACGGGGGCGCGGGGCGGCGATGGCGTCTGGGCGGTGCGGGACGGTGTCGGGGCGGCGCGGGACGGCATCGGAGGCAGGGCGACAACGGCGACGGCGAGGCGCAGAGGGGCAGCCTGGCGGCGTCGTCGGGGCGGGGAAGACGAATTGAATGAAAATTTTCACAAGTGCTAGTTATATAGACGAAGCATTGGTCCCGGTTCGTGACAGAAACCGGGACGAATGCCTCCTTTAGTCCCGGTTGGTGCCACCAACCGGGACCAAAGGCCTCTTTTCAGCAGCCCAAAGGGCGGGAAGCAGAGGGCTTTGGTCCCGGCTGGTGGCACCAACCGGGACTAAAGGGGGGGCCATTGGTTCCGGTTGGTGCCACCAACCGGGACCAAAGGGGAGCATTGGTTCCGATTGGTGCCACCAACCGGGACTAAAGGCCTTGTGCTGGCGCGGTGCGGTGGGAAGTTTAGTCCCACCTCGCTAGCCGAGAGAGCTCAACACCTATTTATAAGCTGCGTTGCCGCTCAGGTGCTGAGCTCCTCTCTAATATGCATGCATTACTTGTCTACCCTTGTCACTGCCATGTTGGGCCTATTGGGCCTGCGGGCCTGCATCCTGGCCCATTTACAGATGGGTTTCTAGTCGTATGCAGGCCGTGTGGCCCATTAGGCGGCATTTTTTATTTTTTCGAGTATTTTTTTTGTTTTTTGAATTATTTATTTTCTTTTGATTTTTGCTTTATTTTTTATTTATTTTGCTTTTAGCTCAGAATAATTATATACTTTTTGTTACTCCATTAGTTTCCAAATTTGAATAGTTTAAATTTTAATTCTTTGAAATTTGTGTGAGTCACTAGTTTGTGAATAACTTCACTATAAAATATATTTTTTGAGTGATTCTTTTTCCTGCTATTTAATATTACTGTTTTTTATCATTATATTCAAAAACAGATTTTGTTATGTTAGTTTCTATCAAAAAACATTCTTTATGAAAATTCTTTTTGCTACTAAAGTTTCCAACAGAAAATTCCTTATGATAATTCTTTCTGCTTTTCATGTTTTGAACAGAAAATACTTTGATAATTTTAGTTGCATAATTTTTATATAATTTTAGTTTAAAAAAATACTAGAGGTTTATAAAAGCTTTTTAGTTGATTCTTTTTGCTATTAGAGTTTTATAAAACCATTTACTGATTTTTTTTGTGCTATAAGACCTTGAAATTTAAAAGCATTTCAGATGAACTTTGAAAAGGTTGAAAGTTTGCATGGTATCATCATTTCACCCACATAGCATGTGCTAAAAAGTTGAGAGGGTTATGGGAAAAACTGGATACACTTCGTGTACAAAATGGACAATCTCTTTCGAAGTATCAGGGTTTCATACGGAAACTCATCTGTTACACATGGATTTCATTTTTTAAAACTTATTGAACTCCTGACTTTTTGTGTGTTCAAAATGCACCATTCAAAGCCACATCATCAATTTTCAACCCTTTCTGACTTCATTTGTTATTTTTCATGCATTTACTGATTATTTGGAGCTATAAGACCCTGAAATTGAAAAGCATTTCAAATAAACTCTGAAAAGGTTGGAAGTTGGCATGGTATCATCATCTCATCCACATAGCATGTGCAAGAAAGTTGAGAGGGTTACGGCAAAAACTGGATGCACTTCATGTACAAAACGGACAATCTCTTTCGAAGTATCAGGATTTCATACGGAAACTTGTCTGTTACAACAGGCATTTCAAATGAACTACGAAAAGGTTGAAAGTTGGCATGGTATCATCATAATAGTTGCGGAGAAAGTCTTCACTTTTTCTTTACTTGTGTCCTTTCCTTATTGCGCCGTAACCATGGATAATCTTCATCATTTATCAGGATGCTTGGGTCAGCTTGACTTTGAAGGGAGGAATTTCATGAAACTTTTCATAATCTTCGGACATGTTTGTCTTGCCCTCCACTCCCACGATGCCCCTTTTTCCTGAAAGAACTATGTGGCGCTTTGGCTCATCGTATGATGTATTCGCTTCCTTATTTTTTCTTTTTCTCGGTTTGGTAGACATGTCCTTCACATAGATAACCTGTGCCACATCATTGGCTAGGACGAACGGTTCGTCAGTGTACCCAAGATTGTTCGGATCCACTGTTGTCATTCTGTACTGTGGGTCTACCTGTACCCCGCCTCCTGATAGATTGACCCATTTGCATTTAAACAAAGGGACCTTAAAATCTACTCCACAGTCAAGTTTCCATACTCAGTTGCCGCATCAAAGCGGACACCGCTATTTTGGTTGGTGCTCTTTTGATCTTGGGCGATCGTGTAAAATATATTCCCATTTATCTCGTATCCTTTCCAAATCATTACAGTCGAAGATGGTCCCCTGGACCACGAGTATAGCTCATCACAAACAGTGTTTTCACCTCTGAGACGTGTTTCCAACCAACTGCTGAAAGTCCTGATGTGTTCACATGTAATCCAGTCGTTGCACTACTCCGGGTGTTTGGAGCGCAGGCTGTTCTTGTGTTCATCGACATATGGGGTCACCAAGGTAGAGTTTTGTAGAACTGCATAGTGTGCTTGAGACCAAGAATATCCGTCCCTGCATATTATTGAGTCCCCTCCAAGCGTGCCTTTTCCAGTCAGTCGCCCCTCATACCGCGATTTAGGGAGACCTATCTTCTTATGGCCAGGAATTAAGTCAACACAAAACCCAATGACATCCTCTGTTTGATGGCCCATGGAGATGCTTCCTTCTGGCCTAGCGCAGTTACGGACATATTTCTTTAGGACTCCCATGAACCTCTCAAAGGGGTACATATTGTGTAGAAATACGGGGCCCAGAATGACAATCTCGTAAACTAGATGAACTAGGACGTGCGTCATGATACTGATGAAGCATGGTGGACACACCAGCTCGAAACTGACAAGACATTGCACCACATCACTCCTTAGCCTTGGTATGATTTCTGGATCGTTCACCTTCTAAGAGATTGCATTGAGGAATGCACATAGCTTCACAATGGCTAATCGGATGTTTTCCGGTAGAAGCCCCCTCAATGCAACCGGAAGCAGTTGCGTCATAATCACGTGGCAGTCATGAGACTTTAGGTTCTGGAACTTTTTCTCTGGCATATTTATTATTCCCTTTATATTCGACGAGAAGCTAGTCGGGACCTTCATACTAAGCAGGCATTCAAAGAATATTTCCTTCTCTTCTTTGGTAAGAGCGTAGCTGGCAGGACCTTCATACTGCTTTGGAGGCATGCCGTCTTTTTCGTGCAAACGTTGCAGGTCCTCTCGGGCCTCAGCTGTATCTTTTGTCTTCCCATACACGCCCAAGAAGCCTAGCAGGTTCAAGCAAAGGTTCTTCGTCATGTGCATCATGTCGATTGAAGAGCGGACCTCTAGGTCTTTCCAGTAGGGTAGGTCCCAAAATATAGATTTCTTCTTCCACATGGGTGCGTGTCCCTCAGCGTCACTCGGAACAGCTAGTCCGCCGGGACCCTTTCCAAAGATTATGTGTAAATCATTGATCATAGCAAGTACGTGATCACCGGTACGCATGGCGGGCTTCTTTCGGTGATCTGCCTCGCCTTTGAAATGCTTGCCTTTCTTTCGACATTGATGGTTGGTCAGAAGAAATCGACGATGGCCCAGGTACACATTCTTCCTGCAGCTTCCCAGGTATATATACTTTCGGTGTTAGCTAAACAGTGCGTGCATGCGTGGTATCCCTTGTTTGTTTGTCCTGAAAGGTTACTGAGAGCGGGCCAATCATTGATGGTTACAAACAGCAACGCGTGCAGGTTAAATTCCTCCTGTCTGTGCTCATCCCACGCACGTACACCATTTCCATTCCATAGCTGTAAAAGTTCTTCAACTAATGGCCTTAGGTACACATCAATGTCGTTTTCGGGTTGCTTAGGGCCTTGGATGAGAACTGGCATCATAATGAACTTCCGCTTCATGCACATCCAAGGAGGAAGGTTATACATACATAGAGTCACGGGCCAGGTGTTGTGATTGCTGCTCTGCTCCCCGAAAGGATTAATGCCATCCGCGCTCAAACCAAACCATACGTTCCTTGGGTCACGTGTAAACTCAGCCCAGTACTCTCTCTCGATTTTTCTCCACTGCGACCCATCAGCGGGTGCTCTCAACTTCCCGTCTTTCTTACGGTCCTCACTGTGCCATCGCATCAACTTGGCATGCTCTTTATTTCTGAACAGTTGTTTCAACCGTGGTATTATAGGAGCATACCACATCACCTTCGCAGGAACTCTCTTCCTGTGGGGCTCGCCGTCAACATCACCAGGGTCATCTCGTCTGATCTTATACCGCAATGCACCGCATACCAGGCATGCGTTCAAATCCTCGTACGCACCGCGGTAGAGGATGCAGTCATTAGGGCATGCATGTATCTTCTGCACCTCCAATCCTAGAGGGCATACGACCTTATTTGCTGCCTACGTACTGTCGGGCAATTCGTTATCCTTTGGAAGCTTCTTCTTCAATATTTTCAGTAGCTTCTCAAATCCTTGTCAGGCACAGCATCCTCTGCCTTCCACTGCAGCAATTCCAGTACGGTACCCAGCTTTGTGTTGCCATCTTCGCAATTGGGGTACAACCCTTTTTTGTGATCCTCTAACATGCGATCGAACTTCAACTTCTCCTTTTGACTTTTGCATTGCGTCCTTGCATCGACAATGACCCGACGGAGATCATCATCATCGGGCACATATCTGGTTCCTCTTGATCTTCAGCAGCTTCCCCCGTTGTAGCATCATCGGGCACATCGTCTGGTTCCTCTTGATCTTCAACAGCTCCCCCCGTTGCAGCATCACCGTATTCAGGGGGCACATAGTTGTCATCGTCCTCTTCTTCTTCGTCGTCTTCCATCATAACCCCTATTTCTCCGTGCCTTGTCCAAACATTATAGTGTGGCATGAAACCCTTGTAAAGCAGGTGGGTGTGAAGGATTTTCCGGTCAGAGTAAGACTTCGTATTCCCACATTTAGGGCATGGACAACACATAAAACCATTCTGCTTGTTTGCCTCAGCCACTTCGAGAAAATTATGCACGCCCTTAATGTACTCGGAGGTGTGTCTGTCACCATACATCCATTGCCGGTTCATCTGCGTGCATTATATATAATTATGTGAGTCAAAAGTAAGAAAATCAGACAAATATCTATCTAAAGTAAGAAAATCAGACAAGTATCAGAAAGAAGATAAGAACAAAAGGTTCACCACGGTGGTGCCGGCGACGAGATCGGCGCGGGCGACCAACGGCGGTGAAAACGGGGACGGGGCGTGACGGACCGCTAAATCTAGACAAATCTCAGGAAAAATGGACCTCCGAGGTCGAGCTTCGGGAGGAGAAAGCTTAACTAGTGTGGCTCGGGCATTTCATCGAACACCTCATGTGCATAGGAGGTGAACTAGAGCACCCAAATGCCCTCCCCTCGCCGGCTCGAAAAAACAGAGCATTGTGGAGTGCTCTGCCGCGGCGATGGGTATATATAGGCAATTTATTTGTCCCGGTTCGTGGCACGAACCGGGACTAAAGACCACCCTTCTACACCGGTTCAAGGAATGAACCGGTACCAATGGCTGTGGGTCAGAAGCGAGGACCATTGGTCCCGGTTCGTGCCTAGAACCGGGACAAATGGGTCCGGACGAACCGGGACCAATGCCCACGAGGCCCCGGCCGGCCCCCTAGGCTCATGAACCGGGTCTAATCCCCCATTGGTCCCGGTTCGTGAAGAACCGGGACTAATGGGCTGGCCAGGCCCGAACGATGGCCCTATTTTCTACTAGTGATATATACATGTAGAATACATCGATATGAATGTGTAGAAAAAAATTGAGAATTTTTGGAACTCCAAAATATGATTATCGAGTTTTTCGAAAAAACAATCTCCACGGAGGTCGCCCGCCAAAAGCCCGCACCTCGATATTGGTTGCTTATTTGGGTGAGGAAGAAGAGGGAGGGTGTTGTAAAATAATACTCCCTCCGTTCCATAATATAAGACGTTTTTTGACACTAATGCAGTGTCAAAAAACGTCTTATATTATGGGACGGAGGGAGTATCATTTTATAAAGTATAGAAAATTTAGATATATGGGTTGAAATAGAAAAGAGAGGCTGATGCTGAGTTAAACAAAATTTAGGAAATAATCTTTGTGAGAGGGGGGGAGGGGGGAGGAAGGGTGAGGGGAGGACGGAAGAGATGGAGTTCTACCAATATGGAGTAGGTATCTATTGCTTCACCGACGATGGATCTTTACAACGTACCTTCCTTGGATGCTTCATTGTGCAACTCTCCTCTAATATAGGTATTCGTATGGGTCCTCGTTGAACGAGACGGGGAAGCGAATAAGTTAGTAGTCTCAAGTTGCATGCTCGTTCATTTAACGGGCTTGGATAGTCGTGCTAATTTAAGCTCGCTTACTACGACGATTCATGCATGTTCATCCCACATCGCAAGTTGCTTCATCGAAACTCGGTTTATGTACTATTTTTCTTGACCTGACCCGGAAGACATACCAGCTAGTGACCATTCATCGGTTAATTGGTGTTCATACGTGCTAACTTACAGCTACTCCATCCCCCGAATTAATCGACATAGATTTGTTAAAATAGGGATGTATCTACCCATGAAAACACGTCTAGATATATTCATATTTTGAAAAATCTACAGAGGAAGAAAATGATTTTAGGTCCCGCGCATGAACATTATTGTCTTAGACTACTCATAGTGGGATTAACATAGACTAGTGCTATCTATAGTGGAAGTAACATATGTAGTTTCCTCCTGTTGCTCCTTCTATATTTTATTTGGACGCCGATAAGTGCCACACGTGTGGGCGTTAGGGGGTCTGCCCACACATTTTGTGTGGTGTATAAGAGGAACAGTCCACACACCTACATGTGGGCAAAACAAGTAATGCACACACACCTCTTCCCCCCCTCCCTCCCCCCCCCCCCCCCCCCCCCGATCCTTCTCACACGCGTGCGTGTGGGCGAAATAGATAATGCCCACACGCCCCGTACGTCAGGCCTCGTACCTCGTGGTCCCGCACGCCCCGCGTGACAGTCATCGCGTGTCCCGCAGTTGCCAAGGTCCAGACCCTCGTCCATGTTCGTTTAACTGTAGTTGCCATGTAGCTGAACTTCGGTTGCCATGTCGGACAACTACAGTTGCCATGATTGCTCAACTCCAGTTGCCATGTATGGTCTGGTCTACTGCAGTTGCCATGATTTCAAAATTTTAAGAGTTGTCACCCGCTAACACTAGGCAGTTGCCATGTAGCACTACAAAAAGGCATGGCAAAAAAACATGTTCGGGTAAAAGAGAGAGTTGCCATGTACTCACAAGCACGCTAGGGCAGTTGCCATGTAAAGAGAAAGAGTTGCCATCTGCTTACGTGCACGCTAGGGCAGTTGCCATGTACCATGCAAAAACACATGGCAACTCGGGTGAAAGAGAGTTGCCATCTGCTTACAAGCAAAGTTAGGGCAGTTGCCACGTACCCTGCAGAAACACATGGCAACTGCCAGCTTTGGGTGTGGGAGATGAGACGGACGTATGGCGAGATGGCAAATGCCCACACACCAGCCCTTGTGCGTTAGTGGAAAGTGGCGTGTGGGCGAACTGCTGAACGCCCACACACCGGCCCCTTCCTTGTGGTGAAACAGCTGTGTGAGCGACCGGGTGAATGCCCACACACCAGCCCAGTCCTACGTGGCACTAGAAACATGCCAAAATTTGTGCGCTCACAAACGGACACGGATCCACGCGTGTGGACGAGATGCAAACGCCCACACATGTGGGCGTTAGTGTTTTCGTTTTATTTTCATAGGATCCATGAATGGATCTTGTTCCACTATCATCAGATAAGGATGAACATAGAGCCAAAGCATCCATGGCGCAAAACAAAAATAGAAAGAAAGAAAGACAAGATCCAACCCCTCACTCAGGTTATTCACTCGCAACACCGCTGTCATCGCCACCCGCCGGGACGAAGCCACGCTGTCAGTATAAACTACCATGAAACCTAACAGACTACCTAATTAGGGCATCTCCAACAGTTTGTATGTTAGTTTGTTGGTAAAATATGCCATGTCATCAACCAACATCTTAACATACAACAACTTCAATGGGTTGTATCAACTTTGCCCAATAGAATGTGAGATAATAAATAAGGTACTCTCTCATTCTACATTGGAGATTGTGCAAGGGGTGTTGATTCATGTACATACAACCTTCATCTCTTTCCTCATTTATTGCATAAAAATTCTATATGGCAAAGTCTACCAACAACTATCTTACAACCATTGGAGATGCCCTTAAGGGAGTGGCTGACGTGCCCTCTCCTAATTTGCCCCCCCCCCCCCCCCCCCGGTGATTTTCACTGGCGGGCCCGCATCCTTTAATTAAATCTTGGCCATTAATTCTTGATCAGCCCGTAAACCCTCCGTGAATGCCCCGTGAATCTAGCATTACTCCTAGTTAAGACTAACAGTACACACATCCAGCCGAAGATTCAACCCCCCTCCCTCCGGCAACGACACCAAGCCGCTAGAAGGCTGGTCGTAATGGGAGTATCATATGTAGTAACATGCGTGTCAACTAAACAATGTTGATGAGGTGATATAGTATTAAACGAAGAAAGAGATGCTTGAGTATCATATCATAATACCGTATCATATTAAATGATGTGCTACTTTGTGTCATGCATGTCAATAAATATAATCCTGTATGATACCAACATATGATATCATGCATTACAGATGTAGTATCATATACTAGTATCATATGCATGATCCTAGTATATGATACTTTCCATTACAACCAGCCGGCCGAAGGGAGGAGGCCGGAGGAATCCCCGACGGAAAACGTGTCGCCTTCCTTGTCGTTTCTCCTGAACGAGACGGGGAAGCGAATAAGTTAGTAGTCTCAAGTTGCATGCTCGTTCATTTAACGGGCTTGGATAGTCGTGCTAATTTAAGCTCGCTTACTACGACGATTCATGCATCTTCATCCCACATTGCAAGTTGCATCGAAACTTGGTTTATGTACTATTTGTCTTGACCTGACCCGGAAGACGTACCAGCTAATGACCATTCAATTGTTAATTGGTTTTCATATGTGCTAAACTGCAACTACTCCATCCGTCCTGAATTAGTTGACATAGATTTGTCAAAATAGAGATGTATCTACACACAAAAACACGTCTAGATACATCCATATTTTGAAAGTTATTATCTATAGTGGGAGTAACGTATGTATTTCCTCCTGTCGCGCTGCTTCTATATTTTTATTTTCATAGGATCCATGAATGGATCTGGTTCCACTATCATCAGATAAAGATGAACATAGAGCCAAAGCGACCATGTCAGAAAACAAAAATAAAAACAAAGAAAGAAAGAAAGACAAGATCCAAACCCTCACTTAGGTCCAAAAGGCCAAACCACCGCATGCACCGCTAGCAAGAGAGTGGGATGAACGCGCTGCTTCTATATATATACACTACTAGACTAGATAGATCGATCAGGACGCGAGGTCCAGTCAACCGAGAGTTAGCTACCCATAGTACAACTTGGACTGTATCGCCATGGAGTTAGCTAGCCACAGGAGAAAGAGCATCCTAATGTTGGCCACGCTGATGGCCAGTGCGACGTATGCAGTGGGGTTCAATCCGCCGGGTGGTGTCTGGCAGGACAGCGCCGGACACCTCCCCGGCGACCCAATCATGCGGTCCACCCACTACCACCGGTACCTGGCGTTCTTCTACTTGAACGCTGCCGCGTTCGCTCTGTCGCTGATGGTGGTCGTCCTCACCCTCATCCTCACCGCATGCCCCAGGGAAGCGCGACCAGGTTCGACCTGTCGCTGCTGCTTCTCATGGGGACGGCCACCTTGGCCTTGATGTCGACCTATGGTACCGGGACTTGCCCGAACGCATATATGGCCGTCACCTACTTTTCTATGGTGCTCACTTTCATGATCGTCGCCTTCTTTTTCTCTTGTTTAAATCCTTCATCTGATGGCGAGACTGAAAAATATCGCCGCAAGCTCGTGGCGCCGCTATCAATGTTCGCGCTGACCATCTCGTACGTGGGCGGGCTGAGCACGCCGGGTGGCTTCTGGGACAGCGCCGACGCTGCCGGAGGCCACCGCCCAGGCGACACCATTCTGCACGGCACACTCCTGCACACATTCTTCTACTTCAACACTATGCAATTCGTTGCCTCCCTATGCGGCGTCTTTCTCACCATGTTCATAAGACATAGAGTTGTGTGGCTGGCGGTACTCCTGGAGATTTTGCTACCTTTGCTCACCGCTGCCTATGCCGTGGGCAGCAGCAGGGGCCGCCACACCGCCAAATCTGTGATCGGCGGCCTCTGTGCAGCCATTGTGGCGTACGTAGTCTTACATGTGGCTATTCGTGGGCGCTTCTGCAAAGCTGATGGCCATGGCAGCACACCAACACCAACAACAGAACCAGATGCCGGCGCCGGCAGCAGCAGGTAATTATTAGTACTACTCCAGTATATATACCAATCGATTGATTAATTACTCCTGCTACCCTCCTCCTCTGCAAGTCAATTAATTCTCGATTAACCTTGAGCTCCGGCCGGCATAACGTACAGAGAGGAGATCGCAGAAAAGCAACGTGCCCGGGCTTGCTCCCTCGTGCAGCTGCTCGCCGGGCTAGCGGTGTCCATCACATACCAAGCCGGGATGTCTCCGCCTGGGGGCATCTGGCAGCACGGCCACAGGGCGGGTGACCCCATCCTCCTAACCACCAACCCCGGGAGGTACAAAGCTTTCTTCTACTGCAACTCGGTTGCCTTCGTGGCCTCGTTGCTCGCCATCTTCCTCGGCCAGAACCAGGAGAGCAACCTGATCAAGCACAACGCGCTGCATGCGGTCATGATCCTGGACCTTCTCAGCCTCGTCGTTGCCTATGCACTCGGGAGCTGCCGGGACCAAATATCCTCCATGTATGTGGTGGGCAGTGCGGCTGCCGCGGTGGTCTACGTGGTCGTCCACGTTCAGTACTTCACGCTGGGCGCGGCGGCGGACAAGGATTGCGACGACGATGCTCTGGTGGACAAGCGGGGCGGGCGGTTCCTCCTTTTCGCGGTCCTCGTCGCCAGCATCACTTACCAAGCCGGCTTGACCCCGCCGGGTGGCTTCTTGCTCCGGGACGACATCCAGTCCGGCCACCCGGTTCTCCAGTACAACTACCCACGCCGCTACAAGGCATTCTTCTACTGCAACACGGTGAGCTTCACCGTGTCCACCGTCCTCCTCTTGCTCCTGGTGAACCCCAATCTATACAGGCCAGCCATACGAAGCCATGCCATGTCTCTCTGCTCCGCAGTGAGCTTCATCTGCCTCATCGGCGCCTTTGCCGCCGGAAGCACGCAGCATCTGAAAACATCCATCTACATCTTCGTATTGGCGGTCGTGGCCTTCTTCTTGTGCCTATGTCTACCACCAGTCAAGGTGCTATGGCAAAAGATGTGCTCAGGTTTGCCATCAACCGGCGCCGGATCTACGGCAAATGTTGCCAAGGAAAAGGCGACAAGAAAACCACCACGGTACCTGATGACTCTAGCAATCTTGGTGGTGAGTGCCACCTACCAAGCCGGCCTGGATCCGCCAGGTGGATCTTGGCAGAGTGGCAGCGATGCGGGACACCCGGTGATGCAAGACAAGAGGAGGAGCCGGTACCTCGCCTTCCTCTGCGGCAACACCACCGCCTTCGTGTCCTCCATTTTTCTCATTGAGTTGTTGCTCTTCAGCTCGTCCTTCCCGGAATGCGAGTGGTTTAAGAAGGCGGTACAACCGACGGTTGTGGCGCAGTACTTTGGGTTCCTAGTGGCCTACGCTGCAGGCTCCAGCAGGCAGTGGAAGACATCCGCGCACGTCGGAACGCTGGTCATTGCCGTGCTGGCCTATGTCACCATCCATGTAATGCTGTCAAAGTGCAGACAGAAAACCCGCGAAAATTCTCTCCAACAGCGACCTCAAGGTTAACATTTGTTTTGGCGCGGCCAAGTCTGTGCCTTGCTTTATGTTGGTTGGATTTTGTAATATTTTCTAGTACTACCTCCGTTCAGGTGAATAAGTCATTCGCGTAGTTCTAGGTCATCGATTTGAGGAATTAAATATGTGTTATATGTCATGAAAAGTATATCACTAGATTTCTACAAGGATGTAGTTTCTAAATATATATTTTTTATCACATATAATACATATTTAGATAGTTAAATTGTCAACTTAGAACTACGCGAATGACTTATTCACCGAGACGGAGGTAGTATCATTATTGTTTCTCTCCCGCTGTAGATTATATGTGTTGCGACTCACACGCTTGTACCTTAGCAATCCACAGAATGAGTGCAACAAGATCGCACTAGCGGTGAGTGTTAGAACCTGACCTTTTACAGTGATGTTTTTCAGCAAACTTGTAAGTCTGCATCTGCACTTTAGTACACCGGGGCTTGCTGCAATTGTATAAGCACAGGCACCGGTGCACTGTAGAAGCACGACCTGGGTGTACTGCTGCAGATGTAAAAGAACATGAGGTTGCAGTGTGTAGGGAATTTGGAATTTTTTGAAATTGTCTAGTATTATTTTTAAATTACTGTTCATCGGGTGCAAATGAGTTCAGACTCAGAATTGAATATTCGCACAGCTCTCAATATTATTCTGAAAAGAAAAGGAAGGCTCCCAAAGCCAAAGGGGGCTGGAGCAAATCCTTCCGTGTGTGCTCTGTTTTCGAGTGTAGAGCTAGCTGCATGTGCACGTATCCACCCGAAATAGTGAGACGAGACTAGCAGCTCTGGTCCGGATGCGGTGCTTCTGGTCCCGAGCACACGTGAGCGCGATATTTGGAAGGTTCGGGCTGTCTTTTGGATGCGGCCCATTCAATTCTTGTGTGAGACAAACGTTTATTTTTAGTGGAGTAAATATAAAAATACAATACACGGTTACAGTGCACGCATGCCGGTTCACGGGGCATGGCGTTGCCGTCGTGAAGGAAGGAAACGGGAGCCGTGGCTCGGAACCTGGCCGCGATCCTGACCTTTTACAGTGATGTTTTTCAGCAAACTTGTAAGTTTGCATCTGCACTTTAGTAGATCGGGGCTTGCTGCAGTTGTATAAGCACAGGCACCGGTGCAATGTAGAAGCATGACCTGGGTGTACTGCTGCAGATAGGTTGCAGTGTGTAGGTAATTCAGAATTTTTCTAGTATCTATAATCTATATTATCTAAATAGTTGATCCCCACTATGTTATTTCTCTTAACATGCAGCCTATCCACCTCAGCACACCTGCCACATCATCGTTCTTTTATTCACTTACATATGGAACCAACTACTACAACACCACTACCACATAAGCGCCAAGGACCCACCAATTTGGCCTTACGAGCGTCCTCTCTGAACCTGTTCTAGCAAAGTCAAAGCCGCTACGTCGACTGATTGCTCTCGCAGCTGACCCATCCGCCTCCACGATGCACTAACTCGATTATCAGTTCATCTTCCCTGTAGTGGCTCTTTACTGCCACCACTGCCCTTTCGTGCCTCCACACGAAACGACCAGAGGTACCGCGACATTCATTGATTTGTTCACCCTCCGTTATCCTACAAATGCAAAAGTGTCGCCACCCCGAGCGACCTTGTCGCTTTTCCCCTTACCGGCTTACCCATTTACTCATCCGCGCTCACACAGCCGAGCAAATAGAGGAACGAAAGGAGGAAAGAGAGGAGGTGCGGCGAACGCGGCAGCTTGGCAGCTCGCCGATTACGGCTAGGATGTCGACGTGCAGTGGGGCGAACGGAAAGCGGCGGCTCTCAAGGATGCGGGCGTCGGCGCGTCGCTCGGGAGATTTCCTCCTGCATAAGATCGGGCGTAGAGGCGGGGACACGCCGGCCTCCTCCCCGATGGCATCCCACTCTACGGAGAGAGAGGGACACGCCCTCTACGGGATCTCGCCACGGCCGGAAAGGTAAAAATCAGGGAGGGTGGGGCGAGATATCTTTTCGTGTCCCCGTGCTCTGTTCGATCCGCCAATGGCGGCACCGCATCCCATAGCGGAGAAGGGGAAGGGGTATTGGAGAGAAGATGGGCTTGGCGGTGAATAGCCTGGACGATGGCTGTCTCATGCATATCTTCGGCTTCCTCGACCCGATCCCAGGTTAGGTTTTGCTCCCCGCACCTTAGTAGGAGAGACCATCTGAGAAGTATCAGTAGCTACTGTTTGCGTGTGTGGTCGTTTCTCTGTGTGATTAACTATGGATTCAGGTGGATTCGTAGAGAATTAGTGGTTAAGTTGGAGTTTCCGCTTCTATGGGAAGCAAGATGGAGTGATTTTGTTTCATTGGAACGGATTTCACACAGCCGTGTTGCTAAATTAGTGGGATTTGGTGCGTCCGAGCGTGGCTTCACATCAATCTCTCCAGACCCTGTCTCTTTCCCGCAAGATATTATAGCTCCATCCTCCTTGCAGGTACCTCCCTCCTTTTATCTTACTCTTCCATAATACTCCCTCCTTTCCTTTATGTAAGGTGTATTATTTTCGGCACGGTAACCAAGGCACATAGTTATAGACATGTTAGGGCATGTACAATGGTGCTATCTTAGGAGTGCCACGTAGGACAAATGATGAGGTGGGGGAGAGAGAACTCATAAGAAAAGGCTTGTCTTCTCTTATTTAAGAGAAGACAAGAGATGATCTCTTAGCACAATATGTCTCATCACATTTTTAGGATTGGCTATTTATTGAAGATAAGGCTAAGAGAAGACCCATTATAGACTCTCTTTTTTGTCATATCTAAATTACATGCAAGACTTAAGATAAGACTACCTTATCAACCATTGTACATGCCCTTAGGACAAAATTACCCTTGGCCAATTTATTGGTTAGTGGCAAGTAATCAGTTACTCCAGGAAAGTAGGAGATACATGCAATCGACAAAGAGATAGTTTCCTTCTTTTTCTACAAGGAGAGATACAGACAATCATGAGAGAGATACTTACCTAATTTCTGGAGGGCTAACAAGGGAATTATGAGGGATTAGAAGAAATGCACCTTACACATTCTGGAATTTTATCAAAAAACAGATACACCTTATATAAAGGAACGGAGGGAGTATATAGCTATTGTGGTGACAGTAAATGCCATTATTTATCGCCACAAAGTTGCATCCACTGATTTCTATTTGCTGTATTTAATCCATAATTACTATACAGATGTGCAAACCAGAGAGATATGTATCCCAACATCAGAATTGCAATCTGTATGTCACATTTTATCTTCCCTTCTTTGGTTTTTGTTTTTTTTTCACGTATATCAAGGATGGAAAAAATCTCATCTACAAGCACTTGGCATCATACAAATATTACAGATTAGATTCTTGATCGTTTTTTTATATAAACATATACTAGCAAAAGAGCCCGTGCGTTGCAACGGGACAGAAAACACACACGCTCTTAACCCAATAACCACGACTTGAGACCTTGATACGTAGACGTTCTTTATTTTAAAATGGCATCACATTTGTGTTCCCGAGGTGGTCTCAATGCTCACACAACGAAAACGCATTTGAATGTGGTCAGTCCTAAGGCGTCTCTCTCTCATACACATACACACAAACACACACACACAAACACACACACACACACACACGCTCGCACGCACACAATCACTAAGAATAAGATGAGAAAAATGTTGTTTTTCCCCGCGAGGTTTTTCAGAGTTGTGCATGCGTGGTTATCAATGTTTTTTTCCCTCTCAATCTGGTTTTAATGTGTGTTTATTTGCAATTTGGATCGCCGCCAGTGCGAAAAAACCAGACTGTCCACTGTAGATTAAGTTTGCATCCAAATTAATAGTTTAGAAATATTTAACAGCTAAAAGTAACAACATATTTGGATTTTACACATTTTTCTAATCAAATTTCATATATAATATGTTAAAATCGGAGTTACGATTTAAAAGATATGGATAATTTTGTTTTAGATACTCTGCGAATTGATTAACCGAAAGGTCAGGGGGTTTTCTGTTAAAACACAAAAAAACGATTCGTATGACTTAAATATGTACGGCGGGTTGATTACCTAAAAGCTTAGGGGGGTTTCTGAGAAAACTAAAAAAACGGTTCGGTATGAGTTAAAGATGGACTGCGGGTTGATTTCAACAAACTGCAGGGACTTTTTTGCAAATAAGGGTGACGGACGACAGAAACCCACCGTGCTTTATTATTAGGTAGAGATATTACTACACCAGAATTTCTTATCCGTCAGCATATGTAATAAGCTTATAGCTAGCTGCCACAATATTGTCTATTGTCACAACTGTACTCCATCGCTGTGTCTACCATCCTATTTATTTCCAATACAATATCACATCTATAAATTAGCTTTATAGCTTTACATAATGTGCTTATAAGCCCCGCAGCAACGCGCGGGGTATCGTCTAGTTATTTTTAAATTTAGAGCAACTCCAATGGGGCGACTCGTTTCGTCCGCCTGCGTCCGTTTGGGTCGGCGGGGACAAAAATGAAGGCCCAACGCACCGGCCCAAACGCAAATCGTGTCCGCCTGGCGTCCGCGCTGACCCATTTCCGGCCCAAAATTGCGCCTGGAATGCGTCGGCGCGGACGCGAAGCGGACGCGCCACGCGTCTCCTCGTCGTCCGCCACGCGTCTGCGCCACGCGTCTCCTCGTCGTCCGCCACGTCCCCACCTGTAGGTTACCCTACCGTCACCGCTTGTCTTATTTATGACGACCACCGACAGCGGGCCCACTTGTCAGCCTCAGGAAGCGTCCTTTTTTAAGCACGCGTGCGGCGGGGGGCCGGCCTCATCCACTTCTCCCGTCCACATCTGGCCCCCCACCACTCCCTTGCTTCCTCGCCGGCGACAGGAAACCCTAGCCCGCCATGGGCATCTTCGGCAGCAACAATGGCAAGGGCAAGGGCAAGGGCACCCCCGGCGCCTCGTCCTCCCGTGCTCCCCCTCCCCCTCCTCCTCCACCATCGGTGCGTTTTCGCCCTGAACGTCGGCGCCTGGACATCCCGGTGCACCAGGCACAGTGGCACTTGGAGTACAGGCAGCCCCTTCCCTACCCCGACGTCACGCTGCCGTACCATTGGCGCCTGGATCCGCAGCGGATCCCGGTGCCAGTGGTTCCGCGGAGCCAGCGGGCGCACAGCAATGAGGTGCATCGGCGCAGCGTGCAGCTCACGTCGGAGCAGCGTCGGCTGCCCAAGTAGGCCGCTGACTCTCCAACTGGGAGGCTTGGTTCGCCCTCGAACACGAGCAGCAACGGCGCTCGGGTGTCGACGTCATCCCGCCGCTGTTCCCACCGCCGTCCCCACAGGTACAGCCGGAGGACATGAAGGCGGAGGCGGAGTACCAGGTCGCCCTCGAGGAGGCCCTGCAGCAGGCGCTGGAGGCCAGCCTCCTCGAGGAGGACGCGCGCTGGGATGAGCTGGAGCAAGCCCTCGCCCTGTCAGCGGCGGGGGACTCCGTTCACACCCCGTTGTTCGTGCCGCCACCGCCACCATCGTCGCCCATCCAGCCCAAGGTGGAGCCGACGCGGAAGCACTCCCCGCCTCCACCCACTTGGTCGGAGGATGCCTACTCATGGACGGGCCAGTACCGCGAGTGGGTGAGTGCCTCCCCCCCCCCCCCCCCCCGTGTCCACTTTGTTGCGATGACGGAGCAGGAGGCCGCCCACCTCGAGCGCTGGAAGGCGCACTGGCTCCGCTAGGAGCAGGCCGATGACGAGGAGCAGATGCGCTACGAGGCCATACTCCAGCGCGATGCGGAGGTGCTCCAGCTGGAGGAGGAGGAGGAGGAAGAGGAGCGCGCACGGCTAGCCGCAATGGCGCCGCCCCAGCAGACGCCGGAGGAGGCTTCCCTGGCAGCGTACCAGGCGGCGTTCGGGTGGGCTGGCCCTGCTCCCATCTTCATCAACCTCACCGGCGATGGCGATGGCGATGGCGGCGTCGACGCCAAGGGCAAGGGCAAGGCCGACGACGTCTAGGGCAGCATGCGGGGTGGCAGAAGGCGGGCACAGACTTTTTTAATGTTTTAATTAATGTTTAATTATGTTTAAGTGGACTTTGGCCGGCGTTTGACCAGCCACTTCTGTGTAATTATGTTTATTTTAAGTTTATTTTGTGCGAGCATTTTTTTGCATGCCGACCCATTTCAGAATGCGGACGCGCACGTCCGCCTGGCCGATCCAAACGGACGAAAAGAGGACAAAGCGCGCGTCCATCTGGGTCGCCCCGTTGGAGTTGCCCTTACTGTTTATCGGGTGCCGTGCGTATGAGCTCGGGCTCAAAATTGGGTATTCACACAACTCTCAGTATTATTCTGAAAAGAAAAGGAAGGCTCCCAAAGCCAAAGGGGACTGGACCAAATCCTTCCGTGTGTGCTCTATTTTCGAGTGTACAGCTAGCTGCATGTGCACGTATCCACCCGAAATAGTGAGACGAGAGACACGGTGCTTCTGGTCTCGAGCACGCATGAGCGCGATATTTGGGCGGTTCGTGCTGTCTTTGGGATGCGGTGAGTAAATAGAAGAATACAATACACGGGTACAGTGCACGCATGTTACTTGGTGTTTGCATTGAGTATAAATATGATTGGATCATGTTTATTGTGATACGATTATTCATCTAAGACAGAGAATAAATCGTTATTCTGTTTACATGAATAAAATAATTTATGGTCATACACCCAATGTTGATGGTTTATTGAATCTTGATCGTAGTGATATACATATTCATAATATTGATGCTAAAATATGCAAAGTTGATAATGATAGTGCAACATATTTGTGGCACCGCCGTTGGGGTCATATCGGTGTAAACGCATGAAGAAACTCTATAAAGATGGATTTTTGGAATCACTTGATTATGAATCATTTGATGCTTGCGGACCGTGCCTTATGGGCAAGATGACTAAAACTCTGTTCTCCGTAACAATGGAACGAGCTAGTGACTTATTGGAAATAATACATACCGATATATGCGGTCCAATGAGTGTTGATGCTCGTGGCAGGTATCGTTATTTTATGACCTTCACAGATGATTTGAGCGGATATGGGTATATCTACTTAATGAAACACAAGTCTAAAACATTTGAAAAGCTCAAAGAATTTCAGAGTGAAATGGAGAATCATCATGACAAGAAAATAAAGTTTCTACGATCTGATCATAGAGGAGAATATTTGAGTTACGAGTTTGGCCTTCATTTAAAACAATGTGGAATAGTTTCACAGCTCACGCCACCTGGAACACCACAACGAAATGGTGTGTCCGAACGTCGTAATCGCACTTTATTGGATATGGTGCGACCTATGATGTCTCTTACCAGGTTACCACTATCGTTTTGGGATTATGCATTAGAGACAGCTACATTCACGTTAAACAGGGCACCATCGATATCCGTTGAGACGATGCCTTATGGAACTATGGTTTGGCAAGAAACCAATGTTGTCATTTCTTAAAGTTTGGGGATGCGAAGCTTACGTGAAAAAGCTTCAACCTGATAAGCTCAAACCGGAATCAGAGAACTACGTCTTCATAGGATACCCAAAGGAAACTGTTGGGTACACCTTCTATCACAGATCCGAAGGCAAGATATTCATTGCTAAGAATGGATCCTTTCTAGAGAAGGAGTTTCTCTCGAAAGAAGTGAGGGGGAGGAAAGTAGAACTTGATGAGGTAATTGTACCTTCTCTCGAATTGGAAAGTAGTTCATCACAGAAATCTGTTCCAGTGATTCCTACACCAATTAGTGAGGAAGCTAATGATGATGATCATGAAACTTCAGATCAAGTTACTACCGAACCTCGTAGGTCTTCCAGAGTAAGATCCACAGCAGAGCGGTACGATAATCCTGTTCTGGAAGTCATGTTACTAGACCATGATGAACCTACGAACTATGAGGAAGTGATGATGTGCCCAGATTCCGTGAAATGGCTTGAAGCCATGAGAGATGGGATCCATGCATGAGAACAAAGTGTGGACTTTGTTGGACTTGCCCGATAGTCGGCAAGCCATATTAAATAAATGAATCTTCAAGAGGAAGATGGACACTGATAGTAGTGTTACTATCTACAAAGCTCGACTTGTCGCAAAAGGTTTTCGACAAGTTCAAGCTGTTGACTACAATGAGATTTTCTCAACTATAGCGATGCTTAAATCCGTCCGAATCATGTTAGCAGTTGTCATACTTTATGAAATCTGGCAAATGGATGTCAAAACTACATTCCTTAAATGGATATTTCTTAAAGAAGAGTTGTATATGATGCAACTAGAAGGTTTTGTCAATCCTAAAGGTACTAACAAGGTGTGCAAGCTTCAACGATCCATCTATGGACTGGTGCAAGCATCTCGGAGTTGGAATATACGCCTTGATGATTTGATCAAAGCATATAGTTTATACAGACTTGCAGTGAAGCATGTATTTACAAGAAAGTGAGTGGGAGCTCTGTAGCATTTCTAATATTATATGTGGATGACATATTGTTGATTGGAAATAATATAGAATTTCTTGATAGCATAAAGGGATACTTGAATAAGAGTTTTTCAATGAAAGACCTCGGTGAAGTTGCTTACATATTGGGCATCAAGATCTATATAGATAGATCAAGATGCTTAATTGGAATTTCAAAAAGCACATACTTGGTAGAGTTTTGAAAAAGTTCAAAAATGGATCAGTCAAAGAAAGGGTTTTTGCCTGTATCACAAGGTGTAAAGTTAAGTAAGACTCAAAGCCCGACCACAGCAGAAAATAGAAAGAGAATGAAAGTCATTCCCTATGCCATAGTCATAGGTTCTATAAAGTATGTTGTGATGTGTACCAGACCTATTGTGTACCCTTCCCTGAGTTTGGCAAGGGAGTACAATTTTGATCTAGGAGTAGATCGCTGGACAACGGTCAAGATTATCCTTAGTGTGGACTAAGGAAATATTTCTCGATTATGGAGGTGATAAAAGAGCTCGTCGTAAAGAGTTACATCGATGCAAGCTTTTACACAGATCCAGATGACTCTAAGTATCAATCTGGATACATATTAAAAGTGGGAGCAATTAGCTAGAGTACCTCCGTCCAGAGCATTGTAGACATAGAATATTTGCAAAATACATACGGCTCTAAATGTGACAGAACCGTGGACTAAACTTCTCTCACGAGCAAAACATGATCACAACTTAGTACTCTTTGTGTGTTAATCACATAGCGATGTGAACTAGATTATTGACTCTAGTAAACCCTTTCGGTGGTTCGTCACATGACGATATGAACTATGGGTGTTAATCACATACAGATGTGAATATTGGTGTTAAATCACATGGTGATGTGAACTAGATTATTGACTCTAGTGCAAGTGGGAGACCGAAGGAAATATGCCCTAGAGGCAATAATAAAGTTATTATTTATTTCCTTAATTCATGATAAATGTTTATTATTCATGCTAGAATTGTATTAACCGGAAACTTAGTACATGTGTGAATACATAGACAAAACTTATAGTCCCTAGTATGCCTCTACTTGACTAGCTCGTTAATCAAAGATGGTTATGTTACCTAACCATAGACATGTGTTGTTATTTGATGAACGGGATCACATCATTAGGAGAATGATGTGATGGACATGACCCATCCATTAGCTTAGCATTATGATCGTGTCAGTTTCATTGCTACTGCTTTCTTCATGACTTATACAAGTTCCTCATACTATGAGATTATGCAACTCCCGAATACCGGAGGAACACTTTGTGTGCTACCAAACATCACAACGTAAAAGGGTGATTATAAAGGTGCTCTACAAGTGTCTCCGAAGGTGTTTGTTGGGTTGGCATAGATCGAGATTAGGATTTGTCACTCCATGTTTCAGAGAGGTATCTCTGGGCCCTCTCGGTAATACTCATCACTATAAGCCTTGCAAGCATTATGACTAATGAGTTAGTTGCGGGATGAAGTATTACGGAACGAGTAAAGAGACTTGCCAGTAAAGAGATTGAACTAGGTATTGAGATACCGACGATCGAATCTCGGGCAAGTAACATACCGATGACAAAGGGAACAACGTATGTTGTTATGCAGTTTGATCGATAAAGATCTTTGTAGAATATTTAGGAACCAATATGAGCATCCAGGTTTCGCTATTGGTTATTGATCGGAAACGTGTCTCGGACATGTCTACATAGTTCTCGAACCCATAGGGTCCGCACGCTTAACGTTCGACGATGATTGGTATTATGAGTTTATGTGATATGATGTACCAAAGTTTGTTCGGAGTCCCGGATGAGATCATGGACGTGATGAGGAGTCTTGCAATGGTCGATACATAAAGGTTCATATATTGGAAGGTTGCATTTGGACATCGGAATGGTTCCAAGTGGTACGGGCATTTTTCTGGAGTACCGGGAGGTTACTGGAACCCCCCGGGAGAAGTTATGGGCCTTATGGGCCATAAGAGGGAAGCACACCAGCCCACAAGGGGCTGGTGCGCCCCCCTTTGGGCAGGAGGCCGAATTGGACTTGCGAAGGGAGCGCCACCCCCCTTTCCTTCTCCTACTCCCTCTCCTTCCCCTTTTCCCCCTCTGATAGAAGGAAAAAGGGGTGGTGCCGAATCCTACTAGGATTGGTGTCCTAATAGGACTCCCCTCTCCCTGGGGCGCCCCTTGTTGGCCGGCCTCCTCCTCCCCTTCTTCATATACGGAGGCAAGGGGGCACCCCAAAGGCGCAACAGACAATCTCTTAGCCGTGTGCGGTGCCCCCCTCCATAGTTTTACACCTCGGTCATATCGTCGTAGTGCTTAGGCAAAGCCCTGCGCCGATAACTTCATCATCACTGTCACCACACCGTCGTGCTGATGGAACTCTCCCTCAGCCTCAGCTAGATCTAGAGTTCAAGGGACGTCACCGAGCTAAACGTGTGTAGATCGCGGAGGTGTCGTGTGTTCGGTACTTGACCAGTCAGATCGTGAAGACGTACGACTACATCAACCGCGTTGTCATAACACTTCCGCTTTCGGTCTACGAGGGTACATGGACACACTTTCCCCTCTCGTTGCTATGCATCACCTAGATAGATCATGCGTGATCGTAGGAAATTTTTTGAAATTACCACGTTCCCCAACAGTTTCCCCCTCAACAATAGTGACCACAACACTGGTAGATCTCTCTTTGAGCTGATTGGCAGCACATGAATAATGAATATAATAGAACCCCTGCCCCTTGGATTGGAAGGCACACATCAGGACAATGTATTCTCAAGGAAGAAAGGCCATGCAAACAGAGGCAAGGTGACCAAGCATGTTGCAGCGTTCACAGAAGGCTTGCAGACATCTAGCAGGTAGGTGTTCATGAGATTTGCAGATAGGACAGGATTCAAGGAGGCACCTGGTAGGAGGAACGTCGTGCTTGAAGAGGTTAACAACAATGAGATTCCAATGGAGCCGTTGCACTACCTAGCGGTGTCCAAAGTAGAAGATCAGTTGTCCCCCATGGCGGCGGCCAGCACCGACGGGAAGATTTGTGCAGCCGGGAAAGCGCCTGGCTGGGAGGCAGTGTATGAACTGCAAGCGTGCGAGTAGTCCATTGAACAGATTGAACCAACAAGTCCTAGATGGACGCGAAGGTAATTACTTGGTCGTGCATGATTTCAGCTTGATGGTGTGTATTTGCATGTGAGGCCACATTTCTGACTGAGCGGGCTAGGATTGCATTTGCAACATGGGGTTCATAGACAGTAATGTGATTAGAAGGCTTCTGAGAATATGGAGATATCTTGTGTAAATGAGAGAACATAAAAATAAAGTCTGCACATGATTAGTTGAAGCATCTTCTAGCCCGTGGGTGCATGTTAGATTCTACTCCCCCTGTAAAGAAATATAAGAGCATTTAGTGATCTAAACACTCTTAAATTTCTTTACGGAGGAAGTAATAGTTTGTATTTAGCTGTTTGAGGGGGCCTCTTAATAGTAAGGCTGAAGTAACATACCATGGTTCAGTGAGGCTGCTCGTAAAAGCAATTTGTTCCACTGTGAAATACAAGTGTGGTTTGAATTCACCTCGATTGTGTTAAATTAATAGAAAGTAGTGAACATTAAGGCCTTGTTTGTTTCAGCTTTGATCTAATTCGAATCACTTAGGGATTTACTTTAGTGGCAAAGTTGATTCACAGTTATATAAGATCATCTTTGTTTCAGCTTTGGTTGGATTCAAATCTCCTGTAGATTCGCTTTAGTGGTGTGAATCAGCTTCGCCACCGAAGTACACTTTGAGGTGCTTCAGCAAATTGCACTAAAAATGACCCAAATCCAGATTCAGCTTCACTGGCAAAGCTGATTTGAAATAGTTGTTTGTTTCAGATTCCAGATTCAGTTTCACTAGCAAAGCTAGCTTCACTGGTAAATTTGATTCGAAATAACTGTTTGTTTCAGATTCCAAATTCAGCTTCACTGACAAAGCTGAATCTGGTTCTTGAAGCTCAAACAAACAAGAACTAAGTTTGTGAAAGACAACTGATTTGTTGGCCTGTGGTAGTTTGACTTAACCTGATTAGTAGAGAAATGTTAAGAGCAGGCTGAGTGATTGCAAGAGCTGGTCCACTGCAAAAAAATGAAGCACACTTTTTTATGAATATGAGCTCTGCTGGGAAATATGAGAGTGATTTCAATTCACCTCACTTATGTTAAATTAAAAAGAAATCGGTGGACATTAAATTTGTGAAACACAACTAATTTGCTAGCATGTGGCTATTTGACTTAACCTAATTAGCAGAGAAATGTTAAGAACCAGCTGAGTAATTAACAAGAACTTATCCATTGCTTAAAAAAAAGAAGGGAAATTTTATGAATATGTTTGGCGATGATATAGTGACTCCTAAACTTTTGAGTGCAGGGTCAGGATCGGAGCTGCCACTCGTGGAAGGATGCCCTTGTGCTAACCGCACAAGTGCCCTGGAGAAGGCAATACATGGCTTCACAAAGAATCCAGGGTAAATTGTAATATTTCTTGCATTGGGTACCACTTTTGATGCGTTGGGTGAAGCTTATGACGTTTACAACTTTTACTCATGGGAGAACGGATTCAGCATTAGGTATGGGAAGAGCAGACTTAGTGTCGAGAGGATGAAGTGCATGCAAGAAATTATTTGTGGGTGTATGGTATGGATTAGTAGATCTCATTATATTTCTATGTCTAGGTAGTTGAATCATGAACAATATTTTGAACGGCATACGGTCTTGTGTATTGTTGTTTCACAGGGAAAGGCTGGGGTGGAGAACCCGAGATCTTGCCGCTGTGAGTGTCCTGCACTGATAAAACACTGCGCTCAAAAGACAATGGGTGGTACATAGCTAAGTGATACGTCCATTTTGCATCATGCTTTTATATCGATATTTATTGCATTATGGGCTGTTATTACATGTTATGTCACAATACTTATGGCTAATCTCTCTTATTTTACAAGGTTTACATGAAGAGGGAGAATGCCGGCAGCTGGGATTCTGGGCTGGAAAAGGAGCAAATATTGGAGACCTATTATGCACAGCTCCAAAAGTCCTGAAACTCCATGAAAGTCATTTTTGGAATTAATAATAAATATTGAGCGGAATAAGTACCAGAGGGGCCCACACCCTCACCACGAGGGTGGGGGAGTGCCCTAACCCCCTGGGTGCGCCCCCTGCCTCGTGGGCCCCTGGCAGCCCTCCGGTGTCCATCTTCTGCTATATGAAGTCTTTTACCCTGGAAAAAATCATAAGCAAGCTTACGAGACGAAACTCCGCCGCCACGAGGCGAAACCTTGGCGGAACCAATCTAGGGCTCCGGCGGAGCTGTTCTGCCGGGGAAACTTCCCTTCAGGAGGGGAAATCATCACCATCATCATCACCAATGATCCTCTCATTGGGAGAGGGTCAATCTTCATCAACATCTTCACCAGCACAATCTCCTCTCAAACCCTAGTTCATCTCTTGTATCCAATCACTACTAGGGAAAAACCTAGCAGCAGTGCAGGTTTTGGGCCTATTAGTAGCGCGGGGGCCGGCGCTACTAATAAGGCGCTACAGCTAACGTATAGCAGTAGCGCGGGTGCCACCCGCGCTACTACTACGTCCATTAGTAGTAGCGTGGGTAAAAACCCGCGCTACTACTACGTCCGTTATTTCTTTTAGTTTTTTCGATTTTTTTTTCGATTTTCCCCCCTAATTTTCAAATTTCTGAATTATTTTAACCTCAAATCTCTAATCACCCCTCATCGCTGCTCAATTTAATCTCTAACCTCTAATCACCCCTCATCATTCCAAATCATCTAACTTCCCGGACGGTCACCCATCCTCTCACTACTCCAGCCTGAGCACGCTTAACTTCCGGGTTCTATTCTCCCTCGTTTCCAAGTCCGCACTTGTTGTTTTCCTGACAATAGTAAGATGTTAATCCTATTAACCCCAGGAATTTAGCTTGAGCATGAAGTCACACATTTCACTGTTTGAGTTTGAAACTATTGTTCTAAAAAATTAGTAACACTAATATTTCTTGAATAATTAGTTTGACCATTGTTTGACTAGATTTGACCAAAATTCATAAAAACTGAAATAATTATTTAGTAACACTAATATTCTTGAATAATTAGTTTGACCATAGTTTGACCAGATTTAACAAAAATTAAAAAAAACTGAAATATGATGAATTTTTTTGCCTCCAGATCTTAAAAGCCCCCTAACTTTTTTCTGTTAGGTTTTTGAGGATTTTGAAAATGTTTAACGAGGTTCCCCCGTTAAATTCGGATGTAACTTTTCGAGTAGATGATTTTTCATATAAAAAACTTTTTCATCCGAGTTAGTATGCAAAAACTTTTTCATACAAAAACTTTTTCATATTGATGGTCATGTTATTTATTTTTGTGATGCAGCTGCTAGAATTTCTAGACCTGATGCTAAGAAACATAGACATGTTGTAGGCATGCCTGTTATTTCTGTTAAAATAGGAGATCATTGTTATCATGGCTTATGTGATATGGGTGCTAGTGTAAGTGCAATACCCCATTCCTTATACAAAGAAATTATGCATGATATTGCACCTGATGAGATAGAAGAAATTGATGTTACAATTCAGCTTGCCAATAGAGATACTATTTCACCAATTGGGATTGTTAGAGATGTTGAAGTCTTGTGTGGGAAAGATAAATATCCTGCTGATTTTCTTGTTCTTGGTTACCCACAAGATGACTTTTGTCCCATCATATTTGGTAGACCCTTCTTGAACACTGTTAATGCTAAGATAGATTGCGAAAAGGATGTTGTTACTATTGGGTTGGGGGATATGTCTCATGAGTTTATTTTTTCTAAGTTTCTTAGACAACCCCATGATAAAGAATTGCCTAGTAAGGATGAAATTATTGGTCTTGCTTCTATTGCCGTACCTCCTAATGATCCTTTAGAACAATATTTGCTAGACCATGAAAATGATATGTTTATGAATGGAAGAGGGGAAATAGATGAATTATTCTTTAAACAGGGACCTATTTTGAAACACAACTTGCCTGTTGAAATCTTAGGGGATCCTCCACCACCCAAGGGTGATCCCGTGTTTGAGCTTCAACCATTACCTGATACTCTTAAATATGTTTATCTTGATGAAAAGAAGATATATCCTGCTATTATTTGTGCTAACCTTTCAGAGCAGGAAGAGGAGAGATTATTGAAAACTCTGAAGAAGCACCGTGCTGCTATTGGATATACTCTTGATGATCTTAAGGGCATTAGTCCCACTCTATGCCAACACAAAATAAAATTGGAGGAAGACGCCAAACCAGTTATTGATCACCAACGACGGTTAAATCCTAAGATGAAAGAAGTGGTAAGAAAGGAAATACTAAAACTCCTCGAGGCAGATATAATTTATCCCGTTGCTGATAGTCAATGGGTAAGTCCTGTCCATTGTGTCCCTAAGAAGGGAGGTATTACTGTCGTTCCTAATGATAAAGATGAATTGATCTCGCAAAGAATTATTACAGGTTATAGGATGGTAATTGATTTCCGCAAATTAAATAAAGCTACTAAAAATATCATTATCCTTTACCTTTTATTGATCAAATGCTAGAAAGACTATCCAAACATACACATTTTTGCTTTCTAGATGGTTACTCTGGTTTCTCTCAAATACCTGTGTCAGCAGAGGATCAAGAAAAGACCAGTTTCACTTGCCCTTTCGGTACTTTTGCTAATAGGCGTATGCCTTTTGGTTTATGTAATGCACCTGCTACCTTTCAAAGACGCATGATGTCTATATTCTCTGACTTTTGTGAAAAGATTTGTGAGGTATTCATGGATGATTTCTCCGTTTATGGATCCTCTTTTGATGATTGTTTGAGCAACCTTGAACGAGTTTTACAGAGATGCAAAGATAATAGTCTTGTTTTGAATTGGGAGAAGTGCCACTTTATGGTTAATGAAGGCATTGTCTTGGGGCATAAATCTCTGAAAGAGGTATTGAAGTTGATAAAGCTAAAGCTGATGCAATTGAAAAGATGCCGTGTCCCAAGGACATCAAAGGTATAAGAAGTTTCCTTGGTCATGTCGGTTTCTATAGGAGGTTCATTAAGGACTTTTCTAAAATTTCTAGGCCTCTGACTAATTTATTGCAACAAGATATCCCTTTTGTCTTTGATGATGATTGTATAGAAGCATTTGAAATACTTAAGAAAGCTTTGATTTCTGCACCTATTGTTCAGCCACCTGATTGGAATTTACCTTTTGAAATTATGTGTGATGCTAGTGATTATGCTGTAGGTGCTGTTTTAGGACAAAGAGTTGATAAGAAACTAAATGTTATTCAATATGCTAGCAAAACTCTAGTCAGTGCCCAGAGAAATTATGCTACTACTGAAAAGGAATTCTTAGCAGTTGTGTTTGCTTGTGATAAGTTTAGACCTTATATTGTTGATTCTAAAGTAACTATTCACACTGATCATGCTGCTATGAAGTATCTTATGGGAAAAAAAGATGCTAAACCTAGACTTATTAGATGGGTTCTCCTACTACAAGAATTTGATTTGCATATTATTGATAGAAAGGGGGCTGAGAACCCCGTTGCAGACAACTTGTCTAGGTTAGAGAATGTGCTTGATGACCCACTACCTATTGATGATAGTTTTCTTGATAAACAATTAGCTGTCATAAACACTTCTCGTACTGCTCCATGGTATGCTGATTATGCTAATTACATTGTTGCTAAATTCATACCACCTAGTTTCACATATCAGCAAAAGAAAAGGTTCTTCTATGATTTAAGACATTACTTCTGGGATGATCCACACCTTTATAAACAAGGAGTAGATGGTGTTATTAGATGTTGTGTACCTAATCATGAACAGGAACAGATCCTATTCAAGTGTCACTCCGAGGCATATGGAGGACACCACACTTGAGATAGAACTGCACACAAGGTATTGCAATCCGGTTTTTATTGTCCTACTCTCTTCAAATATGCCCGTAAGTTTGTCTTGTCTTGTGATGAATGTCAAAGAATTGGTAATATTAGTAGACGTCAAGAAATGCCTATGAATTATTATCTTGTTATTGAACCATTTGATGTTTGGGGCTTTGATTACATGGGACTGTTTCCTTCCTCTAATGGGTATACACATATTTTAGTTGTTGTTGATTACGTTACTAAGTGGGTAGAAGCTATTCCAACTAGTAGTGCTGATCATAACACCTCTATTAAGATGCTTAAAGAAGTTATTTCCGAGGTTTGGAGTCCCTAGATATTTAATGATTGATGGTGGTTCACATTTTATTCATGGTGCTTTTTGTAAAATGCTTGCTAAGTATGATGTTAATCATAGAATTGCAACTCCATATCACCCACAGTCTAGTGGTCAAGTAGAATTGAGTAATAGAGAGCTTAAATTAATTTTGCAAAAGACTGTTAATAGATCTAGAAAGAATTGGTCCAAGAAACTTGATGATGCATTATGGGCTTATAGAACTACATATAAAAATCCTATGGGTATGTCTCCATATAAAATGGTTTATGGAAAAGCATGTCACTTACCTCTCGAACTAGAACATAAAGCATATTGGGCCATCAAAGAGCTCAATTATGATTTCAAACTTGCCGGTGAGAAAAGGTTATTTGACATTAGCTCACTTGATGAATGGAGAACTCAAGCCTATGAGAATGCCAAGCTGTTTAAAGAAAAAGTTAAAAGATGGCATGACAAAAGGATACAAAAGCGTGAGTTTAATGTAGGAGATTATGTGTTGCTATTCAACTCTGGTTTAAGATTTTTTGCAGGGAAACTTCTCTCTAAATCGGAAGGTCCTTACGTTATCAAGGAGGTCTATCGTTCCGGTGCCATAAAAATCAACAACTTCGAAGGCACAAATCCGAAGGTGGTGAACGGTCAAAGAATCAAACATTATATCTCAGGTAACCCTATAAATGTTGAAACTAATGTTATTGAAACCGTAACCCCGGAGGAATACATAAGGGACACTTTCCAGAATGTTTCAGTCTGAAAAGGAATAGGTATGTGGTATGCTAAGTAAGCCGACTCCAAAACAGTTCTAATAGCAATTTTTCTCCGTTTGGGAATATTTAATAAAATAGGAAAATAAGAAGTAGTCCGAGAAGGACAGGAGGCATCCACGAGGGTGGAGGGCGCGCCCCCCTACCTCGTGGGCACCTCGTGTGCTCTCCGGACTCCGTTTTCTTGCATGATACTTCTTTTGGTCGGTAAAAATTCATTATATAATCTCTCGAAGGTTTTGACCACCGTATCACGCAAAAATCCTCTGTTTTTGTCTTGAGCTATTTCTGCCGCAGATTAGAGCAATATGTCGTCCCAGGATTCGGAGGGAGAAAGCTCTATGGCTGATTACCTTGCAGACCCCAAGGTCTATGGGGACTTGGAGCATTATGGCTGGACCACTGAGGAAGAAGAAGACTACGAGCCTAAGAGAAAGGAGGAGACGAGCTCAGATGAAGATGACGTCCCATTAACTCAACCTGGGGACATGCATGTGGAGTTTAAAAAGTCAAACCTCCCTAATCAGGGGCGAAATTGGGCTTGGGGCAACTGGGGCTATAGCCCCAGGCGTGGCCCAACAAGTACATGCACCTCTACTGGCATTTTTCTTTAGAATTTAGTGTTATAGTGGCCCAGACCGAGGCCTGCTAACCCAGCACCAAGCTTCCGCGATGGGCATGCACTTCCTTAGCCCACTAATCTCTCCATCCACATGCCATTGCCATCCCAATCGCTAAACAAAAAAGAATAGCCTACCAATACATTCAACTCGCCTAATCGAAGGAAATCTCGCTCGATCGGAAACAAACCCTGAATCACAGCTGCGTCGATTCCCAGCCCTAAAAAAAGTTGTGTCGCTTCCCCTCGTCAAGGAGGCTCAGCGCTCATCGCAAAGCAGCCCCTGCTGCCGCGCGCCTGCGCCCTAACGATCTGCTTGGCTACCTCTTGTTCTGCAATTCTCAGCTGCCCACTACCAAACCATGTTAGTATCCAACGGTTTCTCTGCTCCTTATATAGTTTGTTAGTAAATCTGTTCCTATAGTATATACAATAACATGAACAGATTGTACCATGTATCATCTAACTTTATTTTCCCTGGTTCTTCTGTATCAAAGTTTGGTATTGTTGAATTGTACAAACAGAGTCAATTTTATTTTGTTAAACTGTACAAATTCATTCAATCTTCTTTTGTTCTCAACAGGAAATTAGAATCCAAGACGAAGAGAACTCAGACATAGTACATACCGTTACCGTCCTACTACACAGTTGGTGCTAATGGTATATTATGTTTTTATTTTCAAAAACAATGAACAAATGCTGATGAAGAAACAATGGGATCAAATTAATCAAGTCTTCATTATAATTTAGTACCATCTTGTGCAATGATGCACTTTGTTATTTACATGTATTTATGAATTTTCTCTTGTTTTAATCTTGGATTTTATATTTTCTACAAAATGTGAACATGTACTATATTTCTGACATGCATTGTTACATGTGATATACTAGTCTTGGCTGGTTTTTTGTAGCCACTTAATTTTAGCCCTAGGCTTGGAAAATCCTGGCTCCGCCTCTGTCCCTGATAGAGCAAAGAAACCAAAGATCGAGTTTATCCCTTTTCGTCGCTTGCAGAAAAATAAACAGGAACTATGCAAAAGGATATTAAGCCTTGAGCAGGAGATCGATGATCTAAGGGAGCAAAATTCCATCCTCAAGCGCAAATTGAGGAAGAAGCCTACATCATCAACAACTCCATCATCATCACCTCCGAGGACATAATCACATGGGTATGGGCACTCCCCTTGGCAACTGCAAAGCTTGGGGGAGGTGCCCCGGTATCGTATCACCATCACACTCCTATCTTTACCGTTTTTCTTAGTTCGATCCTTTTGGTAATATCTTGATCTAGTAGAATAAAGTTTTGGTATGAATTAGTTTTGAGTTTTGCTTTATGATCCCTCTATGTAATTGAGTCCGTGAGCTATATATAATAAAGATTAGTGTTGAGTCAAGGGCTTTGCTATCTTGCTATGATCTTGAGGGAATAAAAGAACAAAAAGAAATAAAGAGATCATATTGATCTTATGGAGAGTAATGACTTCACATATAAAGAGTATGATGCGTAAAAGTTGTTGAGAGTTAGCAAACATAGTTTTGGTCACCGCTGCAATTAATAGGAAGTAATAAAGAAAGAGAGGTTCTCACATGTAAATATACTATCTTGGACATCTTTTATGATTGTGAGCACTCATTAAAGTATGACATGCTAAAGAGTTGATGTTGGATAAGGAAGACAACGTAATGGGTATTTTCTCACATCTTAATTAAAGTATATTGTCATGGATCATCCAACATGTTGAGCTTGCCCTTTCCTCTCATGCTAGCCAAATTCCTTGCACCAAGTAGAGATACTACTTGTGCTTCCAAATATCCTTAAACCCAGTTTTGCCATGAGAGTCCACCATATCAACCTATGGATTGAGTAAGATCCTTCAAGTAAGTTGTCATGTTGCATGCAATAAAAATTGCTTTCTAAATATGTATGACTTATTAGTGCGGAGAAAATATGCTTTATACGATCTTGTGATATGGAAGCAATAAAAGTGACAGACTGCATAATAAAGGTCCATATCACAAGTCGGAAAATAAAGTGACGTTCTTTTGCATTAAGATTTCGTGCATCCAACCAAAAAGCACATGACAACCTCTGCTTCCCTCTGCGAAGGGCCTATCATTTACTTCTTGTCTTACATTAAGATTCATGGTGATCTTCACCTTTGCTTTTACATTTTATCCTTTGGCAAGCACCTCATGCTGGAAATATCCTAATATGTATATCCAATTGGATATAAGTTAGCATGAACTATTATTGTTGACATTACCCTTGAGGTAAAAGGTTGGGAGGCAACACTATAAGCCCCTATCTTTCTCTGTGTCCGATTAAAACTCTATAACCATAAGTATTGCGTGAATGTTAGCAATTGTGGAAGACTAAATGATAGTTGAGTATGTGGACTTGCTGAAAAGCTCTTATGTTGACTCTTTCCTATGTTATGATAAATTGCAATTGCTTCAATGACTGAGATTATAGTTTGTTAGTCTTCAATGAAGTTTCCGATTCATACTTGACATTGTGAATAGATTGTTACTTGAGCATAAGAAATCATATGACAATATATATATATATATATATATATATATATATATATATATATATATATATGACTTAGGGGTCTATTATAATAACACCCCTTAAGACCTTATTCTGCTAACACCCGTCTTATTCTGCTAACACTTTCAGCACTGTCCATCTGTCCCGCCTAAGTCAACCGAACCGCATCAGAACCACCAACACCCACCACCACTTCCCACCTTATCCTACTTTCTTCCCCCGGTCAACCTGACCCCGGCCAATGCCTGTAGCCCCGCACCACCCCAGGCCACCCGCCCACTCGCTCTCCTTCCCACCTTCTTCTTTGCCGTCGGGCCGCCGTGCAGGCCGCCGCGCCCACCCCCTACTACTACCTTCCGTGCCACCACCAGGGTACCTCCAGCGCACTGTCCCGCATAAGTCGGAGGCAGCACCCAGGCCGTCGCCTCGTCACACACCCTGGTCCACCTTATGTCGGTGCCGCCGCCGCGCCCCCAACTACATCCGACCGCCGGCGCTTTCCCCGCCACCACCACCGCATCCACCACAGTCGCCTCCCCGCCCCGGATCCAGGAGTGGGCGCCGCCTCCCCCTAATGACAAATCAGTCCAGATCGAGGTGGGGGCGGCCACGACTTGCCGCCGACGGGCACGACTAACACCGTCCCCGCTCGATCTCGTGCCTCCCCCGCGCCCCCACCCAGCGAGCTTCTCCATCGACCGGATCCGCCGTAAGCGCGGCCACCCTGTGCCGTGACTTCTCCTACGGTCCCAGGTGAGCCACCCCTCTGCCCTCACCCCTGGCTGCGGCGCCAATGGGGTACGTGGTTTTGGCGGTGGCGAGGGTGCTGGAGCAGCCGATGGTGTGGGGCGTGGCCTGGGAGATGGCGCTGCTCGCGGGGCCGCTCTAGGCGGCGGACCTCATCGGCCTCCTGCTCGGCTGGGCTGCCGGCATCGTCGCCCCCGCCGACCTGCCGCAGTTCGCATCACTCGACTTCTGGAGGGCCCAGCTCCTCGCCCGCATCTGCACCCCTCTTGGCTACCTCGCCGGCGCGCGGCAGGAGCAGGAGGACGACGAGGCTTCCTTGCAAGGGTATGTTGCCTAGTAGGCACGCGAGATGTTCGGTGAAATGCCTGCCTGGTTCTTCTTGGTTTGGGGAGTTGTTGCTGTGGTCAAACCCGTGTGTTCTTTAGTGGGGATTTGGCGAAAGCGGAGTGGTCAAACCTGCTGCTGCTACTTCGCCTTTGCAGGTTGTCGGAGATAGCGAACAAGGAGCTAGTGGTGAGGAAGGCTGACCTGGTGAACCTCTGGAAGCTGGTGGAGGGCAATGACAGCGGCCCGGCATCGATCAAGATGATGGAGAAGGCGCTGCCCAACATGACCTACCAGGCGTGCAGGAGGTATCCCTAGGTGAATATCACTTCTCAGTCGATTAATTGGGTTCTCTTATACGTACTTGTTGATGTGAAAGTACTGAATGCCTATTTGAGAGCTAATTATGGGTGCAGTCCGTGTAATTTTTGTGTTTTGTTTCTGCAGTGTAGCTTGTGTGATCATGCAGAGTATTGACACTCCAGAGTATTGGTATGAATGCACTTCACTTGGATTTTTTGGGAGAAAAATGTGAATTGAAATTGCAGTTCATTTTAATAATTCTGGAGTTCATTTTGTAAAAAGAATACAAAACTGGAGTTTGCTGAATAGCAGTGCATTATTCGTGGATGTAGTTTGGTATAAAACCTTTTGTAGTACTTTGCAGAAACAGGAAAAAGAAATAACACATAGAAGTTCACTACCATCAATCTCATGGAGTTGAGAGGCAACTCATCCGGTTCAGAAACACGGGCTTGCAGTGCACTAGCTCATCGTGTGATGAAGAACAACAGGTGTCTTATGCTGAATTTGGTGTGTCTCGTGTGTACTGTTTGTGTAAAAAGAACGATGTTTCATTACTCCCTGTATGAAGTGCAATTTGTTTCGTGTGTATCAAAATTTAGTCGACTACATCAACACCTACAATGCATTTGATCCTCGATTGTGGTTCATTTTTTAGAGTGATGTTGTTCACTTGTGCCAACATGAGAGTGCTAAAATTTTAGGGAAGCAACAAAGATAGTAACACCGTTCACTTTGATATATGCCACGGTTCACTTGCCTCGTCTCTGCGGTACACTCTCGTTCACATTTTTTCTTCGAAAAGACAACAAAAACTCGCAAAAAATCGCCTGAGAAATATTTACGTCCGACGAAAGAAATCATGGAGTTCACTTGACCGTCTAATACAGTGCGGTTTTCAGTCGAAAGCAATGCGGTTTTTTGTCGGAAGCAGTGTGGTTTTCTATCTGATGCGGTTCACTCGTCGACCGTCTGATGCAATGCCTTTTCACTTGGAAGCAATTCTATTGGATGCCCATTTACTCAATTTTGTCGTTCTTGAAAAGTGCACTTCATTAGTTCATTGTAAAAACTGCAGTTCATTACCGTGATTTGGCTAGTGGAGAGTGCGTATTTTGTATGCTATAAAACTCCTCTGTTGTCCACATGGTAAACACAAAACAAAAAAGATCTCAAAATGAAGCTCGCTTCTATATTAGATGTAGTTCACTCGCTTAGTCCTTGTGGTCCACTCGCTTGGTCAACGCGCGTAAAAATTAATAAGTACGAAAAAAAGACAACAAAAACTAATGAGGTTCACTCTTGCTATTGTTGCGGTTCATTTCGGAAGTGTTGCGGTCCACTCTCGTTCAAAAAAAAAGTTAAAAAAAGACAACAAAAACTTGTGCGAGAAAGTTTACGTCCGACAAAAAGAAGTCATGAAGTTCACTTGACTGTCTGTTGCAGTGCGGTTTTCAATTTGAAGCAGTGCGTTCTTCTACCCGATGCAGTACACACGACGATTTTTGTCTCGCGAAACACAGAGTGTTCGTTTTTCGATACAATCAAAACTGCTCTTAAACCGTAGGGAATTAGAGAGAGTGTTCTACATGAAAAAGTTGCGTCTCGTCGATATCTTTACAACAGCGCATAATTTCAATCATTTCAACCGACGGTTTGTAAAAATTTCGCAAAAAACAGCTGCTACCCACTAGTGCAGAACCGGGCAATAGCACCGGTTCGTAAGGCCCTTTAGTGCCGGTTACATAACCGGCACTAAATTGTGGTCACTAAAGGCCCCCCCCCCTTTAGTACCGGTTCAGCACGAACCGGTGCTAAAGGGCAACCACGTGGCACGAGCCAGCTCCGGGGGCCTGGAGCCCTTTAGTACCGGTTGGTAACACCAACCGGTACTATAAGGTTTGGTGGGTTTTTAGTTTTATGATTTCTTTTTCATTTAATTTTGTGTTTCCATTTTAATTCTTTTTCGTTTGCTGGTATTTTACGATACTACACATTGTACACGTTATGCATCATACATCATGCATGCTTTGTTTATCAACGCTGCTGCTATGTTCATTGCACCCGCAGATATAACATGCTCATGCATGCTTTGCATCATTACATCATCATATATATATAATAACAAGTCCTACTAATCATGCATCATCATACAACTTCTACTCGTTATTAATAATAAGTCATACGATCATCATCCTCATATATAGTCATCGAACCCAACCCTACATAATTGTTCTTAGCACATGATCATCAGTATCAGGTAGGACCTAAACACCCTTAAGGTAAAATAGCATAAAACAATATAGACCCTGACTCTCCATTATGAAGAATGGCGATCATCCTGTCTCCAATTCTTGCCCTTCGCTGCTTATTGCTTCCAAGAGGCTCCTTACGACTGTCCATACATTTTTTCCATTCTTTGATTGTTATGTCTCCACTTCTTTTAGAAACCCGGTATGGACAGTTGAGATTCGTAGGACGACCTGGTCGTATGTTCAAAACATGAAGGCTACCACGCGTATACATCAGATGAGGCACACAATCATTCGGGATTATCTGTTGAAAAACATAGTAATAACTTCGTAGTTAGCAATGATGTACTAGTTTTAGAAGTGTGCAAAAAGATGCACGGATGTTGTAATAGTAAAAAATAATCTTACCAGGGTATCTCCATGGTAGTTACCGTAGTTCAACACGTGCACTAGTGGCACGTATTGACCATAATGTTGAGGAGTTTGATTGTAGATATTGTAATTCTCAAGATCAGTACAAAATCCGACCAGATGATTTTTCTCCTGATAAGTTAATTCAGAGCCTTCGGTGGTGTACGTTCTGTCTACCATCTTACGCACATTCTTTGAAGAATGAAAATAAGCTGTCAATGGAGATAAGTTGTCAACATTATATTTTTAAATAAACAATATAAATTACTTAATAACTATGTTTAGCTCACATGAGAGAAGAACTGGAGGTGTATCCACAAGGACCCAAATCGAAGGTGTCTCTTGCTCGATTGTAGGATCACCAAGATCCATGGTGACAAGCATACCCTCATCAAGACCATACATCTTGCAAAATGCATCCCAATTTTTGCAACCAAAATGGGTTACACTCTGAGCATTGTACAGCTTTACTTGAAAATCCACACCATGTTCGGTACTTAGGATAATTTTTTTGGTTTTGAAATTTTCATGGTCTTCAAAACCCATCCTCTCCAAGACATAGCGTCTTGCAAAGCATGGGATAAGCTAGTCGAATTGGAAAAGATGAAAAATACACGTTAAAATAGTTGAAGTCGTGCTTAATTACGAAAAAAAACTATTGTCGTCGTTGCGTACCGTATGAACATCGCAGGTCTCCTCGAGCTTAATGCTAAAGCGCCGATCTTCGTCCAGCTCAATGAACCTGTCGCAGATACCTCGGTCGTCGTGGCACCAGTCGCACTCCCCCGGGCGGTTTTCGTCGTCCGATGAGTACGGCATTTCCGGCCTACGTTCATAATTTAGTTTTATTAATTAAGTCAACTATCTAGTTCAACTACTAAGCACTTACTATAAATAAATAAGTAGTACTTACTAAAAAAAACTACTTCTATATATAGTAAAATAAATTAGTTTATTAAATCAACTAGCTAGTTCAACTATATATAAACTACATCTTCTTCTTTTCCTTTTTCTAAATACTATGAACAAAAAAATCATTAAAATTCTATGAACAAAATTAATTACACAATCTAAATATCACCAAAAAAATCTATTAACAATAATATCACCAAACATGCATATTCAATAATAATATCACCAAAAAAATCTATTAACAGAAAAAAAATCTATTAACAGAAAAATCTATTAATTCAACTAGTTCAACTAAGCATTTACTAAAAATAAACTAGTTATATTAATTCAACTAGTTCAACTAATTAAGCATTTACTAAAAATAAACTAGTTCTATATAGTAATTCAACAAGTTCAACTAAGCATCTTCTAAAAATAAACTAGTTCTATATATTAATTCAACTAGTTCAACTAAGCATTATATTTACTAAAAATAAACAAGTTATTATATTAATTCAACTAGTTCAACTAAGCATTTACTAAAAACAAACTAGTTATATATATTAATTCAACTAGTTCAACTAAGCATTTACTAAAAACAAACTAGTTATATATATTAATTCAACTAGTTCAACTAAGCATTTACTAAAAACAAACTAGTTATATATATTAATTCAATTAGTTCAAGCATTTACTAGAAATAAACTAGTCCGTTCTATATATTAATTCACTAGTTCAAACTAAACATTAACATATTTCTAATTCATCGATGATAACATTTCTAACATTCTAAAAATAAAGTAGATAGTTCTAATTCACCTAAACATTATATATAGAAAACAGAAAATAAGTAAAAAATATGTGTGTGTGTGTGTGTGTATATACGTGTGTGTGTATGTGTGTGTGTATGTACGTGTAGTGTGTGTGTGTGTGTTTGTGTCTACGTGTTTGTGTGTATGTGTGTGTGTATGCGTGTGTGTGTGTAGTGTGTGTGTATGCGTGTGTGTGTGTGTGTGTCTCTGTGTGTGTAGTGTGTGTGTGTGTGTGTATGCGTGTGTACGTATATATATATATATGGAGTGGGCCGCCGGGCGCGTACGGGTGGCGCGGGGCAGCGATGACGGGCGGCGGGGGCCGGGGACGGCGACGAGACGGGCCGGCGGCGGCGATATGGCGACGAGACGGGCGGCGGGCCGGGGGCGCGCGGCGACGACGACGGGCGGTGGGGGCGCGCAGCGACGACGACGACGGGCGGCGGGGGCGGCGAGGGCGACGGCACGGCGGCGCGGCGGGGGCGGCGTCGTCGAGATCGAGACTCTCTCGCGCGAGAAGTGGAACGAAGTGGCGACGATAACTGATTTTTCGTAAGTGTCATATATATAGGGGGAGCCTTTAGTACTGGTTGGAGCCACCAACCGGTACTAAAGGCCAATTTTGGCCAGCCCAAGCGGCGGGAAACGAGGGCCTTTAATACCGGTTGGTGGCTCCAACCGGTACTAAAGGGCAACACATTAGTACCGGTTGGAGCCACCAACCGGTACTAATGGCCGTGCGCTGCCACCCGCGGTGCGCTATATTTAGTCCCACCTCGCCGAGCGAAGGGTAGCCGCACTGGTTTATAAACCCAGCCGCGGCTGCCCTTTCGAACTCTTCTATATAGCAGGCTTCTAGGCCTAACTAGGGCGCGCTGCCCTGTGAGCCTGCTGTCCCTTGTGGGCCTGCATTTGCACACCCTAGGTCTGGCAGGCCCACCGGGCAGCGCCCCAACATTTTTTTAAATTTTTTTTCTTTTCTGCATTATTTATTTTCTTCTATTTATTTTTGAGTAATTTTTTAAATAGTTATTAATTTTCTCCTTTTTTTTCTTCTATTTATTTCCGACTAGTTTTTTGCCGTACTTAGTTTCTTTGTGAATATTTTTGCTTTATATAATTTTTTTTCTTTTCTGCATTATTTATTTTCTTCTATTTATTTTTGAGTAATTTTTTACATAGTTATTTATTTTCTGCTTTATTTTTTTCTTCTATTTATTTCTGAGTAGTTTTTTGCCGTATTCAGTTTCTTTGTGAATATTTTTGCTTTATATAATTTTTTTTCTTTTCTGCATTATTTATTTTCTTCTATTTATTTTTGAGTAATTTTTTTATATAGTTATTTCTTTTCTGCTTTATTTTTTCGTCAGAAACCTGAATACTTCGAAAGAGATTGTCCAGTTTGTAAACGAAGTGCATCCAGTTTTTGTCGTAACCCTCTCTACTTTTTTGAACAATCTATGTGGGTGAAATGATGATACCATGCCAAGTTTCAACTTTTTCAGAGTTCATTTGTAGTGCTTTTCAATTTCCAAGTCATTTAGTTCTCAAAACAAATCATTGAATGCATGAAAAATAGCAAATGAAGGCATAAATGGTTGAAAGTTGATGGCGTCGCTTTGAATGATGCATACTGAATGCACAAAAAGTCTGGAGTTGTAATAAGTTTAAAAAAAATGAAATGCCTTTGTAACAGATGAGTTTAATTTCGTCAGAAACCTGAATACTTCGAAAGAGATTGTCCAGTTTGTAAACGAAGTGCATCCAGTTTTTGCCGTAACCCTCTCTACTTTTTTGAACAATCTATGTGGGTGAAATGATGATACCATGCCAAGTTTCAACTTTTTCAGAGTTCATTTGTAGTGCTTTTCAATTTTTAGGTCATTTAGTTCTCAAAACAAATCATTGAATGCATGAAAAATAGCAAATGAAGGCAGAAATGGTTGAAAGTTGATGGCGTCGCTTTGAATGGTGCATACTGAATGCACAAAAAGTCTGGAGTTGTAATAAGTTTAAAAAAATGAAATGCCTTTGTAACAGATGAGTTTAATTTCGTCAGAAACCTGAATACTTCGAAAGAGATTGTCCAGTTTGTAAACGAAGTGCATCCAGTTTTTGCCGTAACCCTCTCTACTTTTTTGAACAATCTATGTGGGTGAAATGATGATACCATGCCAAGTTTCAACTTTTTCAGAGTTCATTTGTAGTGCTTTTCAATTTCCAGGTCATTTAGTTCTCAAAACAAATCATTGAATGCATGAAAAATAGCAAATGAAGACAGAAATGGTTGAAAGTTGATGGCGTCGCTTTGAATGGTGCATACTGAATGCAGAAAAAGTCTGGAGTTGTAATAAGTTTAAAAAAATGAAATGCCTTTGTAACAGATGAGTTTAATTTCGTCAGAAACCTGAATACTTCGAAAGAGATTGTCCAGTTTGTAAACGAAGTGCATCCAGTTTTTGCCGTAACCCTCTCTACTTTTTTGAACAATCTATGTGGGTGAAATGATGATACCATGCCAAGTTTCAACTTTTTCAGAGTTCATTTGTAGTGCTTTTCAATTTCCAGGTCATTTAGTTCTCAAAACAAATCATTGAATGCATGAAAAATAGCAAATGAAGGCAGAAATGGTTAAAAGTTGATGGCGTCGCTTTGAATGATGCATACTGAATGCACAAAAAGTCTGGAGTTGTAATAAGTTTAAAAAAAATGAAATGCCTTTGTAACAGATGAGTTTAATTTCGTCAGAAACCTGAATACTTCGAAAGAGATTGTCCAGTTTGTAAACGAAGTGCATCCAGTTTTTGCCGTAACCCTCTCTACTTTTTTGAACAATCTATGTGGGTGAAATGATGATACCATGCCAAGTTTCAATTTTTTCAGAGTTCATTTGTAGTGCTTTTCAATTTCCAGGTCATTTAGTTCTCAAAACAAATCATTGAATGCATGAAAAATAGCAAATGAAGGCAGAAATGGTTGAAAGTTGATGGCGTCGCTTTGAATGGTGCATACTGAACGCAAAAAATATAAGAGCATTTACATCATGATCTTATATTTCTTTAGAGTCTAAACTGTGAATATGATCTTATAACATCAAAAATACTTTGATCATCAATGATCTTTGTGTGTACAATCTGAATTGTCAATATGAGTCATCAATGATTTATAAACCGATGAAGACTCATATTGCGGCCACAAATTCTACACATAGAGTTCAATGAAGACCAAGTGCTTGTGATAGTTTGAGAAATAACATATTTAAGGTGGTAAAAGGCTTGTTAGGGGAGCGAGGTGGGACTAAAAACAGCTTGCCATAACCTCATTAGTACCGGTTCGTGGTACGAACCGGCACTAAATGGTGATGGTGGGGCCATAGCCTGACCGCAGGCTGGCACATCCCCTTTAGTACCAGTTCGTGGCATGAACCGATACTAAAGGGTCGCCACGAACCAGTGCTATTGATCGTCGCCACGAACCGGTGCTATTGTACACATTAGTGCCGGCTGAAATTCAAACCGGTACTATTGGGCTTCACGTTTGACCCTTTTTCTACTAGTGACCTCTCGTCGTCAGCCGCACAATTTTCAAAATTAACTAAAAATCGTAAGGAATCTCAAAACCATTTCAACATATGGAAGTTGCGCCTTGTCTGTAGCTTTCTAACGGCGTATCACACGCCTCATTTCGACAAACGGTTAGAAAACTGGAGCAAAAACAGTACCGCAAATTTAAAAAAAAATTAAAAAACAGAATTCCGCGATTTAGTTATTTTGAAACTGCTCTTAAACCGTAACGAAATAGAGAAAATAATAGATATGAAAACGATGCACCTCGACGATATCTTTCCAACGGTGCATCATTTGTTTCGTTCCGACGAGCGGTTTAGAAGAAATCAAGAAAAAACGCTCGGTGCCACTCGTCATGGGCTGCACCATTTTCAAAATTGCTCTTAAGCCGTGTGGAATCTCGAAAAGTGTTCAACATATCGAAGTTGCTCCTAATCCATAGCTTTTCAACGGTATATTACACGCCTCATTCTGATAAACGGTTAAAAACTAGAGCGAAAACAGTACCAAAAAACAACGCGTGCAGTTTTTTCCGACGAGAAGTTCACTCGTGTGAGTACTGCAGCACACTTGGTTCAAAGAATGACGTGCACTTGCGTTGAGCGTGCAGTGCGGAAGTGTTATCAGAATAGTTATTCTGCTAATATTAGCAGAATAGACCGGCTGTGTGTGTGTGTGTGTGTATGTGTGTATTGTTGTTATAAGAATGATCATGATGCCCTCATGTATGTATTTTATTTTATCGACACCACTATCTCTAAACATATGCACATATTTTTCGATATCGGCTTCTATTTGAGGACAAGCGAGGTCTAAGCTTGGGGGAGTTGATACGTCCATTTTTTATCATGCTTTTATATCGATATTTATTGTATTATGGACTGTTATTACACGTTATGTCACAATACTTATGGCTATTCTCTCTTATTTTACAAAGTTTACATGAAGAGGGAGAATGCCGGCAGCTGGGATTCTGGGCTAGAAAATGAGCAAATATTGGAGACCTATTCTGCACAGTTCCAAAAGTCCTGAAACTTCACGAAAGTCATTTTTGGAATTAATAATAAATATTGAGCGGAATAAGTATTAGAGGGGGCCCACACCCTGGCCACGAGGGTGGGGGAGCGCCTTACCCCCTTGGGCGCGCCCCTGCCTCGTGTGCCCCCTGGCAGCCCTCCGGTGTCCATCTTCTGCTATATGAAGTCTTTTATCCGGGAAAAAATCATAAGCAAGCTTACGGGATGAAACTCCGCTGCCACGAGGCGGAACCTTGGCGGAACCAATCTAGGGCTCCGGCGAAGCTGTTCTGCCGGGGAAACTTCCCTCCGGGAGGGTAAATCATCACCATCATCATCACCAACGATCCTCTTATCGGGAGAGGGTCAATCTTCATCAACATCTTCACCAGCACCATCTTCTCTCGAACCCTAGTTCATCTCTTGTATCCAATCTTTGTATCAAAACCTCAGATTGGTACCTGTGGGTTGCTAGTAGTGTTGATTACTCCTTGTAGTTGATGCTAGTTGGTTTATTTGGTGGAAGATCATATGTTCAATTCCTTAATGCATATTAATACCCCTCTGATTTTGAACATGAATATCCTTTGTGAGTAGTTACGTTTGTTCCTGAGGACATGAGTCAGTCTTGCTATTAGTAGTCATGTGAATTTGGTATTCGTTCGATATTTTGATGAGATGTATGTTGTCTCTCCTCTAGTGGTGTTATGTGAACGTCGACTACATGACACTTCACCATTATTGGGCCTACAGGAAGGCATTGGGAAGTAATAAGTAAATAATGGGTTGCTAGAGTGACAGAAGCTTAAACCCTAGTTTATGCGTTGCTTCGTAAGGGGCTGATTTGGATACACATGTTTCATGCTATGGTTAGGTTTACTTTTTTTGCTTGTGTGATTTTAGAGATGCCATGTTGCCGTCAAAATGAGAACAAAGTTTGAAATACCGAAAAAATTAAAAAAATCACACAAGCAAATTTTGAAATTCTAAGCATTTTTAAAACACGAATGAATTTTCAAATTACTTTTTTTTTGAAATTGCGAACAATGTTTGAAACTATAAATAAAATTTTGAAACTTCATTTTTGGAAAACTATAAATGCCATGTTGCCGTCAATTACACAAGGCTTTGAGAAAATCGTGATTGAGACATCACACACATTAATATGAGCGCTTGCATCTGTACTGTGTTGAAGAAAACGTGTTGGAGAATGGCGGCCAGCCAGCATGGCCACGTGGTGCATGCTGGTTTGCCGCGGTGAGAAATTTTTTGATTTTTTTTTAAATTTTTTTTTTTGAAAGATAGAAGTGAGACTTTATTTTTGATAAAAGTTTTTTTAGAGATTATTTTTGGAAGTGGCAATTTTCTTTTTTTTTGAGAAAAGGTTTTATGCTTTTTCTTTTTGAGATGGACGTGATGTCCATTTTTTTTAGATTTTATTGTGGTAGATGAAAGTGAGACTTTTTTATTTTTGACTATAGTTTTTTAGTCTTTTTCTTTTCTTTTTGAGATGGATGTGATATCCACGTGATACGAGAAAGTTTTTTAAAATTTTGAGATGAAGATGATGTATTTTTTTAGAATAACAGATCATGTTCAAGTAAGGTCGTTTGTTTCTTTGAGAGGGAGAATTATGCGCACAACTTCCTCTTAAGAGGCCCGCAAAGACGGCCCCAACCATTAGTATATCGTCAAATGGTACCAACGTTGTGGCTATCTGAGAGCATCTCCAGTGTTTGGACCACGAGCTGCCTCTAAATTTTATGTAAAATGCCGCACTGTGTTGCTAGCTTGCTGCCTCTAAGATGGAGCCCACCTTATGAATTTTTTTAAAAAAAAACATCTAAACTAACATGCACTGTTTCTCCTCTTCTTGGCTCATCCACCATCTGACTAGGTGAACCCATTCATTATTTTACTACTTGTGAGAGCTTGGAGCTGCCTCTAGCCATAGCGTCGATGCTAAGCATTTTGGGCTTGGAGGCAGCAGCTGCCCTGAGAGGCGGCGCTAAAGCTTTGGAGGCAGCTTTAAAGGCAGAGATTTCTCGCACTGTAGATGCCCTGAGAGGGCGAGAATTTAAACTACAGTAGAGAAGTAGATATGCTAATGGTGCGGCCCATACCTTCAAGGAGGCTTTAAAGCTCGACGTTAATATCAGTACCGTTGTTGTAATTCCATTGTACGTGGTTGAAATTGTACGATAGTAACCACCTGAATAATAAAGTGTTTAAAGCTGGTTCTTGGAAAAAAAAACATTGATGCACGCAGAGGCAAAACATAGGGATCACACAGGAGAAGATAGTGTCAAACTGTCAATGTGCCGGAAGATCAGCGACGAGATCGTAGCACGCTAAATTGTGAGGCGAAACGTAATTATGATAGTCTAAGCAATTTATATCAAGTACTCCCTCCGTCCTTGAAAGAGTGTACTTCCAACTTTGTTAGAGGGTCAAACTATGTCAAAGTTTGACCGAGTTTGTGCAAAAATATATCAATGCTTGTGAAACCAAATAGGTATATGACAAAAATATATTTTATCACGAATCTAATCTACTAATTTGATGGCATAAATATTGGTCTATTATTGTATAAATGCGGTCAAACATAAAAAAGTTTGACTTTCCAACAAAGTTGCAAGTACACTTTTTCAAGGACGGAGGGAGTAGTAGTCTTTAATTATGCCATCAGAAATCACATGCATCAACCACAGAAATAAGTAAATATATATTAAAATGTACTGTAATTTATATTGATACATTGGGGGGGGGGGGGGGGGGGGGGGGGGAATCTAAGTACATGGTGGCGGGCCATGAGGGTTTCCAGTATCTGCATCAGGGGTGCTAAAAATCGCCAATACAAGAGAAAACTTAAAAAAGAACTATTGCATGTTTCCATGCATGGGAACAAAATCAATAACATCAAGTGATCAATCTGCTGGTGGTCTTGTGCATCGAAGGCCGGACGAGGTGCCACTCATGCTGCTTTGACATCAGCAGCCTCCGCGAAGGTTTTTTCCATTACGGAATACTTGTCGGCGGGCGCAGCGGCAAGGACTGCATCAGAAGCCACCTTGTAGGCAGTGGTAACCGCAGCAAATACCTTCTTGTCCTTTGCAGACTGGGCAAGCACGTTGGCAGCGACGACGGTCTGCTGGAACACGAGGGCTTTCATTTCGTCCTGCTGTGGTGCTGGGGCAGCAGCGACGACATCACCAATGGCCTCCTTGAAGGAATACTCCAATGCGTCGACGGCCTTCACGGTGGGAGGATGACCAGCCTCGCTGAAGGTTTTGTCAAATACGGCATATCTGTCGGCGGGTTTAGCGGCAAGGACCGCCTCGGAGGCCGTCTTATAGGCAGTGACAATTTCATCAACTTTCTTCTTATCTCCAGCGGCCTCATTGAGCGAGGCGGTGGCCGCGACTTTCTGCTTTAGCACGAATGATTCTACTGCAGACCTTTTGGATGCTGGGGCGGCGGCGATGACCGCGTCAAAGGCCTTCTTGATGGATGAATCCATCCCTTCGATGGATTTCTCGCTGGCGCCGCTTGCCGCCGGTACCAATGTGGCTGCCACCACAATGGCAACAAGGAACAATGTGCATGCAATGTTCTTGACCATGGCCATTGTAAGTTTACCTAACAACTGGTTGAGGGATGATTCAAGAAGATGGTATTGCTTCCGGTGAGATGTTTGCGCCGTGTAAGTATATGAAGGTGGGCATTGCACTAAAATAGGAGATGGTGTCTAAAGAGGACGTGAGGCCAGGAGAGCTTCGCGGGTGTCCTGCGGTGCTGCAAAATTGGTTGCATGACCGCATGTATGGATGTATGAGCCACCGCTTGCCCCTTGTTTTGAGGAGCACACCCGAAATTGGCCACCAATCTTTCTTTCACGAGTGCACCCATGGTCAGCAATCTTTCTGGTTCTGCGATTGAGTTTGTGTGCATGTCTTACTAGCTTGTGATCTCTTGGTTTGAAAATTTGCAAACTGCATGTAGTGTTGGTCGGTTCCACCGATCGATCCTGGAGTGTTTTTATAGTTACTAGCACATATGCTCGTTCAAAAAACTACCATGTGTTCATAGCATAACAAGGATGGCTCAAGACGCTCTACTGATCTACATCGTCTATTTCAACATGACTGGACATGCAGTAGTGGAGCTGAGCCGTTTTGGGGTCAATCCATAGGCAGGTAGCAAAACAGCGAGAATAACTCCGAGATGCAAAAGAACGGGCGCTTGCTACATGGTATCAAGCATAGATAAAGGACATAGACGAGCATCTACGGGAAGTTTATGAGCGCGAAGAAGTTATGTGTAGGCAGCGGTCGAGGATTCAATGGCTCAAGGCAGACGATCAGAACACCTGATATTTCCAAAACCGAGCTTCTCACATAAAAAGAAGGAACACCATCTGAGCTTTAATGAGAGAGAATGGGATGAGATGCGCGGTTGATGACGAGATGCGGGTGATGGCAACTGAGTTTTATACCAAGCTTTTCACATCCGAGGGTTGAGAGGGAGCCAACGACCTGCTGCAACACATTGACAATGCAATCACGAATGAGAAGAATGTGAGGCTGACTGTAGCCATCATTGATGAGGAGATTCAGGTCGCACTTTTTCAAATGGGTCCGACAAAAGCCCCGGGACCTGTTGGGCTACCAGTGCTATTTCATCAACGACACTGGTCGTTGCTTCAATCCCTCTCTCGGGTTTTTTATTTCCCTTTCGTTTTTCTTATTTTTCATATTTTCATGTTCATTTTTCGTTTCTTTCCCTTCTCTTTTCCTTTTCCTTTTTTTCTGAATCTTTTTTATTCAAATTCGCAAACAGTTTTCATTCATCAAGTTCAAAAATTGTCCATCAAATTCAAAATTTCCTCATCAAATACAAAAATATGTCCATCACAATTCAAAAACGAATTCACCATATTTTTCTGAATTTTTTCATGAATTTCAAAAAATGATTAAAGAATAAAACAATGTTCCTCCAATTAAAAAATTCGTCAAATACAAAAAAAAACTTTTAGAAATTCGCGAACATTGTTCAAATCAGTGAACATTTCATGAAATTTATGAACGCCTTTTTGAATTGACGAACATTTTTCCCAAATTAGTGACCATTTTATAAAAAGGAATTTTTTGGACTTTTTTTAAAAGTTGCGAACATTTTTCAAAATCCAAGAACATATTTGAAATCTTGTTTTTTAAATTACATGAATAAATTTCAAAAAATATGAATGTTGTTGGAAAGCCTGAATTTGATTTGAAGAAAAAAAAGTGACAAATATATGAAATAAAAAGGAAAAAGGGCGGCCCAGACCCGTAGATGGACCAGCTCAAAAGGACATGTTTGGGAGCGAAGGGTGCGCGTTCCGGGAGGAACTACTTAACGAGCGCTCCTTCGGGAGCCTCACAATGATCACTGTAGCATGGGCGGTGGCCCGCTCTCAGCCGTCGCCACGTGTCGCACTCTGATCGCTCCCTCCGGATTTTTGTTTATTTTTCCGCACGCATTTTCGGCTTTTTCGTCATGTTTTTTGATTTTTCGGTTTTCCACCGGTTTTCCTTAGCTTTTGGACCAAAAAACAATTTGCACGAAAAAACAAGTTTTTTTATTTTTTTGCAGGTACAGTTTGGTTTCCGCAAGACCCACGGTTTGGCTTCCGCAAGAGCCACAGTTTTGCTCTCGTGGAAGCGAAAAAATGTGTTTTATGTTTTTTCTTCCGCGATAGACACGGTTTTGTTTCCGTGAGAGGCACGGCTTTGCTTTCCTGAAAGGCACGGCCGTCTCTCGGAAATGAAAAAAAACACTTTTTTTTTCTTCCGTGAGACGCACGGCTGTGCCTCATGGAAATGGAAAAAAACACGTTTTCTGTTTTTTTTTCTTCCGCGAGACGCATGGTTGTGCTTCTCGGAAACGAAAAAATGCATTTTCTTTTTTTTTGTGAGAGGCACGGCTAGGCTCCGCGGGCCGTGCCTCTCGAAAAACAAAAAAAAGACGTGTTTTCTGTTTTTTTTTCCTTCCGCGGGAGGCCGTGTCTCTTTCGTTAAAAGAAAAACCGTCCTCCTAGTTCGGCTTTTTGTCTGATTTTTTTTGTGAAAAAAATTCGTAAAAACCTATCAACATGAGATCTAGTTTTGAAGATCTCAACGTGAGGAATCCAACGGTGAAAACGGTTCGAGATTTGGACGGATAAAACGTTTTGAATAAACGGATCTACAGAAAAAATGAAAACTCCCAGGTTGCAACAAGTGGCACACATGCAGCACGCCACTTGTCACAACCTGAGGAGGTGGGAGTGATCTTTTGCAAGAAATACTCCTCACGTAGTGATTTCGGCGCGTTCACATCGCGCTGGTCGTCGAATAGGAGTGTGAACTCTATATCTCGCCTTAAGTAAGTTGGAAAGGATCTCTCGCTGAAAGCTGTACAGTACTCAGGCCGGCCCATTGGCACACAGTAAACAGAAAAAACAGAAAGAGAAGAATAAATGGAGCTGGGTGGGATTCAAACTAGGCTTTGTCTTAGATTCGTGACAGAGTAATAATGCTAGATTACTTAAGTCCAAACGGGTGGAGGTTTCCATTGTTTCTTCTCCGTATTTTCCAGTTTTCTTTTCTTTTCATTTTCTTTTTTATTCTCCTTTTTTTTTCTATTTTTTGCATTTTGTTTCTTCATTTTTATCATTTACTTTGTTCGTTTGTATATTTTGTTTCTTTTTTCGGGTTGTTTTTGTTCTTTTCGTTATTATTTTACATTTTTTGTATATGTCAACAAGATTTTCCTAATACACTTGTAACATTTTTCAATACAAATTAAAATTTTTTGTAATAAATAGTGAACATTTTTATACACCTTTTTAACATTTTCCAAATGCTTGATTAATATTTTTAGCTTGTTCGACGTTTTTTTAAATGCTTGATTAACATCTTTATATACATGATCATTTATTTAATACATGGTCAACATTTTTTGTACACACATTTAACATTTCTCGAATAATTGACTAACATTTTTTTCAAATACTTGTTCAACATATTTTGAAATGCTTGATTAAAAACGTTATATACACGATCACCTAGTTTAGATTAGAACACTGGTCGCCTGGTTTAGAGCAAGCCCATCTAACAGAGTAGTAAGGCTAGATTACTTAAGTCCAAACGGGACAAGGTTACCACTGTTTCTTCTTCGTCTTTTTTTCTGTTTTATGTTCTTTTATTTATTTATTTCATTTTTTCTTCATTGTTTCATTTTTTTGCATTTTGTTTCTTCATTTTTTCCCTTTACTTGTTTGTTTTGTACACTTTTTTGTTATTTTGGTTATTATTCTACATTTTTTGTATATGTCAACAACAATTTTCAAATACTACCCGTAATAAAACCATTTTTCAAATACACATCTAGCATCTTTTCAATACAAATTAAATATTTTTGTAAGTCAACATTTTTTTCTATACACATTTTTGAAATACTTGTTCAACATTTCTTTTCAAATGCTTGATTAATATCTTCATATACATGACCAATTTTTTCATCATTTTCTTAATACATGGTCAACATTTTTCCTATACACATTTAATATTTCTCAAATGATTGATTAACATTTTTCAAATACTCTATTCAAAAAAAATTCTTAAATGCTTGATTAAATTTTTTATATACATGATAAAAAAACATTCATAATTTTTAATACATTATAAAAAAATGAATACACGTTCAACATTTTTCCGAATGCTTGTTTAACATTTTCTAAATACATGCTCAACATTTTTCGTATACATTGTCAACATTTTTTTTCTATAAGCATTTAACACTTTCGAATGCATGATTAATAGTTTGGAAAATATTATTTAATGTATATTTTTTAATATATATGTTTATAGTTTGCAGAAGTGTAAATAAAAATAAAAAAGAAAAAGAAAAAGAAAAATGTGAAATAAAAACAGAATAAAGAAACACAAGGATGTGCCCTCGAGCGCACCTGAGACGGCCCATCTAGAGCTGCCTTGACATGAGGGTTTCCCTTAAATCGAGACATAGGGGCGCCCGAATAGAAGGCCCCTCAGAGCAACTCTAACAGACCACGCATCCCGCCGGCCCGCAAAACTCATTTGCAGTTTGCGCAAAATCACTTCTGTGCGCCGGCGCAGGCTGGCACAGATGCAGACCCCCAAACAGATCCGTAAAAAAGTATATTCGCGGAATATGCTTTTTTACGGGTCGGCTTCTGCGGGTTCTACTCGGGCACCACCTCGAAGACCCGCAAATAGAAAAACTGCAAATCTCGCATTTGACATATGGTATGGCAAACAAGTTCAAATTCAAATGACATAAATAGTTTGCGCGCAAATAAAAGCGAAGTTCATCACGCAAAAGAGGGCATGCAAAAGGTTTGCGCCCATGTCCGGCATCATATTGGGGGCCGATCTTCACTCAGCGCCATGGAGTCCATATTGAAGTTCATCGGTGCCACCGAATCCACCTCCCTCGCTTGTTCCAACTCCCGCACCGAAATCATCCACATTGCTACCATATGGAGCAGAGAAAATATCACCAGAACTTGAACATGAACCAGCCGAAGCTACCATTCTTCTCTTCAAGATCTCTCTCCTTGCCATATCATGCCATGTTTTGGTGAGGTCGTCCATGTCATTGCAGTTCATTGACATGATCTTGTTCTCTTCGGCGAGCAACAATGACATAGATTTGTTTTCGAAGGCGCGTGCTTTTCTCTCCTCAATGGCAGCTTTGCGGAGCCCCTCTTCCTTGAGCATTTGCCATTTTTCTTGCTTCTGTTTTGCCTTCTTCTCGGCCAACTCTTTCTTGATCTCCAACGACTTCAACAACATCAACTCGTTTGATTGCACCATGGCATCAATCTTCTCCCTCAAGCTCGATGCTTCTTGCTCTCTCTTGATGTTCTCTCTCGTCTTCTTGTCGCCATCGGGCTTGTACAAATTTCTTAGGCCATCATCATCTTCGTCTTCATCCATGTTTATAAGTGAGCCTCTCTTTGGTGGGGATTCTCTGTCGATCAACTTACACTTATCGCACTTTTGGAGCAACTTCCAACAATGCTCTAATTTGAAGAATCTGCCTTCCGAAGCTTCCATGGCCTTGTATCTATGTTGAGCAATCTTGTCCTACAAAATGTGAACAAACTGATGCAATCATTTCCCATGATACATTATAATGGTGCACAACTTGAACAAAGGAAAAACAAACTCACATAATCGGACTTCACGGTGCCACTTGGAGGTGCATTGCGTACTTGCTCCAAGCAAGCTGCCCAACGGCTGCACATAGGCTTGATATTCTCCCAACGCCCTTGACCGAAATGTGCGTGGAGTCCTATTGGGATACTTTTTCATAATGCGGAAGTATTGATCTTCGATCCTTTGCCAATATCTCTTGGCGGTTTGAGAAACACCCGTGCATGGATCAAGAGACACCGCACTCCATGCTTGGATACTGGGCCCTACTCACTTGTTACACAACAACCGGTTAGAGGAAGAGCCAAGCAAGGGGGACAACGAGTAGGAGAAATGGAAGTTTGGGCTTTAGAAGGATTTGGTGTTGCTCATATTCAAAGCTTGATCTTCCAAGATCGTGTAGTTCTTCGACTTTGGCTCTTCCCACTCTTTGATTGCGATTCCTCAAACGCTTCCGCTTCGATCTCCCCCAATTTGTCCGCACATCCATGATCATCCACGCCGCCGTCCGTTTCATTGTAGTCGAATGGTTCGAGAGGGGCTTGATCAATGTCAACCGCGTTCGTGTCCAACAAGTTCACGAACTCGGTTGTTGCATTGTTCGAACCATCGCTATAGCGAACGATAACAAGTCACGAGCTATCGACACTAATGGCGAAAATGAAAGGGAATCGCTAGACCGAAGAGGCATACATTGCAGCCATTTCGTCGAACACCTCGCTCGCGGGGGGAGCGGCACCATTGAACGGCATCGCCGGAGCACCTCCTTGCGGGGGGGTGGAGTGAGAGGTTGAAGAAGGTGGCTTCCTTTTAGCCGGAACCTTCCTCCGCTTTATGCTCGCAGTCTTGCCGGCATTCTCCGCCGCCGGCCGGGATCGCATTGCGGCGTTGGCGCCCGGAGCGCGGGCCGTCGCGGCGGGGGCAGACGGATTCCCGCCCTGCACGACCACGTTGCCCTGCCGCTTGCGGGCCGGCGCGGCGTGTGCTTGGGCGATGACGGCGGGGGCAGCATGGCCGGCGACGAGATCCGCCCGAGGGGAAGGAGCATGCGCGACCTCGACGGTGATGGGGGACAGCACGGGGGCGTCCATGGCGGCGAGGAAGGCCGAGGAGGAGGAACCGGAGCTTGCCGAGGGGGGGGGGGCAATGGTGGCGGAGGGTGCGGGGAGCAGAAAAGGACGCGCGGAAATGTCCCTCCCGCCAAATCTCGCGCCGGATAGAGGTTCAGCTCGAATCGGCCTCCCAGCCGGTGAAGATAAAGGTTGGGGGAGAAGATTTACCACGCCCCGCAGAAAATTTTACGGACCGGGGCGGGATGCGGAGTTTGATCGGGCTGCTTTTTCGGTCCCGACCCGCAATTTGGCGGTTATTTTGCGGGCCGAGGCGGGATGCGGGGCCTACTAGAGTTGCTCTCAGCTGGCACCTCGGCAAACCCCGGCCGGTAACGTCGGCGAAATCGGAATCGCTTGCGCCACAGTGTTCTAAGCTCGATCGATGATTGCACGAACGAAGCACTAGTGGTACTTGAGATTGACTTGACCTCGTCATGGTGCCTGTGAAAAAATCAAGATGACGTAGCATTTTATTAGCGCTACTGCAAGTATGTATGATTTGCGTTTTGTATCGACCCATACACAAGATCCTCCCACATGATCCCCACATTCCTCGAGCACAGATGTAGTATGTTTACTGGGCTCTGCGTTTTCCCTCCCTTTAAAAGAAACCACTAGGCACCCTAATGAAAAAGTAAATAGTAGTATATGTCATGTGATGTTGTATTATGTTTAATCCTCCGAACTAGGTCCGTGTATTGAATGGTTAATCCTCTTTATATTTGTTTACACAATGTAGGTAGCCAGCCGAAAAAGAATTCTATGAGACCAGGTCTCACGGGTTAGTATTTTCTCTGTCCCAAACTAAATGTTTTAACTATAATAGTACAACTTTATACTAAGAGCATCTACAGCCGGAATCCACAAACCATCTCTCATACGCCCGCGGACGTGCCCCGCCAATGACCGAACAGGAGAGAGAAGAAAAAAAAATGACCCAACCGGACCCTTCATATCATCCCTATACGTTCGGGCTGTCCGCGAACCCCCATACGCACATGCGCCCGGTCAGTTCGCCACATAGGAAACGTGATACGACCACACATAATGTTGTATCTAGGGCTGGAATTCGAGCCGAGTCGAGCCAGCTCGACTCGACTCGCTAAAGCTCGTTTTGTTAACGAGCTAGCTCGACTCGACTCGTTACTATAACGAGTTCAAATTCAAGATTGGCTCGACTCGTATAACTCGCGAGCTGGCTTGTTTAGCTTGTTAAGCTCGTTAAATAAATGTCCATAAAACCTACATTATGATAAAAATTAGTATGTATATATTAAACATATACATCACCAAACAGATGCAATTTCCTTGTCACAACAGCAAGGCAGCATGACCACAATATTCACACTTGTGACAAAAACGTGTACAGAAACCAGAAGTACTTAAAAATCCACATAAAAGTCCACTATCACATTGTAGGTAGCCTAACAGTCGAAAATTCATGCAGCATAATATTCCAAGGTTCGCATTACATTAAAGGGCACAGACCACAATTCATAGAGAGATAGGAAATTAAGCATAAGTTGCAGCTGCGGCATCAATGTTCAATTGTTGATGATCAATCATCCATCCATCACATGCTGCTAGCATCTACCAAAACTCCAAAAGGTCTTCCACTCCCACATGTCCAGCATCCCATATACATTTATTTTGAGTACCTGTGCAAATTGAAATGCCAAACTAGATAAGATTTCGATAATTAATAGCTATTACCAATCAAACATATAAGAATTTGATAATTACAACCTACTAGCAAGAAATAGATTAGGCAGCAAACTTGTCATTCAAGAGCTTGCCACCTCACTCTTAGGAAATGGTATGAATTCAACATCCTCCTCCTCATCCTGTACATGGAAACAACGAATGTCATGCAGGTTAGACACAATATTTGTATGGAAAGTAACAGAAAGATTGATAACAAGACTTACCACTATTATTGGTGGTTGATTGTCCTGGTGTGAACCTCGTATGAAGCTAGAGGCACATACTAATGCCTCGACCATTGCTGGACGTAGAGAACTCCGGTAATCATCAAGGATTCTACCTCCTGTAGAGAAAGTTGACTCGGAAGAAACACTAGTAGCGGGTATAGTCAAGAATCTACGTGCCATCTTGGATATAACGGGGAACCTATGAGCATTCACCTTCCACCAATCAAGTAATACAAATGTTGTGTCTTCAGGATCTACATTTGCTTCATCCAAATAGAGGAGCAATTCTGATTTAGATGCTTCTGTAGTTGTTGCTTGTAGATAGTTCCGAAAACCACTTGGTCGTACTGTGGTTGTTGATGCCCTTGATTGCATACTCAAAGACGTACCTCCAGTATTTTGAGTAACAGAATTCTTTTGGCGATACTCAGCCTCATAAGTGCCATATAGGTCGTACAACTCCTTTCTAACCTCAGCTTCCTCCTCACAGCCCTTGGTTTCACCATAAATCTTTCTAAAACAGTAACCAACAAATCTCATCTTCCACCTAGGATCTAAAACAGTAGCAAGAACCATAGCATTGTTTTTCTCCGCCCAATACTTATCAAATTTATCTATCATTGCGTACGCCATAGCTGATAGATGCTTATCTTTAGAATGACATGCAACCACTATCTCCATTTTGACAGTCACTATATAAGGGTAAAAGATACTTGCAGTAGGGTATACAGATCCTGATAACACCTTAGTTATCTCAGCAAATTGCGTCAAGATTGGTTGCACCTTGGAATACATATTCCAATCTGCATGAGAAGGCTCCCACGTGTAATTCATATCAGAGTCTGCATATTCATGAAAAACAGGCCTATAGGGAGTACAAGAATCAAACATCTTGTATGTTGAATTCCACCTTGTTGACACATCTAGACATAATCCAGCCCCAGGTTCTATATTCAGTGTTTTACAAACTTCAAGGAATTTATACATGCGACTAGGAGACTTCTTCAAATACTTCACAGTTTCCCTTAGCGAGCTAATAAAAGCTTGCAATGGTGCCAAACCATCATTCACTACCAAGTTGACTATGTGAGCACAACAACGAACATGAAAATGTGTGGAAATGAAGCCAGGTACTTTCCTTGCAACAAACTTGTTAATCAAATTCCTCACAGCTCCATCATTATTTCTAGCATTGTCAACTGTGATTGAGATGACCTTGTCCTCTATTTTCCATTCACATAAACATTCAAATATTGCTTGAGCTATGATGCTTCCTGAATGTGGTGGATCTAACTCAATAAAGTTCAGGACATGACATTGCATAACCCAATCGACATCTATGTAGTGAGCGACCAAAGCCATGTAGGAGAGATTTTGATTTGATGTCCACAAGTCACTTGTTAAACAAATATGTTCGACATCCCTGAAACTCTTCTTAAGAAGTTCCTTCTCAGATTCATAAACCTTGATACACTCTTTTCTTATGGTCTTTCTACCAATGAACTTATATGCTGGATTCATATGTCTCATCAAGATATTAAACCATTTGTGTTCTACCATTCTAAAAGGATAATCATGTGCAATTACCATCTTAGCAATGATCTTACGAGTTTCTTCAGGATTATATTCAGTGCAAACAGATGTAAGTGATGAACCCGGCTCGAAGTTGAGTGTACCTTGACCTTGTGATTTTCCCCTCATGAATGCTCGATATGCTGGACATAAGTCATTGTGCCTATTAAGACTAGTAGTCTGCCCCCCTTGTTTGTAAATAAATAAATCTCCACAATAGTTGCACTTGGCCTTTTCTTTCTCTTCCCCTTCAACTGGAACCATGGTAAAATGCTGCCAACATTTTGAACGCTTTCCTCTCACCCTCTTTTTTTCACCTTGGGGGACACTGCAATACCCTTTTTCCTTCTACGGCTCTTCTTCGGCTCGGAGGATACACCATCAACCGGCCCATGTTCTTGCTGGCCCTCACTTCCAGAATCAATCATCACATGTGGAGGTAAGCTTTCCTCAGACATTTCATCATCCATATCAAACTCATCCTCTTCATACTCATAATCACGATTATCCTACACATAAAGAAGGAAATAGAAATCAAAACAAAACATATAAGAAACATAGCAGCAATCCTAATGGCTAATGGTTTTTCTTTGGAGATGTACTGTACGTGTGACATGTGCATCAGTACATGCCCAACTGCAGTGGGCAAACGAATCAGAAACATAGCAGCAATCAAGTACTTCAAATTCTTCAAGAGATTTTGGCCACTAATTAACAAGTATATACGAGAGCACATGTACTGTATATAGTCAAGACAAAGGAAATAATGCAGGAATTTGATTACTGCTTCTACAGGCGTTGGCACTACAGCAACTTCTCTGGAGCGTGGTGGCTCTGTGCACTTGTGTGCCCGTGTCCGGGCAGTAGCAGATGCCGGCGAAGCAATGGGACCAGATCGCCTCCTCTTTGCGGCCTTCGACTCCGAGCTTGGTCGCTTCCGCATGGTCACCGGCGGCTCGCCGCTGGGTCGGACAGAAGAATGCGAGCATATAGATCAGTAGTAGAGAAGTAACTAAAGGAAGAGAAGGATGAGATGAGCAGTGCTGGAAGGAAGGGTCCTACGCACGCACCTAAGAAGCGCAGGCCGCTCGCCGGAGAGGTGGGGTTGCAGCGTAGGCGCGGCACCGCCGCCGTCGAGATTCAGAGGAGAAAGAAACAGAGAAGGCAGGAGCGGAAACGACCATCTATAACATCGCCAGGGATGGAAAGGAGCGAAATCGTCGCGCGACGTATGAGTATCCTAGATTCCTCGGCGGATGGGCCTTGGGCGGCTGGGCCTTGAACGGATGGGCTGAGTGGATAACCTTTTTTTACCAAGCTTAACGAGTTATACGAGTACTCGTGAGATTGGCTCGTTTAACTCGGTCTATAAACGATCTTAAAATAAAGCTCGGCTCGACTCGTTATTCTTCGAGTTCGAGTCAATTCGAGCCAAGTCACGAGCTACTCGTTTAGCTCGCGAGCTTCGAGCTTTTTTTCCAGCCCTAGTTGTATCGTATCAGATCACAGATATACATGAGCCTAAAATATTTCAGTTTAGTGAAGGTAACAAGGAGGTCGAGTCTTTGGTGTTGATCACATGCAAGAATGACACATGCCACTTTAGGAAAGTATACACTGAGGTGGGCACAATCGAACAGAAGATACAAACTGGGCATGAAGATACAAAAGTGCATCAGGTACAAAAATTGGTTGGAACAATTTACACATGGACCAATATTATTTTTGGTTCACCTAAGACTACATGTTCCAGTACTACTTAGGTCCATGGCAGTACGTGGTTCCATCAAGATCTTGTGAAGGCAAATCCACGAAGGGAGTCGTTGGTTAGAGATAAAATAGAAAATATATTACATGATGTTTTGGGATTGCTCAAGAAGATAAATGGCAGAGTTTTATTTCTTTTCCTGCCACGTAAGGAATATCAGGCAAGTGCACATACGTGGGATATATGGAGTCTACTATGTCTACAGGAAATTGGATGGGGTCCACCAGCACCAAAACTGAAGCCGGCGATGCATCCATCAAAACTAGTACTTTCTGTTTCCTTAGATAGATTGAGTCGGTTTTTAATTACGTGTATCAAGTGCTTGCTTTCCAGGTTAGTTAAGAGGTGCGGCTATTATATAAAGCCGATTGAGTCCATCGTAAAATTAGGTTACTTTTTTATGAAATAGACATGATGTGTTTTTCAGGGTAGATACGCGTATCAAGTTTGGAAGGGATCTTTAGAAAACCTCTGTGTTGCGATTTCTTTTTGTCAAAAATTTTTTTGCGCTTGAGTACCTTCGTCAAGATTGGTTTTCTCGTACTGGGCTGCAAGGTTCAAACCCTCTACTTCGTGTACATCGCGTGCGCGGACGAGAGGTTGGTACTGCTGGTGGTGGAGTGTCGTGAAAGATCGGGCCGCAACAACAGGTCAGATCTCGCCGTGAGGTTCGGTCCACATCAACACGGCCCCACCCCAAACCACCTTTTCTCTTTCTTTATTCATTCTTTTCTTTCCCTTTCTTCATCTCCATCGATCACGTGCGAGTGACTGAACATATGAGAAAGAAAATAAGGATTATGACAACATGAACAGACAAATAGGGGCTCAAAACGGACGTGCCCACGCGTTTGAGGGGTCGAATTAGAGGTATGTGTCTGTAGATGCTCTGAAGTCAGTAGAAAATTAAGACACTTACTTTTTTCAAAAGTACTTCCTGTCTTAGACACTTACTTTAAGACAAAGAGAGTACTATTAGACAGTGCCAATGTGCCACCACAGGGTGTGCTTGCAGTCTGCCGATGCAAGCAAGCATGTGCAGCCGAAGCAAGCGTAGCACGTACGTACACGATACACAACGGCCGCCGCTACCGGTGGCTAGCTGCAACGCGCGGCCACGGTGCTGTGAGCACATGGGAAGAAAGCCAGAAAAAAGACGTACGAACGCGTGTTTGCAGCTAGCACAAACCGACGATTTTTCCAGATCGTCAGAAGCTTCCCATTCCTGCCGCTGCCGCTGCCGCTGCCGCTGCCATGAGGTTTCGGTACAACCACCAGCCGTGGCCGCTAGCTCGCTGCCACCTAGCCTCCCATAGCTTGCCTGCTTTGGATTAGTTAAGATATTTTTCTATTTTATCTTCTGTCATGACGGTGCCAAAGCACCTCGGAAACACCGTGTTCAACATCTGGGTGTGGGACCTTTTCTTTCCGTTCCCTGCCTTTTGACTTGTTATTTAAACAGATGATTAGGCTGGTTTCAAAAAAGAAAAAAAATTCGATGATCAGAGTATCTCCATATTTGTTTTTCAAACAAAGGCAACCACGGTGCCCTGCAGACGCAAGGAAAATTGATTTGATCAAATAAAAATAATTACTCTAGCTCGTTTTTTGTGGTGCGAAAAAAAGATACCCAAACTCATATTGGCTTGCAGTAACATTTCCAGCTGAATATTGTCGGGAATGTCTTTGTTACTTCTTGGGTTTTTGAATTCGAAGATGGTTTGCTCATTGGGGAATTCAGCACATTTACATGTCCTACGAGCTATCTCATTATTCTATGGGTGTATACAACCTATCTCATGATTCTATGGGTCGCCATATACACCGGAAATACCCTTTGGTTCTTTAATTGGGTGTATATACACCTCATATGGGGAATCTTTTTGATAATTAAAAAAACACAAAAGAGCTTATAAGTTGTTTCACAATAAACTTGACTTTCTTTTGCACTAGTATACAAATTTTCACGAATAGAAAACCAGGGTCGACTTCGGGGCAAAAGAAAATTAATTTACTATTATAGGTCACTATTCATACTATTTTGACCTTTTTTTGTCTTTTTTGAAAAGAAGTCAACGAGATTTTTTTTCTTTTCGTGGAACTTCTTTACCAATGCAATGGGATGTCAAGTTTATTTCAAAATAAATTCAGAATTTTTATTTAGTTACTAATTTTTTTTCATATAGGGTGTATATACCCCCATAGACCAATAGTTCCCCTCCCCATATGCACCACCTAATTAGACAGCAATCTCTCCACTTTGCAAAGCAGTTAGAGCTGGACAAAAGAAGCCTGCTATTAGCAGCATTGTTCCATTTTCAAAAGCTATGACGCACAGCTGGTTTTAACTTAGATGCTCAAAAAAAGAAAAACTTACGCGCGCTTAATCATCCCTTATATATAACTCTTCCCTGTATAAAAGGGATCAATCAAACGGTCGACCTCCAACTGCCCTCCTGCCTCCAAAAGAAGGCATCGCAATGTCAATGTAGCTAGGGAAAGAGGGCCCTGGGCATGTGCATGCGAACAACTACCTTAAGTTGCTTTATTGATTCTTCTTTCCTCCTTTGCCGGTGAGCCGGTGCCAATTAGCAGCCACTAATTATCATCCATGTCGTCGCATCATCTCATGCCATGGATTCGCCGATAATATCGGGCGCCTCATTGCTACCGACATGATATGGCAACGCGCGCGTCTGCCTGCCTGTGATGAGCTTACCCACTAGGAAATTAACCCCCAACATGTGCACCGTATCCATGTACAGGTCAAATTCTCCTCTCACATACACGACGTGCATGTTTATTTTAGTTTACGACCTTCACCGCGTCGGTCTTCATCATCATATTTGGGATAATCCCACACCTCCGAACCAGTGGCGGACCTAGGGAGTATTTTGACTAGGGGCAAACTACTTGAGTGGGGCATATTCTATAAAATTTTAAAGAATTTATGTATATTTTTCAAAAACCACAGGCAAAACCCACTGGAATTTCAAATTTTGAGTGGGGGCCTGGGCCCCCACTCATCTCTACATAGGTCCGCCCCTGTTACGAACTGCCTACGAAGACCTACATAAAATTCCAAACTATAAACCTATCGGCCCCCTGATTTCAACGGGGGGTGGGCCCCTCCCCACCTATCGATCCAATAAGCCCTCTCGACGATGCTGATTACGTTGAACACGTAACAGACTTTACGTAAGTCTAGCATTGTCCGTTCCTCAAACCGCAGGCGAATGAGACCTTCACTTCAGTTCATTTGCATGTATACGTACCTGATTAAACAGCTGGCAACCTCTCTACTTGGCAAGTTATGCCTGTGAGCTACTTACCACCATATTATATTATTTAATCACCCTAAACATGCAAACTACTCCCTCCGTTACTAAATACTAGTCTTTCTTACAGATTTTAGTACATACTACATACGGAGCAAGATGAGTGAATCTGCGTTCTAAAATACGTCTATATACATTCGTATATAGTTTATATTCAAATCTTTTTAAAAAACATATATATTTAGGAACGGAGGGAGCAGTAAGAATAATTGCTTTGCTCAAAAAGCCATGTAGAGCTGGTCTACCCTTAATCACGCATGTCCGTTGTGCAATCAAACAGTATACCCCAACTGCTCCCTGTTTCCAAAGCCAAGCGTGGCAGTGTCAATGTAGGTAGGGGCCATGTGCAAGTGCAAACAAACTACTAGCCAGTATACCTGCCATGTACATGATGCGTGGGCTCTCTTCTGTAGCTCGATTCTCTGTTTTCCGGTGTGCCGGTGGCAATCATCACAAGCAACGAACTAATGATCTATCACCGATGAATGCCATGGATTCGCTGATAAGGTTGCTAGATCAAGTATTTTTATTTATTTTTGCTTTACATACATGCATGCATGTTAGTAATATGTTGTGGCGTCGACGCGTCTGCAGAGTACAACGGACGGCCGATGAATGAGACTGAGCTCACGCACGGCACAAGGAAGGAAGCTTCCAATATTTGGTACAGATGTCGCCGCGCCATGCACGCAAGCCAGGCTCTCCTAACATCCCCGACATGCATCCACAAAAAGGGCACATCGAACGATCACCACATATGAATGCGAGAATATATTAGAGCATCTCCGGCCGTCCCCAACAGGTCCTCCCAGGCGTTTTTGCCGCGCCGGCACCGAAAAAACGGCCCTGTCACCCCCCAGAAGTCCGTTTTTCGCCGGCTCGGGGCGAATCTGGTGCCGGCGGACCCAGGCAGAACCCGGCGCCCTGGGGTTCCTGGGACGCCGGCACAAGAGAAAAGGCGCGCGTGGGTCCGCCCTGTCGGCGAGTCGAGCGCCTCTTCCTGTCGTTTCTCCCCGCTTTTCCCCCAGTTCCCTTCCATTTTCTCCTTTCATCCCGCCATTCTCTCTCCCGCTCGCCTCCCAGCCGGCCGCCATGGCACCGAAGAAGTACGTCGTCCCCCGCGCCGCCGCAACCGCGACCGCCTCCGTCGCCCAGCCGAAGCAGAGGAAGCCGAGGGCACCGCCGTCCAAGCCACCGGGCATGATAAACACCGATTGGAGGGTGGAAGTACAGCGACGGGAAGCCGTCACCGCCGACCGGCGGAACAGGGCCCTCGCCAAGAAGGCCCGTGACAACGCGGCACGTGCGGCTGCGGGTGCCACTGCCGCTGCCGCTTCCGCCACCGTCCGTCGTCCCGGGGCACCACGGGCCAAGTGGCCACAACGATGTCCGCGACTACAGGGGTCAGGCACACTGGGTAGTCACCACCCTGCAGCCGCCCCCGACCAACGGTGCGTCGGGCTCAAACCCCTTTCCTCCTCGTGTCTTCTCTGGGCTTGATCTGGTAGAGCAGAGAAAGGAAGTGGAGAATAGAGGGTGGGCATCGGCAAATCACGCCAATTGGGCTCTCCCAAAAGTGGATTTTCCTCCTTTTGACGGGGACAACGCACAATTTTGGAGGACGAGATGTGAGAAGTATTTTGAAGTTTATGGGGTACAACAGGAGTTGTGGGTGCGCTTGGCAACGTTGCATTTCACCGGAAATGCAGCGAGATGGCTCCAGTTGCAAGAGGCTAAGCATGGCTCGCTGTCTTAGGAGGGTTTGTGTGAGAAATTTGGGAGAGCAATACCAAGCACACATCCGTCAATTTAACACGTTTCGTCAGAGAGGCACTGTTAGCGAATATATGGCCCAATTTGAGGAGCTGATGCATCATATTCTTGGGCATAATTCAGGCTTTGATTCTGTCTATTTTACCACACAATTTTTGGAGGGGCTTCGCCACGACATTCGTGCTGGAGTCATGCTCCACCAACCAAAAGATCTAGATTCTGCCTTCTCTTTGGCGTCGATGCAGGAGGAGCTGTTGGAGGCGATGCCCCGGCGTGAATACCGACGACAGGAAGCACCAAGCCGGCAAGGGGCACGCCCACTGCTGGCGCTGGCGGATCCACCAGCACGTCAAATGCTGCAGGGGCCACCTGCGGCCGCCGAAGATCGTCGTGCGGTGGACGCGGCGAATGCGCAAGACCGAGGTGGCCGTGGCGACGATCGGGTGGCTGCTCTCCGCAACTACCGACGAGCCCGTGGCCTTTGCTTCAAGTGCGGGGAACGATGGGGCCAAGGGCATCAATGCGCGCCGACAGTGCAACTCCATATTGTGGAAGAGCTCCTGGAGCTATTGCAAGCTGAGCACCAACCAGGACCAGTGCAGGACCAAGAGCTCGAAGAGGAGGTCCTCATGTCGATATCTAAGCTCGCAACAACGGGGTAGACTACGCCTCACACGGTTCGTTTGCTCGGTAAGGTTGCAGGCAAAGAATGTTGGGGAACGTTGCATAAAATAAAAAAATTTCCTACGTTCATCAAGATCAATCTATGAGTTCATCTAGCAACGAGAGAGAGGAGTGCATCTACATACCCTTGTAGATCGCGAGCGGAAGCGTTCAAGAGAACGGGGTTGAGGGAGTCATACTCGTCGTGATCCAAATCACCGGAGATCCTAGCGCCGAACGGACGACACCTCCGCGTTCAACACACGTACGGTCAGCGTGACGTCTCCTCCTTCTTGATCCAGCAAGGGGAAAGGAGAGGTTGATGAAGATCCAACAGCACAATGGCGTGGTGGTGGATGCAGCAGGGTTCCGGCAGGGCTTCGCCAAGCGTTTGCGGGAGGAGGAGGTGCAGCAAGGGGGGAGGGAGGCGCCAGGTGTCAGGGTGCGGCTGCCCTCCCACCCCTCCTCTTTATATAGGGACCCCAGGGGGGCGGCCCTAGGAGATGGGATCTCCTAGGGGGGGGGGGGGCGGCCAAGGGGGGAGACTTGCCCCCCAAGGCAAGTGGAGGCCCCCCCCCTAGGGTTCCCAACCCTAGGCGCAGAGGGGGGCCCGGGGGGGCGCACCAGCCCACCAGGGGCTGGTTCCCCTCCCACTTCAGCCCATGGGGCCCTTCGGGATGGGTGGCCCCACCTGGTGGACCCCCGGGACCCTTTCAGTGGTCCCGGTACAATACCGGTGACCCCCAAAACTTTCCCGATGGCCGAAACTCGACTTCCCATATATAATTCTTTACCCCCGGACCATTCCGGGACTCCTCGTGACGTCCGGGATCTCATCCGGGACTCTGAACAACTTTCGGTTTGCTGCATACTCATATCTCTACAACCCTAGCGTCACCGAACCTTAAGTGTGTAGACCCTACGGGTTCGGGAGACACGTAGACATGACCGAGACGGCTCTCCGGTCAATAACCAACAACATGATCTGGATACCCATGTTGGCTCCCACATGCTCCTCGATGATCTCATCGGAAGAACCACGATGTCGAGGATTCAAGCAACCCCGTATACAATTCCCTTTGTCAATCGGTATGTTACTTGCCCGAGATTCGATCGTTGGTATCCCAATACCTCATTCAATCTCATTACCAGCAAGTCACTTTACTCGTACCGTAATGCATGATCTCGTGACCAGACACTTGGTCACTTTGAGCTCATTATGATGATGCACTACCGAGTGGGCCCAGAGATACCTCTCCGTCATATGGAGTGACAAATCCCAGTCTCGATCCGTGTCAACCCAACAGACACTTTCGGAGATGCCCACAGTATACCTTTATAGTCACCCAGTTACGTTGTGACGTTTGATACACCCAAAGCACTCCTACGGTATCCGGGAGTTACACGATCTCATGGTCTAAGGAAAAGATACTTGACATTGGAAAAGCTCTAGCAAACGAACTACACGATCTTGTGCTATGCTCAGGATTGGGTCTTGTCCATCACATCATTCTCCTAATGATGTGATCCCGTTATCAATGACATCTAATGTCCATAGTCAGGAAACCATGACTATATGTTGATCAACGAGCTAGTCAACTAGAGGCTCACTAGGGACATATTGTGATCTATGTATTCACACGTGTATTACGATTTCTGGATAATACAATTATAGCATGAATAAAAGACAATTATCATGAACAAGGAAATATAATAATAATCCTTTTATTATTGCCTCTAGGGCATATTTCCAACAAAGAAGTGTTGGTGCTTGTGGACTCGGGGAGTTCCCACAGTTTCGTCAGTGAAGCTGTGGCAGCAGCAATTGCTCCTCAAGTTCAGAATATTGCCCCAGTTTATGTGAAGATAGCGGATGGAGGTGTGCTAAAATGCACGGGTGTGATACCTGGTTGTGCATGGGTCACTCAGGGGCATCGGTTTGAGACGGATTTGAGAGTCCTGTCACTGAGATGTTACGACATGGTGGTCGGTATGGACTAGCTAGTGCAATGCGGTCCAATGTGGATCAACTGGGAGGCAAAACTGCTACAGTTTTCAACACCAAGGCAAAGACATTCTGCTGCAGGGGATCCAAGGCAAAATCACACAAGTTGAGCCCATCTCACTATCCCAGTTATTCCACATGGAGCAGGAAAATGCAGTGGCGCATGTGGTACAGTTGTGTGCTATCGACGGCAAGAGACAAGGAGACACACATATGCCACCGGAGATCAGTACGTTGCTTGAGGAGTTCCACTTAGTGTTCTCTGAACCTACAGAATTGCCCAAACACCGTGAATGGGACCACGCCATTCCCTTGTTGCCTGGGGCCAAGCCTGTCAACATCTGACCATACCGATACACTCTGGAGCAGAAGAACGAGATCGAACAACAAGTCGCTGAGATGCTGAAGTCTGGAGTGATTGTACCAAGAACAAGTCCATTTTCCTCGCCGGTTCTTTTGGTGAAGAAGAAAGACCAAACATGGCGGTTCTGTGTTGACTTTCGACATCTAAATGCCATTACACTCAAAAGCACCTACCCCATGCCAGTAATTGACGAGCTCCTAGATGAGCTATGTGGATCAAAGTGGTTTTCCAAGCTAGATCTCCGGTATGGTTACCATTAGATCAGGCTGGTGGAAGAAGATGAGATGAAGACAGCATTCAAGACCCGTCAAGGGCACTTCTGTAAGGGCATATTTATCCCTTAGGTGTTTTGGTGATTGATGACAATGCTTTTGCGGACTAATCGCGTGCCTTGAGTTTCTCAGATGCTTCATCACTAGGCACGAGATGATTCGGTGCCCCTCGGAGACTATTGAAGACGGCGTTGTTCTACGTTTCTCTTTGGTGGATTTGAGTCGTAGGAGAGCCGTACTATTAAGAGGGGGTCCGCGTCGGAAAGGTTTGGGTGGAATCAACACGTACACATGTCCTTCCTTTCCTTGCACTTTGGAGCGTCTTTCCGTTATCCTAGTTGTGCATAAACACACGGCTACTGCTGTACTTGCGGTAGTACTGCTCTATGGAGCGGTAGTACCGCAAGCACCTGCGGTAGTACCGCTGGGGGTTACGGTAGTACCGCTCCTCTGGAGCCTTAGTACCGTAACTCCCAGGCCTAGTGCTTCTCCGGTACGGTAGTTGGAGCGGATGTAATTTTTTACATCCGCGCCCACACGGTAGTACCGCACGACATGCACGGTAGTACCACGGGGGGCCATGGTAGTACCGCTCCCCTGGAGCCATAGTACCGTGGCCCTCATACCTAGTACCGTTGCACCGCGGTAGTAGGAGCGGATGTAATTTTTTACATCCACGCCTCAACGGTAGTACCGCGCCTCGAGCGCGGTAGTACCGCGTCGGGTTTTTGCACTGTTTCTTTTTCAGCGGAAGTAGGCACAGATGTATTTTATTTCATCCGCGCTCTTCGTAGGCCTTGGCTTACCTGCCTTGCGGTAGTACCGCAAGGGGGAGCGGTAGTACCGCGCGAGCGGTAGTACTGCGCTCAGTCAGGCTAGTCACGACCTCTGCTGCTGCCGTAGAAGTACCGTGGTCCTCCACGGTAGTACCGCGTGGCCTTGCGGTAGTACCGCGCCCCTGGAGCGGTAGTACCGCATGTCGCAGGCTGATTTAAGTGGATAACGGTTGGATCTCTTCCACGAGCATAAAAGGGGCGTCTCCTACCTCCAGTTGACTACCTCTTCCATCCCTAAGCTCCATTGTTGCTCCAAGCTCCATTTTCGCCCGATCTCTCTCCCTAGCCAATCAAACTTGTTGATTTGCTCGGGATTGGGTGACAAGGCTTCGATCTACACTTCCACCAAGAGAGATTTGATTCCCCCCCACTTATCCCTAGCGGATCTTGTTACTCTTGGGTGTTTGAGCACCCTAGACGGTTAAGGTCACCTCGAAGCCATACTCCATTGTGGTGAAGCTTCGTGGTGTTGTTGGGAGCCTCCAATTGTTGTGGAGATTGCCCCAACCTTGTTTGTAAAGGTTTGGTCGCCGCCTTCAAGGGCACCAATAGTGGAATCACGGCATCTCGCATTGTGTGAGAGCGTGAGGAGAATACGGTGGCCCTAGTGGCTTATTGGGGAGCATTGTGCCTCCACACCGCTCCAACGGAGACGTACTTCCCCTCAAAAGGAAGGAACTTTGGTAACACATCCTCATCTTCACCGGCTCCACTCTTGGTTATCTCGCGCCTTTACTTATGCAAGTTCACTTGTGTTGTTTCCCTTACTTGCTCGTGTACTTGTTGTTGTTGCATCATATAGCTTGTTCACCTAGTTGCATATCTAGACGACCTACTTTGATGCAAAGTTTAATTTGTTAAAGAAAAGCTAAAAATTGTTAGTTGCCTATTCACCCCCCCTCTAGTCAACCATATCGATCCTTTCAATTGGTATCAGAGCCTCGTCTCTTTTTAAGGACTTCACCGTCCGAAGAGTATGGTTGATGTCGTAGATGATGTGGGAGAGCACTCCGGTGCGAATCCGATATCATCTACGGGAGATGGGGGTAACTCGATCTCTCGTGAGGAATTCAATGTGGCGTTGGACACATTGAAAACCTCCATGACGACCGAGGTCAAGGACATGTTTAAGGATTTCTTAGAAGGGCTTAAACTTTCCACCACGCCCGTGAAAGTAGGTGATCCCGCCAACACGGTGACGGATGCTATCCCTGACAAGGGGGAAGCTACTAGTGAGAAAGCTCCTATATCTAGTGGTAAAAATGGCACCAGCATCTTTGCCCATGTGGAACCCCCAGTTTATGGAGGACCGATTCCCTCTACTCATTTGAATCATGCCGGTCCTCCTCCTAAGTATGAGAAACATGAAGATTTTGATTCTTGGGTTTATCGCTTCAAGCGTCATTTAAAACATGTGAATACTAACCTTTGGAGAATCATTGAAGAAGGTTTCTATCCTCATGACCCAAGGAACTTCACCCCTCGAGAAGCCGTGGACAACCAATTCAATGAGAGTGCTCTCTTCATCATCCAAGATGCAATCCTTCCCGAAGATCTCCCTCATCTTCGACCTCATGCCATGGCTAAAGACGCATGGAAATGTGTTGTGTCTCTCTATCGAGGAAGTGCTAGCATTCAACGCTCCAACTATGAAGTTGTGCAAGATGAAGCCGATGAGTTTGCAATGAAAGAAGATGCAGAACCTCGTGAGCTCTTTCGTAGAGTGACCAAACTCGCGGTCTCACTCCGAGATCATGGAAGTAAGGACACGGATGACAATTGGATCAAGCGCAAGTTCCTCAAGGCCATGATGCCCTACAACAAGGCCATGTCCTCCGTCATTCGTCAAATACTGGACTTCCACTCCATGACCTCAAGTGAAGTGTTGGATGAGTTCGTTGCAATGAGCATCTTGGACAAAACCGCCGACAATGCGGTGCTCCGTTCTCAAAGGGCAAAGAAGCCCAACCTTGCTTTGAAGGCCATGGTTATTATGGAAGAAGAGGAAGAAGTGGAAGATGAGGAGAGCAACCCCGAAGACACCAAATATGATTATCATGACCACATGGCCCTTGCTTCAAGACAATTTTGGAGCAAGAAGAATACAAGACCCAACTTCAACAAGAACAACTCAAGTGGCGTCAAGGGCAAGCAACGAGTTAGAAATTGCTTCAACTGTGGCAATGTGAGCCATTTCGTTGCGGATTGTCCTTACGAGAAGCGGGAAGACAATGGTGGCAAGTTCATCCGAAAAGACAAAGCCAAGTCCTTCCCCAACAAGAACAACTTCGCCAAGAAGACTCCCACTCGTGGGTTGGTGGTTCAAGAAGAATACCAAGAGGATGATGATGAAAATGGAGAAGCGATGGCCATGGCATCCGTTGCCATTGCTACTACTCCCCGGGTGTCTCTCTTTGATTCACCCAACGAGAACATCACCACCAAGTGCCTCATGGCTAAAGCTTCAAACAAGGTAACCCCCAACATTAAAACCACCATCATTACTAATCCCTCCGTGGAGGATTGCATTGATGAACATGATGGGTCCAATGAAGAAGTGAATGAATTTGAGTATTTTATGAGTAAGCTCAAGGGCAGGTCCAAGAAGCATTTTGTTGCTCTCTTGGAACAACTTGGTGAGGCCAATGACATGATCGAGGCTCACGAAGAAACCATCTCTAAGATGGAAGGTCATAGTCATGACTATGCCGATGAGATATCGAATCTCTCTAATGCTCTTGAGGAAGAGCGTGTGCATCGTTTGACTTTTGAGGAGTCACACAATGATGACCATGCTAAGTTAAAGAAAGATCTTGATCATGCTCTTGTCGTGTCTCGTGTGCTAACTTCTGAGAAGGCTAAACTTGGGGTTGATCATGCTAGACTCAAAGAGGAGTTTGAGATATTTGACAAGGCCCACAAGGTCTTGAAGGGTGCTCACGCTAACCTCAAGGAGTCTCATGCTCAACTCCAAGTTAAGCTAACCAAGGAAAAGGCCACCTTTCCTCATATGGTATTAATTGATAATGCATGTGCTACTAACCCGTGTTGTGAGCATGTGCATCTTGTGGAGGAGAATGCCAAATTGAAGGATCAACTTGAGAAAGGCCTTGTGACATGCATTCAAGGTGAGAAGAACCTCAATGACCTTTTGAGCAATCAAAAGGAAGTTGTGGCCAAGGAAGGAATTGGGTTTGCACCCAAGTCCAAGAGCAAGAAGAAGAAGAACGACAAGACCAAACGTCCTCCTCCTCTCAAGCAAACTTTTGTGAAAGAGGGAGAGGGTGCTCCTAAGGAGAAGAAGGAAAAAGTGAAGGGAGTTGACGTCCAAAAGGGCAAAAGCATTTCCTCCAACAAAGCCGGCGACTTTAACCCATCATATGTGTTGTGTCATGCTAGTGATGGACATGTTTATGCTAAATTTGTTGGTTCTCCTTATGAGTACATTGAGTGGTCTATTTGGGTTCCCAAGACCCTTGTTACTAACATCAAAGGACCCATTACTAAATGGGTACCTAAAACCAAGCATTGATCTCTTGTAGGTGTTTGCTTACGGTGGGGGATCATGGTTGCTCGACAGTGGAGCAACAAATCATATGACCGGGAGCAAGGACTTGGTGGTGGACGTGCAAAAGATTCCATCTATGCCCACCAATGTCGAATGGGGTGATGCCTCACATTCTAAGGTATTGGGTCTTGGCAAGGTTGTCATTTCTCATGATCTAACGATCGAGAAAGTCATGCTTGTTGAGTCCCTTGCATACAATTTGCTTTCCGTTCGTCAACTTGCACTCATGGATTTGCTACCTTCTTTGACATTGATACCGTGGCCCTCTTGTGGAGCAAGACTCTTAAAGTAGCCTTTGTTGGGCATGTCGAGAACGGTCTCTATGTGATTAACTTTTCAGAGCGACCCACTAAGACCGCGACATGCCTAATGGCTAAAGTTGACGTGGGATGGCTTTGGCATCGCCGTTTGGCCCACGTCAATATGAGATCTTTGCAAAGTCTTCTCAAGGGGGACCATGTCTGTGGACTAACAAATGTTAGTTTTGCCAAAGATCGTGCTTGCAGTGCTTGTATTGAAGGAAAGCTTCATGAAAAGGCTCACCCTCCATCGACCATCATCTACTCGAAGAGACCCTTGGAGCTTCTTCACATGGATCTCTTTGGGCCTCCATCCTTTGATAGTCTTGGAGGTAGAAAGTATTGCTTGGTGATTGTGGATGACTATTCAAGATACACTTGGGTATACTTCTTCAAGAGGAAGAGTGAGACTCAACAAACCGTCATCGACTTTGCAAATGAAGCTCAACGTCAACACAATGCAAAGATCTTGACAATAAGAAGTGACAACGGCACCGAGTTCAAGAACTACACCTTGGATGAGTTTCTTAGTGATGAGGGGATCAAGCATCAATATGCTGCACCTTATACCCCTCAACCAAATGGTGTAGCGGAGAGGAAGAACCGGACGTTGATGGATGCGGCAAGGACCATGATGGCGGAGTTCAAGTCTCCATACAACTTTTGGGCCGAAGCCATCAACACCGCATGTCATGCATCCAATCGGCTCTATCTCCGCAAAGGCTTGAAAAAGACTCCTTATGAGATACTCACCGGCAACAAGCCCAACCTCAAGTACTTCCGGGTGTTCGGTTGTAAGTGTTTTATTCTCAAGTGAGGTGTTCGTTTGTCTAAATTCGAGGCTAGAGCTCATGAGCGCATATTTGTTGGTTATGCTACAAACTCTCATGCTTACCGTGTTCTCAACAAGTCCACCGGACTCATTGAGGAGACGTGTAACGTGGAGTTTGACGAAAATAACGGTTCCCAAGTGGAGCAAAGTGGTACTTATGATGTAGGTGATGAAATTCCTCCCCACGCCATAAGAAGAATGGGTATTGGTCATATTCTACCCATTGAGGAACCCCTTGTGGCCGAAAGAGAAGGACAATGCTCCACTCAAGCGGAGCCATCACCTCCTCAAGACCCACATGCTTCCGAAGAACAAAGTGAAGGCCCTCAACCTCGTGAACAAGACCAAGGGCAAGATCAACCTCAAGATGGTGGTGAACTTCTAAATGATTCCCAAGGTCAAGTTTTTCCCCCGAGCAAGTTCAAGATCATGAGCAAGCTCAAGATCAAGAACAAGCTCAAGACGGCGCTCAAGATTATCAAGTTAACCCTCCTCCTTCCACATCCGAGGAGGAATTAGAGCGTCGTGCCGCAAAGATTGCTTCCAAACTCACCACCAAAGGCCATCTCATGGAGAATGTGGTTGGAAGCCTAAGAAAGGGGGTAAGCACTCGCAGACAATTAGCAAACTATTGTGAACATCACGTGTTTGTGTCTTGTGTTGAACCCCAAAAGGTCTATGAGGCGCTCGAAGACTCGGATTGGCTCAATGCCATGCATGAAGAACTCAACAACTTCGAGTACAACAAGGTGTGGAGATTGGTGCCAAGGCCATCGGGGAACCACAACGTCATTGGAACCAAGTGGACTTTCAAGAACAAGCAAGATGCTCATGGGAACATCATTCGCAACAAGGCAAGATTGGTAGCACAAGGCTACTCCCAAGTCGAGGGTGTCAACTACGGTGAAACCTTTGCTCCCGTTGCTCGTCTTGAATCCATTTGTTTGTTGATTGCTTATGCTTCCCATCACAACTTTAAGTTGCAACAAATGGATGTGAAAAGTGCTTTTCTTAATGGTCCTATTAATGAGTTGGTCTATGTCAAGCAACCCCCCAGGTTCGAGGACCCCTACTTCCCGGATCATGTGTATCAACTCGATAAGGCACTCTATGGCCTTAAACAAGCCCCACGTGCGTGGTATGACCACCTTACCGAGTTGTTACAAGATCGTGGATTTGAAGTGGGACAAATCGATCCCACTCTTTTTACTAAGAAGGTCAAAGGGGAGTTGTTTGTATGCCAACTATATGTTGATGATATTATCTTTGGTTCCCCTAACAAAGCTTTCAATGAGGAATTTGCCGCTCTCATGACCTCCAAGTTCAAGATGTCTTCGATGGGAGAGTTGAAGTTCTTCCTTGGTTTTGATATCAAACAAAGAAGAGAAGGAACCTTCATCAACCAAGCCAAATACACTCAAGACATGCTAAAGAGATTCAAGCTAAGTGATGTCAAGCCGGCTACTACACCGATGCCCACCAAGTGCCAACTTGACATTGATCCCAATGGTAAAGCGGTGGATCAAAAGGTATATCGCTCCATGATTGGCTCCTTGCTTTACCTTTGTGCATCTAGACCGGATATCATGTTGAGTGTGGGAATGTGTGCACGGTTTCAAGCCGCACCAAAGAAAGTCACTATGTGGCGGTCAAGCGAATCTTTCGATATTTGGCTCATACCCCAAACTTTGGCTTATGGTACCCAAGAGGGGCAAACTTCAAGCTTGAAGGTTTTACAGATTCCGATTGGGCGGGAGACAAAGTGGATAGGAAGTCCACTTTTGGAGGGTGCCAGTTTCTTGGGTGCTCTTTGGTGAGTTGGTCTTCCAAGAAGCAAAGTTGTGTGTCTCTCTCGTCCACCAAAGCGGAATATGTGGCGGCCGGTAGTTGTTGTGCACAACTATTATGGATGAGGCAAACTTTAAAGGAATACGGTGTCATTTGTGACAAAGTGCCTCTTTGGTGTGACAACGAAAGTGCCATCAAGATTTCTCTCAACCCGATGCAACACTTCAAGACGAAGCATATTGAGATTCGGTATCATTTCATCCGGGATCACATTAGGCGAGGGGAGATCGAGCTCAAGTATGTCAACACTCATGATAACCTTACAGATATTTTCACGAAGCCCTTGGATGAAGCAAGATTTCGCGAGTTAAGGCATGAGCTAAATATCATTGATTCGAGCAATGTGACTTGAACCCGTGCACCCCCCACCACACTCAACTTGTTGTCTAGTTTAGGTGTAGGGATGGACATAGGGGGAGTGTTGTTCTCCAATGAACTTTCCCTCCCCCCATTATGCATAAATAGATCAACTCTTTCACATTAGCCTTTTTTGATGGTACTTGTGCTTCAAAGACGAGTTTTGGTTATGGGCCCAAGGATAATTCTTCGCGGTGCCATACCATCTAACTCAAACATAGGTGGCTCCGGCCACCGCCCTCTCCTCTTTGAGAGGTTGTGTCGCATGGTGGTTTCTTGTTGCCTTTTTGCCTTTGATTTGTGCGTGTTCTTGTGGCTTCCTTGTGTGAAAAGTTTTCTTGCAACGTCCTTCTTCTCGTGTCAAAACCCGCGGTGTCTTGAGCTCACGGTACTACCGCGCCCAGCCACGGTACTACCGCGTATGGGGAGCACGGTACTACCGCCCCCATGCGGCTGCAATTTTTTTCTGCCGCCTGGGTGAGCGGTACTACCGCTTCGGTGCGGTACTTCCGCCCGAGCGGTACTACCGCAATGATATGCGGTACTACCGCGCTCAGCGTGGGCGCGTGGGGATAAGGATGGGCAGGGGGAGTTCTAACTCCCCCATACCCATTCACAATTCCCCCCACGTCGTCTCTCTCTCTCCCACGCTCAAGAACGGAGCCGGCGTTCATCGCTGGATCTCCTCCTACGGCTGCCCTCCCGTGATTCCGTCCGGTGGGATCATTCCCCACCACGTGCTCTTGCTATGGACCAAGGTTTTTTCCCCAACTTTTTCTCGTTTTGTTGAGATCTTTGCCTCTAGGTTTTTGGGGGAGACTTGTGTGTTCTAGAGATTCTTAGGCTATTTCTTTGCAAGAGTAGGATGAAGGAGAGTAGTTTTGCATAGGAACTATACTTGTATTTTTGTCCTGTGCTAGATTTGATCGCCGTAGCACCGCCATGGTTTCGCGGTTCTATTTAGATTCGAACTGACGTTTGGATCTGACGCGACGCGGTACTACCGCCCGTCCGGTGCGGTACTACCGCTGGTCCGGTACTACCGCCCCTTCTGGCGCGGTACTACCGCGCTCATAGCGGTACTAAAATTTTACTACTGCTCCAACCACGGTACTACCGTGACCTCGCACGGTACTACCACGACCTGGAGCGGTACTAATATTTTTGTACCGCAGGCTCTGGCAGCACTACCGTGGCTCACATCTATCTCATGGCAACTTTCACGTATACTTTCTATGTGTTTCGTATGCTTTGTCGTGGTCTTTGCATTGATCCTCTGTGCGTTTCGTTGGTGTTTTGCGTTTGTGTCTCAGGTGGTGGCTCTCGCCGTTCCAATCCCAGTCGTGACACGGGCTCCAAGCGTCTGCGCAATCCAGGTGAAGCACCGGAGGGCTCTTCTGCCCCCAAGCGCAATGTCAAGACATCAACTAGCAAGCACAAGGAACCCGCTAAGGGCATGGACGAGATATCCCAATCTGAGTACGTCCGTCTCAGGCAACTCCACCCGTATGTGTGCCCTCGTTCTTCTGTCAAAGGTTGTGAGCTGTTTTGGAACAAGCAACAGACTCTCATCTATCTGGATGTCATCAAAAACAAGCAGAATACCTACATGGATGTGAAATGGATTGAAATGCATCACATGAGGAAGGACAAGTTCCGTGCATACTTTGGAGAGGCTCTGGACTTGGTGGAGCAGTTTGGCATTGAGCATGTGTTATCCTTTCACCTTGACTATGACTCCGAGCTTATCTGTCAGTTCTTTGCCTTAGTATACTTTTACTCTAATGAGGAGCAGAGGATGACCTGGATGACCAATGGCCGTCAGCTGACTGCTACCTGGAAGGAGTTCATGGATTTGCTCCAGGTTCCTGATGACGGGCTCAACACCCCCGTGGGTGTTCGCCTCCATGCAAACTCTGAATCTGCCAACAAGGACAAGCTTGCGCCATACTATGTTGAGAAGGCGCTCGCCAATGGCAAGACGGGGTTGGTGCTCAACTCTTTTCTGGATATCATGTATCGCATCTTCCGCAACTCCTTGTTCCCTCGCATTGGTGACAAGGACAAGGTTCATGCTTATATGGTGGATATGATGCTCATTTGCGAGGAGGATTGGTTGTCTCAGACTCAGCCACTTGATATCTCACACATCATGTGGTGTGAGCTTCGCTTTGCGGTGTTCAACCGCAAGGTGCCTATCTATGGGCCCTATCTGTTTCTGCTGATCTTGAAGACGTGGGAGAAGATGTTCCCTGGTGAGGAGTTCCTTGCTCCAGACTAGATTCGCCATGATCCCATCTGTCTGCGTGTCAAGCCCCAATGGGCTAACACTACTACTCGTGCTGAGGCGTCTGCTGCTAGGGCTGCTGTTGATGAGGAGGATGCTGGCACCGAGGATGTTTTTGAGGACCGTGCTGCTAGGTCGTCCCAGAGTTCCTCTATGCCTTCGTGGGCCAAGAAGCTGAAGGACAAAATGAAGACTCTTTTCTGCATGCAAGCCAAGGGGCAGTACAGGACTCACGTGGCATCTAAGGAGAGTCGCCGCCGGGACAAGAAGATCTTGAAGCTTTATGGCGAGGACATGTCTGGTGGTTCTGAGGACCGCATCACCCTAGAGGCCGAGTGGATGGAGAAGCAAGGCTACAAATGGACTGATTCTGAGGAGGACGTCGAGGAGACCATCCCAGTCGCCGAGGAGTCTGACGAGGAGCCTCGGGATGAGTTCCCTGCTTGAGCCACCCCTTGTGTGTAGGTGTCTTCTTTGCCTTTTTGTCGTCTCGATGCCAAAGGGGGAGAGAGTGTAGGGATTTGCGTCGTCATTCGTGTTCGGTGTGTTTGCTGCTTTCTTGTTTTGAACCTCGTTTCAGTTGCTTTGGGTTGCTTTACTTCTTATGATGTGAGACATATGCACTCTATCTATCTTAGCGAGCTTGTGATATATTGTGCTACCTTTGTGCTATGCTCTACTTAGATGTTATTTGTCATGCCTTTGTCTCTAAAATATAGGGGGAGTGTTGATCCTAGTTTGTGTGCTATGCAGTCCAAAGCATCCATCTAGATTGCACACATCTAGGGGGAGCTCGTCTATATTTTAGAGAGGTGGGGTTTGCCCTTGCTCAAAATTATCTTATTTATGTGCAAATCCCGTATTGTCATCAATCCACTATAAAGGGGGAGATTGTAAGGGCATATTTATCCCTTAGGTGTTTTGGTGATTGATGACAATGCTTTTGCGGACTAATCATGTGCCTTGAGTTTCTCAGATGCTTCATCACTAGGCACGAGACGATTTGGTGCCCCTCGGAGACTATTGAAGACGGCGTTGTTCTACGTTTCTCTTTGGTGGATTTGAGTCGTAGGAGAGCCGTACTATTAAGAGGGGGTCCGCGTCGGAAAGGTTTGGGTGGAATCAACACGTACACATGTCCTTCCTTTCCTTGCACTTTGGAGCGTCTTTCCGTTATCCTAGTTGTGCATAAACAGACGGCTACTGCTGTACTTGCGGTAGTACTTCTCTATGGAGCGGTAGTACCGCAAGCACCTGCGGTAGTACCGCTGGGGGTTACGGTAGTACCGCTCCTCTGGAGCCTTAGTACCGTAACTCCCAGGCCTAGTGCTGCTCCGGTACGGTAGTTGGAGCGGATGTAATTTTTTACATCCGCGCCCACACGGTAGTACCGCACGACATGCGCGGTAGTACCGCGAGGGGCCACGGTAGTACCGCTCCCCTGGAGCCATAGTACCGTGGCCCTCATACCTAGTACCGTTGCACCGCGGTAGTAGGAGCGGATGTAATTTCTTACATCCGCGCCTCAACGGTAGTACCGCGTCTCGAACGCGGTAGTACCGCGTCGGGTTTTTGCACCGTTTCTTTTTCAGCGGAAGTAGGCACGGATGTATTTTATTTCATCCGCGCTCTTCGTAGGCCTTGGCTTACCTGCCTTGCGGTAGTACCGCAAGGGGGAGCGGTAGTACCGCGCGAGTGGTAGTACTGCGCTCAGTCAGGCTAGTCACGACCTCTGCTGCTGCCGCGGAAGTACCATGGTCCTCCACGGTAGTACCGCGTGGCCTTGCGGTAGTACCGCGCCCCTGGAGCGGTAGTACCGCATGTCGCAGGCTGATTTAAGTGGATAACGGTTGGATCTCTTCCACGAGTATAAAAGGGGCGTCTCCTACCTCTAGTTGACTACCTCTTCCATCCCTAAGCTCCATTGTTGCTCCAAGCTCCATTTTCGCCCAATCTCTCTCCCTAGCCAATCAAACTTGTTGATTTGCTCGGGATTGGGTGACAAGGCTCCGATCTACACTTCCACCAAGAGAGATTTGATTCCCCCCACTTATCCCTAGCGGATCTTGTTACTCTTGGGTGTTCGAGCACCCTAGATGATTGAGGTCACCTCGAATCCATACTCCATTGTGGTGAAGCTTCGTGGTGTTGTTGGGAGCCTCCAATTGTTGTGGAGATTGCCCCAACCTTGTTTGTAAAGGTTCGGTCGCCGCCTTCAAGGGCACCAATAGTGGAATCACGGCATCTCACATTGTGTGAGGGCGTGAGGAGAATACTGTGGCCCTAGTGGCTTCTTGGGGAGCATTGTGCCTCCACACCGCTCCAATGGAGATGTACTTCCCCTCAAAAGGAAGGAACTTCGGTAACACATCCTCGTCTTCACCGGCTCCACTCTTGGTTATCTCGCACCTTTACTTTTGCAAGTTCACTTGTGTTGTTTCCCTTACTTGCTCATGTACTTGTTGTTGTTGCATCATATAGGTTGTTCACCTAGTTGCATATCTAGACAACCTACTTTGATGCAAAGTTTAATTTGTTAAAGAAAAGCTAAAAATTGTTAGTTGCCTATTCACCCCCCCCCCTCTAGTCAACCATATCGATCCTTTCAGCTTCCAATTCAGAGTGATGCCCTATGGGCTCGCTTATGCACCGGGTACTTTCCAGAACACAATGAATGTGCTGTTTTCACCATTGCTACGTCACGGCGTTCTTGTCTTCATGGACGACATTCTTGTCCACATCAAAACATTTTTGGAGCATATCATATTGCTACACCAAGTGCTGACAATTCTGAGAGACAATGATTTGCATGCCAAACGCTCGAAATGCTCCTTTGCACATCAGAGCATCCAGTATTTTGGGCACTCAATCAGCAAGGCAGGCGTGGCCACATTGGATGAGAACATTCAAGCGATACAAACCTGGGAGCAGCCAACAACAGTGAAGCAACTCTGTGGGTTCCTAGGCTTGGCTGGATATTACAGAAAGTTTGTGCGAAACTTTGGAATCCTGAGTCGACCATTGAATGACATGCTGAAGAAGAACACCATCTTTGTGTGGACCCCCACAGCTGAACAGGCCTTTCCCGCACTCCAGAAAGCACTCATGGAAGCCCCAGTGTTGGCCTTACCAAACTTCACCATGCCTTTCGTGGTCGAGACGGATACTAGTGCCACAGGAATCGGAGCTGTCCTTATGCAAAACTCGCACCCAGTGGCTTATTTGAGCCGTGCATTGGCACCAAAGATCTTGGATTTGTCAGCATATGAGAAAGAGTGCCTGGCCTTGTTAATGGCAGTTGACCACTAGCGTCCCTACCTGCAGCACTCGGAATTCTTGATTAGGACTGATCAACGCAGCTTGCTGAATCTGACAGATCAAAGGCTCAATACCCCGATACAACAACGGGCTTTCACAAAACTGATAGGGCTTCAATTCAAGATTCAATACAAGGCTGGCATCACAAATCGAGCTGCTGATGCTCTCTCTCGCAAGGCTCCGGCTGACCATGCAGAGGTTGCAGCCCTCTCTGTTTGTCGTCCCACATGGCTGGAAGCGATTAACCATAGCTACGCCCAAGATGCGACAGAACAACAAAGGATGGCGTAGTTGGCAGTAAAAGGATCTGATGACAGTGGATATACTCTCAAAGATGGGGTGATCCGGTATCATGATCGTATTTGGATTGGCGCTGACGAGGAAATCCAAACATCATTGATCAGAGCTTTGCATGACAGCGCGGCTGGGGGGCACTCTGGGTTCCATGCCACTTACAATAGAGTGAAGCGGCTGTTTGCCTGGAAAGGGATGAACACCATGATTAAGAATTTTGTGCATGCATGTGATATTTGCCAACAAGCCAAGACAGAAAGAAGGTCTCCTGCGGGTCTCCTCCAACCCTTGGAAATACCAAACAAGCCGTGGGCGGTGGTGTCGCTTGATTTCATCGAGGGGCTGCCGAAATCTCGGGGCCACGATGTGATTCTGGTTGTGGTGGATAAATTTTCTAAGTACGCCCTCTTTGTGCCGATGAAGCACCCCTTCACAGCACTGACAGTGGCGACAATGTACATGCAAAACATCTTCCGGCTTCATGGGTTGCCTCTGGCGCTGATCTCAGATAGAGACCGCATCTTCACAAGTGCACTATGGCAAGAACTCTTCCAATTATCCAAGACTCAGCTCCGAATGAGCTCCTCATACCATCCTTAGACCGATGGACAAACGGAACGGGTAAATCAGTGCTTGGAGACTTATCTTCGTTGCTCTGTTCATGCATGTCCCACTAATTGGATCAAGTGGCTTTTCTTGGCCGAGTACTGGTACAACACAACCTTTCACTCTGCTTTGGGACGGACTCCCTATGAGGTGATCTACGGGACTCTGCCAAGGGAATTTGGTGTTGCACAAGTGGAGAGCTCGTCAGTTCCAGATCTGGCAGCATGGCTTAATGAAAGGAAGATCATGCACGAACTGCTACAACAACAACTGAAACAAGCACAAGACAGAATGAAGAGGCAAGCCGACAAGCACCAGACAGACCGTGAGTTTGCAGTGTTGGACATGGTGTACCTCCGACTACAGCCCTTCATACAAACATCAGTAGCTCAACGACCATACCAGAAGCTAGCATTCCGGTATTATGGACCGTACAGAATCGAAGCTCGGGTGGGGGCAGTTGCCTACAAACTAAAACTGCCTGACTCCAGCAAGATACACCCGGTCGTGCATATCTCTCAGCTCAAGAAAGCAATCGGTCCAGAAATCATAGCAGAGGAGCAGCTTCCCCCAGGTAACTCAGTGTTGCAAGCTGATCATGTTCCAATGCAGGTTTTGGCGGCTCGAATGGTTAGTGCCCAACAAGCATAGGTGTTGCGTCTCCTCGTACGTTGGCGCGATTTGCCGCGGTCGCTGGCAACCTGGGAAGATCCCCAACTACTTCAAGCCCGCTTCCCGACTACTCCGGCTTGGGGGCAAGCCGTTTTCCAAGGAGGGAAGAATGTCAGGATTGACAAGGTGGCTCCACCAAAGGGGACGGCGTCCTACGAGCGGGCCCAGACGGCAGCGTCCTCAGCGAAGAGTGACTAGGTGTTTCAGGGTGTGGCTGAACCCATAGCGTGTGTGTGGCTGCAGCCAGCTGTGGCGTGGAGGTGTTATGTGTGTGGGTGGAGATTACAGAGGGGCATCAAATATTATTGTAAGGCAAAGGCACGGGCGGAGCTGATCTCCCTCGAGGAAAACTTATCCCCTTTCTCCTCCTATCTGGTGTTCTTCCTCCCGATCCCTCTCCAATCCTCTCTTCCAATCCCTTCGGTAGGTCGGCCCGTTACACTATGCCTGCTTTGTATCGCGTGCAACACAAATTCCATGGCAGTAGTTTTTGCTACTAGATAGACAGCGGAGAGTTTGATCAGCCTTGAGCTCATTTCCTCAAAAAGCATGCATGCAGAGCTGGTTTACGCCTAATCACGCATGCCCACTGAGTATATTTCCCAACTGCTCCCCGTTTCCAAAGCCAGGCGTCGCAACGTCAATGTAGGTAGGGGCCATGTGCAAGTGCAAACAAACTACTAGCTAGTACCTGCCCTGTACATGATGCGTGGGCTCTCTCTTCTCTAGCTCGATTCTCTCTAGCCGGTTGCAAGCATCACAAGCAACTAACTAATGACCTATCATCGATGAGTGTCATAGGGCCGTATGCATCGTACTGATGCAGAGGCCGGGGTATCCCCTTTTCGGAAAAAAATCATCGATGAGTGTCATGGATTCGCTGATAATGTTGCTAGCTCGAGTTTTTCTATTTTGTTTGCTTTACATGCATGCATGTTAGTAGTAGTATGTTGAGGCGTCGACGCGTCTGCGGAATCCAACGGACGGCCGGTGAATGAGATTGAGCTCACGCACGGCACAAGGAAGCTTCCAAGATCGATGTGGTACAGATGTCGCCGCGCCATGCACGCAAGCCAAAACTCTGCTTTAACATACACGACATGCATGTTTTCACGGAAAAAATGGCCACATCGATCGATCACCGCATGTGAATACGAGAATATTTTACTCTATTGTTTTCTTCTACCATGACATGTGCACAAAAAATGGGCAGAAGCAACGGGTTACTGCTGGCGTACTGGTAGGTGGCGCATTCTCACCACTGTTGCCACATTCTAGCGTGATGGGGTCTCTGTCAGTTAGGGCGACCCATGAGCCATGCCTGCTCTTATTCATCTGCTGGGCACGGGCAGTACACATTCCTTATTCCTCGCAGGCCAATGAACACGGGCGGCCTGGTAAAATATGGCACCGTACCATTCCTGGCCTCTATACCATTCCTAGCTATGGTAGCTCAATTATTTTTCTGCGGGTAATGTAGCTCTTCTTTAACATTGCACTAATTCCTCCCAGGCCAATGACCATGCATGGCCGGGTTAAAAATGGCACCAAGTACGTTTACTACCACAGAAAGAAAATTTAATTATCAAAGAGGTTGGTGGAGGCAGGGTGTTGAATTCAACCGTCCATCCGTATCAGGAGAAAAACCTTGGACATGTGACGTACCACCGCCATGTCTGACTCTTAGGGCATCTAGGGCCGGACTTGGCAAATCTGACATTTCAAACGCCCGTGGACGTGTCCGGACACGTTCATGGACAGTGACCGATCGCCTCCATAAAATACATTCTACATCCGGATAACTCAAATTAGAAACCTCAAATCCATATTACTACATACAACGCAACGATCTTTGACGGGAACTTTGTCCGGTTCCGCTCCTCGCTCGTCCGGCTCCGCCTGGCCATGTCCATCGGCCGGATGCGCTCCTCAGAGTGTTGGTCCGGTCGTCCGCAAGGTAGGGTAGCGCATGGACACGAGCCGGCTCACGGGACTCAAGGCGCCGCCGTCTCCCATGCCCGCTCTTCCTCGTCGGAGCCCGGAACCCGAAAGGTGCCAGTGGATATCAGATCGATGACGGGTCCGTCCGGGAAGGAGCTGCCGACGTCCACCACGATATGGTTGCTCCGCCTGAACTGGTGCACCATACGGGGCACCGGAGAATGCGACTCCGCCTCACCGACGTCTGCCGCCGTTCTGCCATGGCCTCGTCGGACGAAGCCCATGGTGCGTCCTGATGCTCGGCACGCCACCGGAGCGGTTGCGCGTCCACCAGCGCGTTCGGGCGCCAGAGGGACCGCACGGCCTCCGGCGAAGCAGCTATGGCCGGCCTAGCGCGGGATCCATACACCATTTGGGCGGACACAATGAATTCCCGACCGATGGAGTCCGAGCGCAGCCGTGCACAGGCCTCCTCCCTAGTGCGGCGGAGCGCAAGTCGGACGAGCATCTCGTCCTCGGGGCCGCGTGGGATGAGCTCGGGGTCGATGGATCTGGAGCTGAAAGACTCAAATCCGCTGCCCATCATGCCGAAGACGACCGGAAGAAGCTGGAGACGAGGTTTAGTGGCGGAGGGGAGGGGAGGGGAGTGGAGGGGAGTGGAGTGAAGTTGCTAGGGTTTTGTCGTGGAATTGTCACGTCAGATGTCCTCGTGAAAGGACTTAGTTGTGGAGCCATCGCAACTAGGAAGCTTGAAGGGGTTAAATCGGGACAAAGGACACGAGAGGGTTTATACTAGTTCGGCCCCTTACGGTGAAGGTAAGGCCTACATCTAGTCTGGTTGGTATTGATGTTTCGATGACCAGGGAGCGAGACACGCTATGCCTGGTTCTCGATGAGTTGTTTCTTGCCGTAAGCCGCCAGCGGGTCGTCCCCTTATATACACGGGTGGACGCCCTGCGGCTTACAGAGTCCCAACCGGTTTATAAACAATGTCCGGCTCGGTGACTAGTTAAGTCTACCTTATGATACAAGTAATATTATTACAGCGGTTATTACAACGGGCCTTAAGTCGCCAGCGGGCCTTAAGCCCTTCTTGAACCGCTATCTTCATGCTTGGCCTTGGGCTTCTCTCTGATGAGTCTCTTTGCGTAACCCGGCCCCTCCTGGGCGGCTTACACAAATAGTTATATTCCCAACATTAGGCCCCAAGTTGATTTGAACCTGTTCATGTCAGTCTAAAAAATATTTTTTAACAATAAATCTTCAATCTTCCGGCTATTCAGAGGGTTTTCTTTAACCCGCCATGATGCCATCTTCTGGATCCGTCTTAACCCGGCGTGACATCATCCTTTCTTTAATTCATTTTCTATTCCGTCGAATCTTTCAACGAATCTCTGTCTTTACTGACCATCCCGAAAATCGAGGCGCCAGAGCCGCTGGATAATAAATATTATCTCCTCGTTTTTCGCGCCCTCTCGGTCAATCTTCTCTTATAAATAGGGCGACCTAGGTCTTGCCCCTAGTCGTCTTCTTCCTCTCCTCTCTGCCACTCGAGCTCCGCCGCTGTCGCCATCGACTCCCTCGTCTTTGTCTGCAGGAATAACCGTGGTGGTTAACAGGGCTGTAAGCTTGTCCATGAGATCCATCAATACCTGAGCCGGTGGGCGCACGGGGCCGCCTGCCCTGGCTGCTCCTAATCCGGATGTGATCGCTGCCGCAGCTGTAGAGTTTGAACCGGGCTGAGTTCCAGCCATGAAGATCCCTGCCCATCTTGGCGGCTCACAGGGTTCCGGAATACTGCTGCCGTCGGAACAGCCCCTGAGCGCGCCGTCTTGCACCTGATACAACGAATCTATTGAGCCGGTGGACGAGTCACCGTCTGAGAGGACGGCCGCCTCACCCCCATCTTCAGATCCTTCAGGAAATTCCTCTCCGTGGACGCAGCCCACGAAGGCACGCCTCAAGACAGGTTGAGTCCGGGTCATCCTTGCACGCTGAGCCGTTTTGACGAGGTCGGTGCAGTTGTCCGGCTCAGGGCCCGGCTCACCGATCCGGTCGATGAAGACGTGGATTCCGCCGAAGGGGACCCGGTATCCGTACTCAATTGAGCCGGCGTCGGGACCCCAGCCTTCGTCGTCGATGTAGATCTTGCCGCGACGACTTTTGTTCATCCGGCCCACCACGTATCCCTTGAGCCCTTCGAAGTTGCCCTTCAAGAACTTAAATCCACCGTGCGCTGGCCCCACGGTGGGCGCCAACTGTCGTGGAATTGTCACGTCAGATGTCCTCGTGAAAGGACTTAGTTGTGGAGCCATCGCACCTAGGAAGCTTGAAGGGGTTAAATCAGGACAAAGGACACGAGAGGGTTTATACTAGTTTTGCCCCTTACGGTGAAGGTAAGGCCTACGTCTAGTCGGGTTGGTATTGATGTTTCGATGACCAGGGAGCGAGACACGCTATGCCTGGTTCTCGATGAGTTGTTTCTTGCCCTAAGCCGCCAGCGGGTCGTCCCCTTATATACACGGGTGGACGCCCTGCGGCTTACAGAGTCCCGACCGGCTTATAAACAATGTCCGGCTCGGTGACTATTTAAGTCTACCTTATGATACAAGTAATATTATTACAGCGATTATTACAATGGGCCTTAAGTCGCCAGCGGGCCTTAAGCCCTTCTTGAACCGCTATCTTCATGCTTGGCCTTGGGCTTCTATCTGATGAGTCTCTTTGCGTAACCCGGCCCCTTCTGGGCGGCTTACACAAATAGTTATATTCCCAACAGGTTTGGTCCGACGGGTGAATGAGGAGGATTTTATGTGCGGTTCGCGCTCAGGCGCACCATATCGGACCCATATTTGAGCTGGATATGAGGGTGACAGTCAACCCGGACGTTTGAGGACCAATTAAGAGGCCCGTCTGGATCAAAAAATCGTGACCGGGCGGTCCGCCCAGACGTATGAGGCGGGTTTGAGGCGCAATGACTGTAGATGCTCCTAGAGAGGAGGCCAAGTGAAATGAAGTGAGCAGCCTAACTGCACGGCTGCGCCTAACTAGTAACGTTCGGCGGGCGCAGCGTACTACTACCTCTTGCTTGGAGCTCCATCGGAGTGAATTAGTTGTCGGTGGTACAGGTTTTCCAGCCAGACCGCCAGATTAATCAGACGGCTCAGATGTACTAGTAGGAAAAAACCGGGCTTGAGCAATCTCATACCTTGAAATTGACGTACTAATAGGAGTTGGTCGACCGTGAACGCGACGTGAGCTAGAAAATGTATATACCACTACTGCCTACTGGACTAGCGGCGCATACGACACTAGATGAATACGCGACGCACCGATAGAGCATTGGCGTATCTGCCATGTTCAGTTGAAAGATACGTTATCAAGTAAAAAATTCGTAGTCCACTGAGAATTCCGGGATTTGCGGCAGAATGGCGGGATCGACATTCTGCCTCTTAACCCTCTTTGTTTACTCCTCCACAAATGTGAAGCTAATTTATTAATTAGTGGTTGAAAGCTGCACTTGCACCGATCGACCGAACAGCTAGCTAGCCAGGGGCAGCGTCGACGGCGAGAGGGAGGAAGACGACGGCACGTAGGCGAACCCAACACGGCAAAGTGCGGCACTCGCTTAGAGCCAAGCAAGTAGCACGTCCATTTTCCTCCTCCACACCACACCGCACCACACCGACTGTTTGATAGCGAGGTCAATTGACCGCAACCAACACGCATACATCGTCGTCGCCCGTCGCCCGTCGCCCATGGACGGATCGAGGAACACGCGGCTAATTAATCAACAGCCTGCCTCCTGGACGTTAGCACGTGGACAGCACGCACGTTTGCGCACGTCGATCATGTCCAGGAACAATTGACCAAGCAACACGTTGATCGTGTCCACGGACAGTTAACCACTACACATCAATCTTTTAGCACCAAGCAGCAACGTTGTGGGAGGTTGCCGGGTGGTAAATCGTGCGTGCGTGCGTGCGTGCGTAGCGGTGGTGCTGAAGCGAACGAGTTGCGTAAACGATCATCCTGATCGCAGCTCTGCCTGTGCGTACCCACGACGAAACGGCCTCCAGATGAACATGAACACAGAGCAAGTAAAGCAAACCCGTCCAAAGATGTTGCGGATGACTAGGAACAAAACGGAAGAGGAGACTCCATCATCACAACGACGTAAATGATTACATGATTAAGACAGCAGGACAGCAGGAACACGGCCGGGCATTGGCGCCTATATATACCCTCGTTGCCGCCCGCCCCGCCCCGTCCCAATGCAATAGAAATCCATACCACACCACAGCCGAAGTAGAGACCAACCTACGATTGCCCCTCGAGACGTCAGAACGCGGCCTTGATGCTATCTAGGTGGTCATTATTGAATTTTCCCAATTCTGGGAGCTCAAGGAAAGTTGCCAAGGTTCAAGGGGCAATTGATTTGCAGGCTGTACTAATATATCGATTGTGAGCAGTCAGCTAGGAGGAGCTAAGAGCCCAACAAATTGGAAAGCAAGACGCACGATTTGTGTCACTCCAACACTACCTGTGTGTCTTTCCTTGCCCCTCTGGGCCTAAGCTTGTTGTTCTACTCCAACTCAAGCTCTCCATTTCAAGTTCAACACTTGTCTTAAACGACTGCAACATGGATGGACAAATTGGGTGGAGTACAACCACAACCTTATGCTATTCCAAGTTCCGAACTTGCAAATGTCCTCTAGCGTCTGGCGGAGTTAGAAGCCGCCTACAAGGAGTTTGACAAGGCGGCGGACGAGGTGTGCGGCAAGAGCGAAGGCTGTGCCATGCCATCATGACCACAAAGGTGGCACGTCCGCGGACACTGTACGCAGTGAGGAAGAGTAGTGCATGGTAGGTCGCCGCCGCTCGGGTCCCAAAAAGGCCACTGCTTCCTCCCTCTCGCTAAAGGTAAGCTTGGCAGGCTCAACATTGCCAGCCAATTAACCACTCAAGCTCTGATGGCGGAGGCTGGCAGAGCTGGAGAGGCGGAACTAAAGAAGAAAAAGGCAATAAACGGAGCTTCACTTTCCAAGGCTCAAGGCCAAACATGGGGAACGGGTGCCAGCGATCATATAGATTTAAGTTTAGAGTAGGGTTTAGCTAAAAGTTGCCTAAAATGTAAATAATTTCGTTTAGTTTATAAGAAAAATCATCCGATTTGCATGAATTTCGTCCGCTTAATTGAAAATCCACTTGATATGTATGCGGGTATCATTGGATTGCCGGCTCCCGATGCAGGAGGAAACATGCAAGTCAGAGTTGGAGATGCCCTAATTCCTACACTGCGTGTGAAAAATCAGTGTAGACCAATGATTGGTGCCAGCTTTAGTTTGCGTTTTCTATCCAGCCATACACAAGATCCTCGCACATGATCCCCACATGCCTTGAGGACAGGTGGAGCATGTATACAGGGCTCTGCGTTTTTCATCCCATATTTTTATAAAAAAAACTAGGCAGGTAGACCTCCTAAAATTTACACAATCAAGTTATGCCAGACATTGTCGATCCATCATTTTCAGAACTATTACTCCCTCCGTTCGAAATTACTTGTCACAAAAATGCATAAAAATGAACGTATCTATAATTAAAATATATCTAGATACATTCATTTTTTGAACGAGTAATTCCGAACAAAGGGAGTAGATCACGGAGTCTGCTTGCAGTCTGCCGATGCAAGCAATCAAGCAAGCATGTGCAGCCGAAGCAAGCGTGGCACGTACACAACGACCGCCGCTACCGGTGGCTAGCTGCAACGCGCGGCCACGGTGCTGTGAGCACATGGAAAGGAAGCCAGAAAAAGATGTACGAACGCGTGTTTGCAGCTAGCACAAACCGACGATTTTTCCAAATCGTCAGAAGCTTCCGTTCCTGCCCTGCCATGCTCATGAGGTTTCGGTACAACCACCGACCGTGGCCGCTAGCTCGCTGCCACCTAGCCTCCCATAGCTTACCTTCTTTGGATTAGTTATATACTCCCTCCATTTTAAATATAAGTCTTTTTAGAGATTCTACTACAGACTATTCCCTCCGTTCGGAATTACTTGTCGTGGAAATGGACGTATCTAGACGTATTCTAGTTCGAGATACATCCATTTTCAAGACAAGTAATTCCGAACGGAGGGAGTATATACGAAGAAAAATGAATGAATCTATACTCTAAAGTATGTCTATGTTCATTCATACGTAGTTCATAGTGGAATCCCCAAAAAAGACTTACATTTAGGAACGAAGGAAGTATTACGTACACAGAAGATATTTTCATTTTCTTCTGTCATGACGGTGGCAAAGCACCTCGGAAACACCGTGTTCAACCTGTGGCTGTGGGGGTGGGACCTTTTCTTTCCGTTCCCTGCCTTGACTGGTTTCAAAAAAGTAAAATCGACGATCAGACTACTCCATTTTTTTTAAACAAAGGCAACCACGGTGCCTTGTGACACAAGGAAAATTGATTCGATCAAACTTTTTTTTTTGCTCTAGCTCGTTTTTTGTGGTGGGAAGAAAGATACCGAAACTCATATTGGCTTGCAGTAACATTTCCAGCTGATTATTGTCTGGAATCTCTTTGTTACTTCTTGGGTTTTTGAATTCGAGGATGGTTTGCTCATTCGGGAATTCAGACATGTCCTACGAGCTATCTCATTGTTCTATGGGTGGTCATATACACGGAAAATACCCTTTGGTTCCTCAGTGTATATACACCTCGTATGAAGATTTTTTAGTGATAATTAAAAAAAAGTCAAAATAATTTGGAAGTTTTTTTCATAATAAACTTGACTTTCTTTTGCACTAGTATATAAATTTTCATGAATAGAAAACCAGCATCGACTTCAGAGCAAAAATAGTAATTTTATTTGCTATTATAGATAACTATTCACGCTATTTTGACCAAATTCTTTGTCTTAAGAAGCCAACGAGATTTTTCCTGTTCGTGGATTTTTTTTACCAATGCAATGGGAGGTCAAGTTTATTTCAAAAACATTTTCAGAATGCGTCGACTTTTTTTATTTAATTACCATTTTTTATATAGGGTGTATATACACGATAGATTAAAAGTTCCCCTCCCCATATACACCACCTAATTAGACAACAACCTCTCCACTTTGCAAAACAGTTAGAGCCGGACAAAAGAAGCCTACTATTAGCAGCATTGTTCCATTTTCAAAAGCTATGACGCGGAGCTGGCTTTAACTTATGCGCGCTAGCTTAATCATCCCTTATATGTTAGTCTTCCCTGTATAAACGGACCAATCAAACGGCCGACCTCCAACTGTCCTCCAGCCTCCAAAAGAAGGCATTTGCAATGTCAATGTAGGTACGTGGCCTGCATGCGGCCATGTGCATGCGAACAACTACCCTAAGCTGCTTTCTTGATTCTTCCTTTTCTCTTTGCTGGCGTGCCGGTGCAAATTAGCAGCCACTAACCATCATCTATGTCGTCGCATCGTCTCGTGCCATGGATCCGCCGATAATATCGGCCGCCTGTGCTGCTGGTCCGCGCGGAATCAAAACGAACCGGCCCGGACCCTTGTGCTCGCGGCCACGGCACGATGAGCTCACCCACGGGGAAATTAAGCCACAACATGTGCACCAAATCCGTGTACAGGTAACAGGTCAAACTCTCCACGCATACACTGATACACGACGTGCATGTTTATTTTAGTTTACAACCTTCCCCACATGGGTCTTCATCATTATATACTAGTTGACCAGTTGCGCCAAATAGCGCAGAGATCCGCTAAAATCATGTTGTCGGCCGGTTACTACTTGAACCGCAAGGGCATTCTCGCCGGGTACGCCATTGCTACTGCTACACTCATGGCTCATGCGGTCATGCCTGCCTGCTCTTTATCCCTTGCAATACAAGTTCCATGGCATTAGTTTTGGCTAGACAAGCAGCGAAGTGTTTGATCAGAGCCTTCAGCTCATTTGCATCTACACCTAATCTGGCAACCTCTCCACACCGCAACTTGCGAGCGGCGGTTAGGCATGTAGGCTACCGTTGTACCACCAGGTCTATGATTAATCACCCGAAACATGCATAGTGATACGAGTAATTGCTTTCCTCAAAAAGCCATGCATGCATGCAGAGCTGGTTTACGCTTAATCACGCATGTCCGCTGAGTTTATATTTCGCTGTACTGATTAAACCAACCGTTGTGCAATCAAACAGTATACTACCCCCAACGCTCCGTGTGTTCCAAAGCCAGGCGTCGCAACGTCAATGTAGGTAGGGGCCATGTGCAAGTGCAAACAAACTACTAGCCAGTACCTGCTCTGTACATGATGCGTGGGCTCCCGTCTCCGTCCGTAGCTCGATTCTCTCTTTTCTGGTGTGCCGGTGGCAATCATCACAAGCAACTAACTAGTGATCTATCATCGATGAATGTCATGGATTCGCTCATAATGTTGTTAGCTCAAGTATTTTCTATTTCTTTTTTTGCTTTACATGCATGCATGTTACTCCTAGTAGTATTTTGTGGCGTCGACGCGTCTGCAGAATCCAACGGACGGCCGGTGAATGAGATTGTGCTCACGCACGGCACAAGGAAGGAAGCTTCCAAGATGTGGCACAGATGTCGCAGCTCCATGCACGCAAGCCAAAACTCTGCTAACATACGCTACATATGCATGTTTCTACGACAAAAATGTTATAATGACCACATCGATCGATCACCACGTATGAATGCGAGAGTATATTGTTGTGTTTTCCTCCCATGTGCGCGGAAAATGGGCAGAAGCAACTGGTTACTGCTGGTGCACTGGTAGGTCGGCGCATTCTCACCACTGTTACCACATTCCAGCGTGAATCACGTAATGGGTCTCTGTGAGTCAGGGCGACCCATGCATGAGCCATGCCTGCTCTTATTCATCTCTTGGACAGTACACTGTAGACATTCCTTATTCCTCGCTGGCCAATGAACATGGGCGGCCGGGTAAAATATGCCACCGGTACTTTTCCGGGCATCTACTATACTATTCCTAGCTATAGTAGCTCAATTATTTATCTGCGGGCAATGTAGCTCTTGTTTAAACACTGCACTGATTCCTGCCAGGGCAATGATCGTCCACGGCCGGGTTAAAAAAGGCTCTTGTTTAAACGTTGGCTACCAAAGAAAGGAAATTGAATCACGAGAGAGGTTGGTGGAGGCATGGTGTTGATTGAATTCAACCGTCCATCCATATCAGATGAGGAGAATGGCGTTGGACCATGTGGCGCACAGTACCACCGCCATGTCTGACTGACTCTTATTATAGAGGAAGGAGGAGGCCAAGTGAAATGAAATGAAGTGATCGAGCAGCCTAACTCCACGGCTGCGCCTAACTAACGTAGAGTACTAGTACTGGCTTGGAGCTCCATCGGATCGGAATGAATTGATTGATTGTCGGTGGTACTAGAGGTTTTCCAGCCAGGCCGCCAGATTAATCAAAGCCAAAACAGAGGTTAGGCGGCACGGCGACCGCTCATCAGACGATTCAGACGTACTAGTAGGAGCTGATTGACCCTGAACGCGACGTGAGCCAGAAAATACATACATCTACTGGAGTAGTATATACTCCTACTAGTCTGAGCTAGCGGCGCATACGAGACTAGATGGATACGCGACGCACCGACAGAGTGTTGGCATATAGCATGCCGTGTTGAGTTCAAAGATACCATAGGTAGAATATTTGTAGTGTATTGAGATTTGAAAATTCCGGGATTGGCGGGATCGACATTCTGCCGCTTAGCGTAACCTTATTGTTTAGTCCACAATTGGGAAGGAAGCTAGTTAAGTAGCGAGCGAAAGCTGCGTTTGCACTTGTCGACCGAACTGCTAGCCAGCCGGTGGCCGCGTCGACGGCGAGACGGCGAGAGGGAGGGAGGAAGGCGACGGCACGTAGGCTAACCCAGCACGGCAAGTGCGGCACTAGCTTAGAGCCAAGCAAGTAGCACCTCCATTTTCCTCCTCCACACCACACCACACCACACCGACTGTTTGATAGCGAGGTCAATTGACCGCAACTAACACGCATACACCATCGGCCGTCGCCCATGGATGGATCGAGGAACACGCGGCTAATTAATCATCAGCCTGCCTCCTGGACGTTAACACGTGGACAGTGCGCACGTTGATCGTGTCCAGGAACAACTCACCACGATACATCAATCTTTTAGCACCAAGCAGCAACGTTGTGGGAGGTTGCTGGGTGTTAACCGTGCATGCGTGCGTAGCGGTGGCCCTGAAGCGAGCGAGGTTCGTAAACCGGTCGTCCTAATCACTACTGTGCCTCTGCGTACCCACGACGAAACGAAACTGCCTCTAGATGAAGGCACAGAAAGTAAAGCAAAGCCGTCCAGAGACGTTGCGGGTAATCAGGAGCTAGGCTAGCTAGAGGACGACAGCGGAGCAGGAGCAAGAGCAGAGCAGAGCACTTGTTGGTACGCGGAACAAAACGGAAGCGTCAGTTATGGCAGCAGGCAGCAGTAACGCGGAGGAGGGTAGAGACAGAGAGAGCGGCACGGGCAGGACGCTCGCTGCCAAGCGGGCGCCCGGTCGAACCGTGTGTGCCAAGACTTTCAAAGCGATGGGGCCAAACAGATGGACCCAACCCAACGAGCCAAGTACCACTTCCTTTCCTTGCTTTCTGTTGAGAGCAGCGAGAGCAAGCGGAGACTGGATCATCACAAGGACGTGAGCCCACCCAAAGCCGTGACTAGTACTAGTAGTACTGGTTATAACCTGCTCTGCTCCATTAACACCCACACAACACACGCAGAGAAATTAGAGACAAGACAGACACCACCGGCTGTGGTAAGCAGGCAGGCAGGCAGGCTCAATCAGTGGGAATAAGTTGATGATCTGTCGTCTCTAAGCCGCCACGACGCGCCATCCTCCATCATCGTCTTTCTCCCTCCCTCCCTCTTAAAAGCCCCCTCTTCCTTGCTTCATTACTTGCTTCTTCAGCTTCAATTCCCCGCCCGCTCCGGCCACCACCACCCAACGTAGAGAGGCATCCAGTGCCTGCCGTGCCAATTGGCCCCCGCATCGCCATCTAGATTCTAGACCCACACCAAGCATCGGACCAAACCATCTAGTATTTCAAGAGGGCTCTGCCCGCCGCCGGCGCAGTTGACAGGCAGAGAGAGATTCATAGAGAGGTGGGCAGATAGACAGATGTTGGGGGGCGGCAAGATGAAGGGTGGGGACGCGGGAGGCGGCAGCAGCAGCATTAGCCCCATGGTGTCCTTTGTCCTGGGCGCCGCCGTGGCCACCGTCTGCGTCCTCTTCTTCATGTCCGCCAGCCCCGGCCGGAGCCTCGTCGACATCGCCGCATGGAGCCACAACAACGGCACCGCCGCCCAGCACCACCACCTGCGCTCCGTCGCCGACGACGCCGACGCCGCCCACAACGCCACCGCCGGCGCCGTCGCCGCTCCGGCACCCGCCCCCGTCCAGGTACGCACGCACGCTCGCTCGCTCGCAATCAGCTGCCAATTTTGGTACTAGCTACCTCCTCTTGACTGTTCTCGCGCCCATCTACTACTACTGCTGTTGAGTTTGGACTTTGGAGCGAGGTTCCGCAGAAGAAATTAACTCCGGATTAATCAATTCAGACTGTATTACGAGGATTACCACTGTAGGATCATACAGTAGATACTTCTCCCGTCCGCGTACGTTTATGCTGTTCCCACAGCCAGCCGATCGTTGGTCTCTCAAGATATTTTCCATTTCCACACATGATTTCCCTCCCCCAATCAATTGTTTTGTTTGCATCAAATTACTAGAAAGGCACAAGAGCAACTGGCCAAGGTGGTGGCGCCATGCAAGCTACATATTCGGTGGAGGGATAATATCGGATACTAAAAACCAGAGACGCCGTTGTCATGCTAACAATGCTATATTAACAGAAGAGAATCCTCTTTTTGAACGGGTTGCGTGAGGCGACGGCGACCGGGTAACCAAAAGCGCGCGCGGCCTGTGTTGATCGAGTCTGCTACTAACCGAAAGCGGTGGTGGTGGTGGAGCGGCCAAGACCAGCTCACGTCTCGAGGTCGGCCGTGTATGTGGACGTCTGCTTTCTCCGCCCCCTCTCGCCTCCAACAACCGCCCGCTCCTTTTCCTTCCATCCTCCCCATGTGTCTGTATGTATTTTTAGCAGTTGGTGTCATTAGCCGTCGCCATTATCAACCCTAATGACTCACCACTCCCGTAGCTTCTCCCCATGATGAACACTTAAAACAAAACTTATTATGAGTATTACACGAGTCGCTAACCTAGTTGCAGCTTCTCCACGTGATGACAAGGAAGGTGATTACGTGAGTCATCACTGTGCACGCTGCTGCTTTGAGCACTCCCGGAAGACATAACATAATTATCATGCAGCTCTGCTGTCGGCATGGCCGCCACGACGGCGCCCGCGTCCGCCGGGCGTCCCCTCTGTAGCCGTACACGTGGCGTCTGAAACGGCTAGTAGTTCTGTGGCACGGCAGATCGGCCGGCCGTTGAAGTGGTCCCCGTTGCCTCTTGCCTGGCACCAGAAGAGGCACAGCACCTCGGCATGGGCGCATGTTTCTCTCTCTGACATGCAAAATCTATTTCCGTGATACAAGTACAGGCTTGCATGTGACCGTCGATCATTAGGTCGCACATGTGCAGCTGCAGGCCAGTTCATGGAGAAAAAACTGATTTGCTAGCTTAAGCTAGCACCGGCATGGCCGTCAGGCCTGCATTCATTTGCCCGCGCGTCCAAATCGGTCCATGCAGCATAAATGTCCACAACTCTCCGAACTTAATTTCCTTGTCCCTTACGATCAATGTTGGACGAACGTTGCAGGCTGCGTCGCCGTACGGGGACCTGGAGGAGGTGCTGGCGCGGGCGGCGACGGCGGACCGGACGGTGATCATGACGCAGATCAACGCGGCGTGGACCAAGCCGGGGTCGCTGCTGGACCTCTTCTTCGAGAGCTTCCGGACCGGGGAGGGCGGCGTCGCGCGCCTGCTCGACCACCTCGTCATCGTCACCATGGACCCGGCGGCGTACGCGGGGTGCCAGCTCGTGCACCCGCACTGCTACTTCCTGCGCACCACCGGCGTCGACTACCGCGGCGAGAAGTTCTTCATGAGCAAGGACTACCTCGAGATGATGTGGGGCCGCAACAAGTTCCAGCAGACCATCCTCCAGCTCGGATACAACTTCCTCTTCACGGTACGTTCTTACTTTTCTTGTTTATTATATGCAACAACTTCATGCATGTTACTACTTTCGATCCGTGGCAGTTAGTTAGGATGTACATACAGTTGCGACGAGTTGGTTAGATAGGTTGGTTACGTGTTGGTTGGTGTGTTGCACGTTGGATCCGTGGCTGTACGGGTTTGGCCGGTCGTGCTCCGTTGAACTGTCCACAGTTTTAGTCCACCGAGGTGGGCTAAGCTACTGCTTATCGTGTGGACTTTGACGATGGTGATCGATGCATGTTGCACGCTAGGTAACCATTAGATTCTCACTACGGCATATGCATCGATCATGTGGGCCGGCGGCCGGTCGGGAACTTGTGGTTTGTCTCGTCCGGCCGACTGAAACATTTATGAATAAAGAAATACAGTATAATCCATCTTGCTTTTGGTCTTGGTCGCTAACATATGCTTGCTCAAACTGCTAACGATGCAGGACGTGGACGTGATGTGGTTCCGTGACCCGTTCAAGCACATCTCCATGGGGGCGGACATCGCCATCTCCAGCGACGTCTTCATGGGCGACCCCTACAGCCTCGGCAACTTCCCCAACGGCGGCTTCCTCTTCGTGCGCTCCTGCAACAAGACCATCGAGTTCTACCGCCACTGGCAGGCCGGGCGGTACCGCTTCTTCGGCAAGCACGAGCAGGACGTGTTCAACCTCATCAAGCACGAGATGACGGACCGCCTCGGGGTCGCCATCCAGTTCCTCGACACCACCTACATCAGCGGCTTCTGTCAGCTCAGCAGGGACCTCAACAAGATCTGCACCCTGCACGCCAACTGCTGCGTCGGGCTCGGGGCCAAGCTGCATGATTTGAGGAATGTGTTGGACGTGTGGAGGAACTACACGGTGGCGCCGGTGCCCGACAAGAGGGCCGGCAAGTTCCAGTGGAAGGTCCCCGGGATATGCATCCACTGATCGGACTCATGGATGAATGCGTCCTGCAATTGCTTCCATGCATTTGGTTGCCCATTCTTTCTGCTCTTCGTGCTTTGCCTTCTTCTCGTGGAAAGAGAGGGAGGGGATTGGGAGGGGTAGCATCGATCGATTGATTCATTTTGTGAAATCATTTCAGCTAGATGATCATTAGTAAGTTATTATACTATATATGTACACAAACATATACACAGAGTAGTAGTACTCCAGTATGCGTGCAGCACATGCATGCATGTATGCTGGTCCTGGCCGACTCTCCCTGGCCTGGCCTGTAATTAAAGATGAATGAGTAAAGCAGTAGCTTGTTTATGCAGCACAAGTGTTGTTTTCTTGATGATACGTACACCCGAGTGCAAGCAGAAACAGATTAAGCTAACTTTCTAGGGGACATTACACCTTAGTAGGAACATGTTTCATTTTAAAGAAACAACCATTTTTAGGGATTCGATAATGAAAACAAAAGTCTCTTTTTAAGAAGAGGAAACAAAATCCAGTCTCACAGAATTCGAATGGGATAGCTAGGCCAGGAACATGTTTGGGGTCTTAAAGCAGGCATACTAATGGGCCACAAGTATCGTGCTATATGCATGAGAACGCATGTCCATATTTTGTTTTGGCACAAGAATTAGGACCATTCGGCATGCTTTCCAGCGCAGCTCTTTATCGTGGGAGCTGTTTTTTGTTGTTGTTTTTGTGTTTTCGAGCTAGGGGCAATCTCGCGCGCTTTGAGTCTTTGCCCTTGTTTTCGTGAAATTTGGAGTGAGGAAGAGTGTTGTTTAGGCCGTGGCTCTTACACATTGAAGGTTTGGTGATACATATCCCCCGATGCATAGCGCATGAACAAAAACCACAAATCCCTGGCCATTGGAACTCATTTTTTCCGGGAAGGGGCGCTTTATATTACTTAAAAGATTTAAGTATTATACCCGGCCTCTGCATAAATAAGATGCACACAGCTAATCAAGATCCTCGCACACAAACGAAAAATAAAAAAAGGCGAAATACAAAGAGGCATGCAGAGTCCGTATAACGCCTAAAGCATAGGCGGGCCAATCCTAAGATCATACTGCCACCCATGTTGAGTAAAAGTATCCCTCGTCGTAACCTTCAATCGTGTACACACCTTCGTAAACAGGTTAGGATTCTCCACGTGTTGTAGAGAGGACCATAAATGAAGAGTCCCGGTACATCTATAAATAACCAGCATCCGAGAAGTACTTTTATCATTGAAAACCTTATCATTTCTACATAGCCAAAGAGACCAAATAAAGGCAAGCACTCTCATCCTGAGGAGTGTTCTAAACCTGTGATCAATCCCATGTAATCAGTTGCAAAATACATTAGCATAACTACAAGGATGATACAAGCCAGAAGCTATTTGGATGACTGACCATCAGAAGTAATCCAATCTATGTAAGACTCTTTTCGGCATCTGGAAGAAGGAGATCATATATAATGCCATATTACTTAGTACTGAATTTACGAGGACCAATCTTCCACCTAGACATAGGAGTTTACCTTTCCAACTGCTAAGTCTTTTTTGCAATCTCTCCTCAACGTGTTTCCATGCAACATTTGTGAGTCTCCAATAATGTATCAGTATCCCCAAATATGTGATTGGAAACTGGCCCAACCCGCATCCAAACAGTTCAGTGTACAGGTGGGCCTCGTCTTGAGCGTCGCCAAAGCAAAACAATTCACTTGTATGAAAATTGATCTTGAAACCCAAGAGTTGCTCGAATGCTGATAAAATCAGTTTCATATTTCTCACTTTCTCGAGGTCATGATGCATGAAGAGAATCATATCGTCGGCATATTGAAGTATAGAGAGACCAGCATCAACTAGATGATTTACTACCCCATCAATTCGCTTATCAACCTTGGCATGCTCAATCATGACTGCTAGCATATCCGCAATATATTGAATAGCATGGGCGATAACGAGTCACCTTGTCACAATCCCTTCTTTGTTTGGAAATAGTGTCCAATGTCAGCATTGACCTTAATGTCAACACTAGCTCCAGAAACAAAACTATGGACCATAGCGAGACACTCTGGAAAAAATCCTTTCATTCTGAGGGTCTGCTAAAGAAAGGGCCACTTGACTTTGTCATAAGCATTTTAAAGTCTATTTTTAGTAGCACCCCATTCAACGTAAACATTTCAACAAAGCGCTCAAATTCTTCTTCATCCTTATTCTTTGAAGCTTTAGGAGGAAAGGACATAGGTTTCTGAAACCTGTGGTTCTCTTTCTTTACCATGTTTCCTAGCAATGAAGTCTCTCTTATCATATATTTTATTCTTAAGTTGTGGGTTATCAAGATCAACAACAGGTCCTATTTCCACATCATTATCATTATTATATTGAGCATCAACACGAACATTATTATTATCATTGTCACTAGGTTCATGTTCATCACCAGATTATGTCTCACCATCAAAGATATAAATATCATTTGGTTCTTAGGTGTGTCTACATTAGATTCACTAGAAGCATGCAAAGTACTATCGTCTTTTTTTTTCTTTTTAGATGGACTAGGTGCATCAGTATTAACTCTCTGAGAATATTGTTCAATTCTCTTAGGGTGACCTTCTGGATACAAGTGTTCTTGAGTCATTTTACCACCCCTCTTCATAACTCTAACATCACGATCATTCATCTTATTGTTCATTTCATTAAGCAAATTATTTTGTGACTTGATGACTTGTTCTACTTGGGTTTTTCTCATGAATGCATGTTTACCCACACCCTTAACATCATTAACATGAAAATGCAACCAGCACAACTATCTAGGTGCACTAGTAGAAAACGACCCATTGGTCCCGGTTCTAGAGGCCCTTTAGCCCCGGTTCTGGAACCTAAACTAAAGGGTCGGGACTAAAGCCCAAAACCTTTAGTCCCGGTTCGCTTACGAACCGGGGCAGAAGGGGCTCCACGTGGCCGCTGCGGGGCGCGCAGGTAGGAGGGCCTTTTGGTCCAACCGGGACCAAAAGGCATCCACGCATCAGCCTCTGGCAGGAGCTGGACTTTTTTTGAAGGGGGGGGGGGGTTGTTAGGGGTTTTGGAGGGTTAATTTAGGGGTTTCATATTGTGTTAGCTAGCTAATAGAGAGAAGTGTCCTCTCTTATCTCCGTGCTTCGTCAACGCTAGCTACTATACATATAGAGAGAAGTGTCCTCTGTTCTGCTACTATAATTTTGTGGAATGCAACAGAAAGGAAAACATTTCTGTCTAAACATCTCATTGCATAACAACTTCACTTCTAGTACATAACAACTTGACATTGCTTAAACAGCTTCAATACATAATAGGTTCAAAATTGCTTAAAGATAACTTAAACAGCAAGAGGCAACCATCTGACTTAACTTAACACTGACTGGAAAAGGCAAGCATTGCTTCAGTACATCACATGCAGATCTTCAGTACATAACTTAACATAAACACTGACTACAAAAGCATAGACACTAACACTTAACTAACTGACACTCAGCTGTACTCGGGTCTCGGATGTACTCGGGTCTCGGATGTACTCGGGTCGTTGGTGCTGCGTCTTGCTAGCCAGCTATCTTCCCCCGCGCAAAAGCGGGTCATGAGGCTTGTTAGCGTGGCCATTGTCCTCGGCTTCTCTTGGCCGAGGTGTCTGGCGAGCCATTCGTTTCGGACATTATGTTTAAAAGCTGCTAAGGCTTCGGCGTCCGGACAGTCGACTATTTGGTTCTTTTTGGTGAGGAACCTGTTCCAGAATTTGCCCGCTGATTCTCCGGGCTATTGGGTTACGTGACTTAAATCGTCTGCATCCAGAGGGAGGACATAAGTCCCCTGAAAGTTTGCTCTAAACGCGTCCTCGAGCTCTTCCCAGCTTCCAATGGTATTTTCTAGGAGGCTTTTGAGCCAATGCCTGGCTGGCCCTTTGAGCTTGAGGGGTAGATATTTTATGGCGTGGAGATAATCTCCTCTAGCCATATGTATATGCAGGATGTAATCCTCAATCCAGACTCCGGGGTCTGTTGTTCCGTCATATGCCTCTATGTTCACGGGCTTGAACCCCGCTGGAAATTCGTGATCCAGCACCTCATCGGTGAAACATAGTGGATGTGCGGCGCCCCTGTATTTGGGTGTGCCGTTATCTTCGAACACTCGGCGTGTTATGTTACTTCCTGGGGCCCTCTTTTTCGGCCCATAAATGGACCTGACCGGGCCATCCGTTTTGCGAAGATATTTATGTGTGTCATGTGCTGGCTTGTGTACGGCGCCGCTTGCCGCTCCTGTCCTGCCTTCTGGTCGTCTATCCGGCCAGGCGGCCTCTTTGCTTTTTAATTGTGGGGCCTCTACGGCCTCCTCGTCGAATTCGGGCAGCAGCTTGCGCTTCGGGTAGCTCTTTGTTTGTTGGCTATTGCCATATTTGTCCGCGGTCTTGAGTACTTTGCTCCACCTCATTCTAAGTATGTCTTCCGCTGTTTTGAGCTTCCGCTTCTCCTTCTTCAAACTTCTTGCAGTGGCGAAAAGCCTTTTTCGGAGGTTCTTATGCTCCGGTGGTGTGTCCGGTGTGAGATCGTCTGGACTGTTGTCTTCGCCGAGGATGAGTTGATTATCCGATTCATCCTGTTCGGATGGCTGCTTGGTTGCATGTTCGTCGCTCACTGGTTTGGCCTGCGCTATGGCGGGTCATTATGAGTGCTGTTGTTATCGAGGCAGGACTTGGGGCGGTGCTTGCGTTGCCGTTTTGGTTGTTTTTCAGGGAAATTATCCTTCGCCGCGTCCCGTTGTTCATCGTTATCGCTCCCTTTTGGGGTGTCCACCATGTATATATCATGAATTGAGGTGGCTTTCCAGTGCCCGGTAGGCGCTGATTCTTGGTCGTCTCCGGCATCGTCGTCCATACCGTCGATGTCTTCGGAGTAGTAGTCTAGTATGTCGGTTAAATCATCGGCAGTGGCTACAAAGTGGGTGGTGGGAGGGTTTTGAATTTCTTCGTCGTCCGCATCCCAACCGTCCTGACCGCAATCCGGCCAGGGCTCTCCTGATAGCAAGAGATACTTTAGCGAATTCAGGACGTCGCCAAAGGGTAAGTGCTGAAAGATGTCCGCAGCGGTGAACTCCATGACCGGCACCCAATTGGATTCGATTGGTGGGGACGCAGGAGGTTCGGAGTCCGGCAAGGAGTCCAGTACCTCGGAGTCACGAGCTTTGCAAGGGACAAGGTCAGTATTCGGCTCCATCATCGTAGAGATCGCAGCCCCCGAGGCGGTGTCCAGCCACCTGTCCTCGATCTGCGCGGTCGGCTCCGAACTATGGGTCGGGGCGGACTCATGTGCGGCCTCTAGGGCACTATCCGGTAGCAGAGCTAAATCATGCCTACCGTGACAGTGCGGCGCGCTTGGTTGTGGCTCGAATCCATCGAAGATCAAGTCTCCGCGGATGTCAGCCGTGAAGTTTAGGCTTCCAAACCTGACCTGACGGCCAGGGGTGTAGCTTTCGATCTGCTCCAGATGGCCAAGCGAATTGGTCCGCAGTGCAAAGCCGCCGAACACAAAGATCTGTCCGGGGAGAAAAGTCTCACCCTGGACTGCGTTGTTGTTGATTGAAGAAGCCATCAAGCCTATCGGTGACGACACAGAGGAACTCTCAATGAAAGCACCAATGTCGGTGTCAAAACTGGCGGATCTCGGGTAGGGGGTCCCGAACTGTGCATTTAGGCGGATGGTAACAGGAGACAAGGGACACGATGTTTTTACCCAGGTTCGGGCCCTCTCGATGGAGGTAAAATCCTACTCCTGCTTGATTGATATTGATGATATGGGTAGTACAAGAGTGGATCTACCACGAGATCAAGGAGGCTAAACCCTATAAGCTAGCCTATGGTATGATTGTCGTAATGGTTGTCTGTTCTACGGACTAAAACCCTCCGGTTTATATAGACACCGAAGAGGGCTAGGGTTACACAGAGTCGGTTACAATGGTAGGAGATCTACATATCCGTATCGCCAAGGTTGCCTTCCACGCCAAGGAAAGTCCCATCCGGACACGGGGCGAAGTCTTCAATCTTGTATCTTCATAGTCTTGGAGTCCGGCCGATGATGATAGTCCGGCTATCCGGACACCCCCTAGTCCAGGACTCCCTCAGTGGACGTGGAGTAATTGATCCCGAGCAGACAGGCTCTCGGAATCTGTCCTGCTCGATCCCTTGTCATGATTCAGGCCAAGAGAAACATGAGATGGAGTAAATGAAGGAGATGGTAGGTGGTAGGTGGATATCGCTAGCTCATTTCTCTCGCCCTTGTTGGTCGGCTTCTATCAGGTTGCGTAGGCGGCGACAACAGTGACTGTTCTAGGGTTCGTGAATCTCTACTCCGGCATCGGTAGAGTTCTTGATGCAGCCGTTCAATACGTGCGTAATATGTCCATGTGTGCTCTTTGTTCTCTACGTCTGTCCGATTTGGGATGGTAAAGCGTGGGATCTAAATCTCGGGAACTCGTTGTGTCTCCGTGCATTAGAACCTTGATCGAAGAGGTGACCGACAGTGAGTTGCCAATGGAGTCGGTGCATCACACTGTGCGGTCGTCGCCAGGCGGTCAAGTGGGAGGTGCGAGTCCTTCAAGTGGCGGGCTGCAGATCTTTCCCCCATCGACGGAAGGACAAGCAAGGAGTGGAGATAAGGCAGATGCTTCAGTAAACACCATGGAGCAGATTGATCCAAAAATGCCTGCTTGGACACAAAGGTATAAACTTTGGAATCGTTCAATTATTTAGGAGCAGATTCCGTAGTCTATTTCAGAGTTAATCTTTAGCACTACAAGAATGAAAATGTGCGAACAATAGATATGTGGTTTACATTACTGAAGTCTGATGAACTAGGAGACCGAATTGTAGACAGTCCGTCCGAATATTCAGTGTGTGAAATAATATGGGTTGGTTAGTAGTTTTAACTAATTCTGATTCTGTAATAGTGGTGGCCAGATAATCAGTTTGGGGGATGATGTACTATGTTTTGTTTTGATTTTAGGGCCAGGATAGGTGCTGCAGCACTAGGGCGTGCCCCATGCCCAGATAGGATGACTGCATTAGAGAAATCAGTCATTGTACAGAAATTAGGGCTCAGTTTCGATACACTGGGCGAGGCAGATATGCTATCTTGACTAGAACGGCTAACATAAACACCCCAACCACCAATATGGCAGCAACTAGCATAACAAGAACGCTTGACGTGGACGAAGCTCTTCCTCCTGTGCTCAGCCGAGCGTGCCCGTTCCTTGCGTGCTACTCATCGAGGCCATTCCTTGCAAGGCCGGCTCCACGGCTCCAGTCCTCCATTGATTCACCTGTCCTGGCTCTCCGGTGCATATAAGATGCGGCCTGATGAGACGAGTCTACAGCATTGGCAACCATCTGTGTATTCAGCTCTGCACGATACTCCTCGCTCGACCTTATGTATCCACAAAGCCCCTTCTACAAAAATACAACGAAAAAGGAGACGAACAAGAATTAGAAAAAGGAAAATCCAACTGGGAGCCGCCAAATCTGCAAGTAATCGATGGTGGCTAGAAAACTTACATCCCTATTGACGCACTTGTAGAAGCGATGGCCGACGTTTACTCCGCTATGAGCAATCGGGCCTTGCAGTCCCTGCATGGAACGAGGCAAGATCTTCTCATGCCCTGGCGGAAGATGAAGATGCAGACATCTCTACGCTGCCTTGGAGGTGGGAAAATCGGTTGATTAATTTCTCGTGGAGCTGCGGATCTGGGTGGGAGCTCGGCTGGTAGCTGCAACGGCTGGGTACATTTAATGAAGTAGATGGCGGCGTTAGTCCAGAATCTCGCTGGAACCGGCTCAACACATATACCTGGCCATGGGCCGTGCCGGGCCTAAAAAGCCCACGACAGAAAACTGAGGCCCAGGCCCTCCCAGGCCCTACCATCGGGCCTACTTTTCAAGCTCAAGCCCGGCCCATCTGGAAAAAGCCTTGAAATGCCAATATGCCAAGCCCAAGCCCGTCCAGGCCCTGCTGGAGGGAATATCCTATTTGACGCATATTGCGTCAAACTGTCGATCTTTCGCACAGGCTGGTGATCGAACGCTGAAACTGGGCCGGCCCGTGAAGTTGTATCAGCGCTTCCGGTTTTAGGAACCTTCCAGAGAATCCCAGCCGGTTTTTATCGGTTTTGGAAACCTTCTAAAAGTTCCTGAACTGGGTTTTCTTTGCTTTTTTTCCTTTTACTTTTTTTTCTTTCTGTTTTTTTCCTTTTCTGTATTTTTTCCTGCTTTTCTGTCCAGAAATTAAAAAAACGAAAGTTTTAAAAAATGTTCTCGTCTTAAATTTTTGTTCACAATCTTTAAAAATGTTCATGTTTGAAACAATCTTCAGGAAATTCAAAAACAATTCTCGTTTTCAAAAACTGTTTGAAATTCAAAAAGTGTTCTCTTTTTAAAATTTTGTTCATAGTTTCAAAAATAATTCGTGTTCCGAAGAAGTTAAAGAATTTCAAAAAAATTTCCTATTTTCAAATTTGTTCACAATTTCATAGAAATGTTCATGTCCAAAATATGTTCAGTAATTTCAAAAAATATTTTCTTTTTCAAAATTTGTGAACCATTTCAGAAAAATGTTCATGTTTAAAAAAATGTTCGCGGTTTCATCTGAACATAAAAAATGTTCATGTTTTCCATTTTTGTTCAGAACTTAAAATCTGTTCGTGATCTCAGGAAATATTCGGATATTTGAAAATATGTTCACATTTTTCGTAATTTGTTCGTTTTCTCAGAAATGTTTAAATTTTTGAAAAGTTGTTCGTGCTTTCGAAAACTGTTCGGGATTTGCAGGATTTGTTCGTGTTTAATTTTTAAAGTGGGATTTCAAAAAATATTCACTTCTAAAAAAAGGAATATAATGAAATTGCGGCATTTCAAAACTGCTCACCATTTTTAAGAAAGGTTTTCGAAATCTCAGCGCTTTCTGTGTGGTCTTATAACGTTTTGCACCTTGGTGGTCAGCTGTTGTTGTCTGATGTAGTGGCGAGGGGCTCGCTGTCAATTGTGTGAGGTTGTGGGATCAAATCCCATTGCACTCTATTGTTTTTATTTATAGCCTTTTTTTGTGTCATGCGAGAGGAAACAGATTGGGCCGGCCCAATAGCGCGTCGCCCCTGTGCGTCGAACTGCTGCATGACGCAAAATGTGTCATATAGGAGGTCCCCTGCTGGAGGGCTCAAAACTCAGGCCCAAGCCCGGCCCACGGGCAAGCCCATCTGGCCTAAGCCCTGGATTTTAGGGCCGGGCCTGGGTGGGCTGACAGGGCCGGGCCGGAGATGGCCAGGACTATCAACACGTGATCGTATTCCTGGTCCGCGCCTAGGATGGCTAACGGCGTGACCATAATGCATCCTGACTTGTGGGCCAGGGGACATAATAAAAATACAGCAACTCAAAAAGTGGCTAGATCCACACTGCCAAGCTCCGCGCATCACGAGAGAGACGTAGATTCTGTTATCCTGTGCGCCCGGGCTCACATTAGCACTTTCGATTATTACTCCCTCCATCCGAAAATATTTGTCATCAAACTAGATAAATGGGATGTATCTAGATGTATTTTAGTTTTAGATACATTTCTTTTTATTTATTTTGATGACAAGTATTTTCGGGCGGAGGGAATAGTAAGTTATTATACTATATATGTACACAAACATATGCACAGAGTAGTAGTACTCCAGTATGCGTGCAGCACATGCATGCATGTATGCTGGTCGCCTGTAATTAAAGATGAACTAGTAAGTTTGCACGTGCAACGCACGTCCCGATTATACTTAGTCAAACATATTGAGAACTCTAAATCTCAAATTGCTTGTGAAACAACATACCTACCTCATTCAAGTGGAAGGAAATATTATAATCGTCAACCATATACCTACACATTTTTTCTTAGGTGACGTATCCAGTGAAAATCCATGATCAATGAAATATGGAAACTTGCTACGCAGAGCATTGGGTTGGCAAGGGACGATGGAAGATCACATGCGGGAATGCTAACCACCCACTTAACCATATTTTGAAGGTAACCCCTCTCAATAATTATAGGTGAATTATTTGCCCGTTCATTTCAACAATGTAGAAGCTGCCGCCACCACCGCCGGCGAAGGGAGAAGAAGCAGTCGGAGGGAGCACCAATGCATCATGGAGGTGTGTAGCCCATCTTCTAACACCGCAGAAAGATGCCCCAGAGGTGTTGGGCGAACCGATCGCTGAAGCTGATGCGAGCTAAGAGCTTCGCTGCCCCAATGTGACGGCCGCGGCTCTACCCACGTGATGGTGTCCACTCGCTCGCAGGGGGATCCGCTTCACCCTACATGTTTGGTTCATAACATTCATGGGTCAATCTCTCACGTTATAGCTACATTGAATTTTTCTAGCTCTCAGCTTCTGAACTTGGGCCTTGGGGGATCTCCTGAATTTGTATGCACCGAGTTCTTTTGATTTGTTCACAGTGAAAATTACAGTGCATTTGGTGGAGTCTTTTCACAGCTTTGGTTTGGAGTGAAACATAAAGATAGAGAGGAAGCTAAATCATTTATCTTGCAAAGAGATGATTGCGACAAATTAAACTACCCTTAGTGTAAGAGGAATAGAGGGGAGATGATTGGCGCAATGCGGCGGATGATATACTGAGCCTCAAGGGCGACTACATATTGAGTACAAGATTTGGAGGGCAAGACGCCTCCTAGAGATAAGATGGTAACAATTCCTATCTAATCATGTACAATCTTTAACTAACAAATACTCACTCCGTCCCATAATATAAGAATGTTTTTCACACTATACCAGTGTGAAAAACGCTATTATATTATGGGACGGAGGGAGTATATCCCTAACACTTAGTTTGATAAAAAAAAAAGCTTTGACAACATTCAAAAGTTCTCTTAGATTGAAAGTTTAATAGCGCCACATGTTTCTCCCAAGAGAATGTTGAAGCTCTATGCAACATTTCAAAGTTAAGGTTTCAACTAATAATAATCAAAATGTATATGTTGGAAGCACAAGAAATTCACATATGTTTACAATTACATCAAGTAGTTCACTTAAATTGATAAATTACAAAGAATGTAAACTGATAAACTATGAATTTCCTTGTCTTCTGCAATAGAAAAAATAACTATAGATCCAAAAATTAAATACCTTTAAAGAGAAAATCTTTTAAAGCCACATGAACCCAACTAAAAGAACACAATAACCGGCGTAGCTTGAATATTTGCTTTGTCCCAGACAAGACAATGTTGCAAAGGCTTCCGTGAGAGGGCTCAATATTCCTCTTATGTAAGAAAAAGAAACTTGCAACTTTATGCGGCCAACACACATATGAAATACACCCATGAGCCAATTCAAAAACAAAACTAACATGTGAATATTGTGTACATGTTAGACTGATTTTTTTTCAAAATAGTCACCAAACAAATCATCATCTAATGTTGACAACAAGTAAGCATCTGCAGGAGCTACCTCAGTCCCATCATGCATTTATCTATTTGGAAGGACACGGCCAGTAGTAGTCTAAGACAAAGCATGTATTGGATCTTGGGTTTTGCAAAATGAAATTTCAGCAAATCTGCAGTCAGTATACATACAAGCAAGAAATCGATGGAATTGCCACTTTTGATATAGAAGAATAATGGTAGACAAATAGAAACAGATTTTAACATCTTGTACCAGCTTGTTGATCAAGAAATGACAATCTGCAGTCAGTAGAGTATTTCATTTGTTTATCTTCTATCTTTGCATATTCGTGTTAACGAGAGAAGAACAAGAAATGGTAATGCAGGTAAAAGAAATAATTTTTATTGTAGGTGACCAGAAAATAACATTATTCTATTCTATACTAAGAAAATACTAATCAAGCAAACAATGGTAGAACATATCCAAGTATGGAGCGAAAACCTGTGAGAAAAATGTGAGTTCAAGCATTAGCCATAGGCTCCTTGTTCTTTTTTTGCACCTTTGCAAATTAAACACCACCTTCACTAACATACACCTACCAAAACATGAGTTCTCTGTATCACACTTCTTACCATCATCACAACACTCAATATTGAGTATGCATAAGTGTAATTCTGAAACAACAAGAGCAAATTTTATTGGCTATGAATTGCTTCCATCATGTGAGCATGTAGCCTCGCATGAGCATGATATATGTTACTTGAACAACTGGAATGGAAGGGGAAAATATTTCTAATCAGAATCCCAAAATGGCAAGAAACAACATTACAAAGCCAGATAACCCATTTTACCTCACAAGGTACGTTCAGAAAAACATACTTCGTCATCTTGGAGTGGTGCTGCGCTATAGCACATTGGTGAACACCAAAGATAACTGAAGTTATATCTTGCCTTTCTGAGAGTTTGCGAAGACCTATAAAAGATGACACCTCATGCTATAATTTTGGAACAAAACTGTATAAAGCACTGCATGCTGACATTCTGTCGAACAGGTAGTGTCGACCATCATACTACTTGCTCTCTAAACTACTAAAAATCTAAGCAAAAGTATAAAGAAGCCAAAGCGACAATCAGATTTCCCTACATTGGTTTATCCACAAATGTAACATTATATGCTGTAAAAAACATAAAAATAGAAATGGTTGTCTTTTTGTTCCTACAGAAATATCACTAAATTTATGACGTGTTCTCACACCAGAAAAAATCTATGTACTACATGTTCGTGTTTCTTGAGTTATCACAAACTTTGACTACATTTTACTATAGATCATGCACACATACATGTATAGAAGAGAATAAACCTACTTTTAGATTTCGGACATTTGTAATAGGTGGAGTGAACCACACACTTCATAGAAGAATTGTCACGGAAATCTGTCACCTCTGTGTTGCCGTAGAGGCATTCCTAGAAACACCAAAACGACCAGCCACGCACCAAAAAGACCAGTTCAGCACCTTATATTTCCTAATGGGCATAACACAAGAATGAACCTGAGTGGTGAGAAGCACAACATATTCAACAGCAGCAGCAATGTGAATACCATAACAATTTAGAGTTCTTCAGATCCGTATGGAATCTTCGATGCAGGGATAACTTCAATGCAAATATTCCAAGTACAAAGACAAAAACAGTAAATTATCATAATCCACCTTGAGGCTGAAAATGTAGAATTGGTTAAAGAAAACCAGGGGAATAGTAAAATCAGTGTGTGCAATCCGGATTAAGAGACATTACCATAGGAGTAATCCAGGAGCTAATACTTAATCAGAAATAATTCCATTGCAATTATGCAAAAGTTGGAGAAATCGAAGGGCCACCATGTGAAGCACTCCAATCAAATTCCTCAGATCTTGCAACTGTGTGTAAAAAATAGATCTATGATATATTTAAGAAACTCCACTGGAATCTAAATGGAACAATAATGCGCCCGAAATGTTGGTACATTCATTCCTTTCTTAGTCATCTGCGGATATAAACTTAGAAATGTTGAACATACATAGAAAGGCATAGAGAGTTGTGAAGATCTTCTAAGCAGGGTAGAAGATATGCTCAGGAATTCCTCGCTACAGTACCATTCTTCCTCAATGGTCTTTCAAAGGGAAACAGGGTAATGTGTGGTCAGTCTTGTATATGTAGAGGTAGAGCTCTATAACATTGGATGTTGACAAAATAAAGGAAGAAAGTAATTATACGTACTGTTGAACTTGTTAGTATTGAAAATTTTCAAAATTAGTGACGATGATGAAGTTAATCACAAGCAGGGTGCGATCCCGACAGAGAAGCGCGTGGTTTATTATTGTCCATCTTCTGTAAATAGGAATTTGTAACAAGAAACGTTAATGGATTTGATGCAGGAGTCGATGAATATTACTAATAGAACTATTTTGAAATAGTAGAACAATTTGGAATAGTTATGCTTGAAAGCTGACAACTGAAATAGATGAAATCATTCAAAGTGAAGGTGTATAATGTACTGACGGTGACACATAGTTGCCCATTGGCCCAATTTCTTTCCTGCGTCAGTGATATAATTATTAAGACAATAATTCATGGTCGATCTTACACTTTTTATACATTGTATATAGAGACAATGTGTCTGAAATCATTGCTCAACATCTTGAATATAACGGGGAATTGATCGGGCCTGCACTGAATCTTGTATAGACGAAGAAAAAAGAGAGAGGAAGATGGCTGACCGGAGTACTGTGAATCTTGTACTGCTGCACCGGCATTGAATCTTGTATTGACCAGGGCAGCGCCGGCAGTGGGCATGCTGCTGCGCCTCCCCCCCCCCCCCCCCCCCCTGCACCGGAGGTGCTGCTCGGTCGCTCGGCCGCCGGGGTCGTGCTGCTGCGACCGTCGGGGTCGTGGCCCGCCGGTGTGAAGGGGGGCGGCGAGGCGTGAAGGGCCACCCCGTCGGCGAGGCCGAGAAGGGCATGTGCGAGAAGGGCCTGAGCGGCGGGGCGTGAAGGGCGTGGGTGAGCGACGGCCGAGAAAGGGCGTGGACAAGCGGCGGGCGGCGGCCGAGAAGGGCGGCGGCGGCGAAGGCCGGGAAGGGCGTGGGCGACGGGGCGTGGTGGACGGCTGCTGGTTGCGAGAGGGGAGCGAAACTGCTGGTTGCGAGAGGGGAGCGACGTGGCCGGCGAACGATGTTAACCCAATGGCAATGATTGGTAAATAATTAAGTAATTGCATTGATGGGTAATTAAAACATAAAACATGTTTAGTATGCTGGAGGGATGTAGACCATCAGATTGCAGGTTTCGATGGATAGAATGATCTGGTTTTCCACCCTCTCTTTCTTTTATAGCGGTAGTAGATGAGTAAAGCAGTAGCTTGTTTATGCAGCACAAGTGTTGTTTTCTTGACGATACGTACACTCGAATGCAAGCAGAAACACAGATTAAACTAACTTTACTAACGACCTTGGCAGGAAAACAGGTGTTGTTTAATTGAGAGAAAACATAAGTCTCATTTTTAAGGGAAGAGGTAATAAAATCCAGTCTCACAGAATTCGAATGAGCTAGTTTCTTTTTTCCTTTTTGGAGCAAACATCATGACCTTTATTCTTCAAGAATGTTCAAAGGTACAACAAACGTGTCGAATGGGCTAGCTAGGACAAGAACATGTTTTGGGTCTTAAACTAGCATACTAATGGGCCACAAGTATCATGCTATGTGTATGACAAATAAGGTCCATATTTTGTTTGGCAGAAGAATCAGGCCCGCTCGGCACGCTTTCCAGCGCAACTCTTTTTCTTGGGAGCTGTTTTTCGTTGGTCGTATTTTTTTCTTAGGTCTTTTGGAGCTAGGCACAAGTTCTCATTGATTGGTGTCTTCGCTCTTATTTTCGTCAAAATTGGAGAGAAGAAGAGTGTTGTTTAGGCTGTGGCTCTTCCACATTGAAGGTTTGGTGATACATACCCCCTCGGTGCATAGCGCATGAACAAAAGCACAAATCCGTAGCCAGTGGAACTCATGCCACACGTAAGTGTTAAATTGACTTAGAAAGAAAGAAGGAAACACATGTTAAAAAAGCAAGCTTGCTTGCCTTCCTAACCACAGAACAAGGACAACACTCCACTTCTTGTGAGCTTAGTATCTTAAGAGATGCCAACGAAGTCTATCATTTATTGTGAAACGCAATGACCACATCAAGATAAATAAAAAAATTATTTCACGCCCATTGCATCAAATAGTATTATTTTCCAATGTCACGCACACCCACTACACTCTCTTGCGGGCATGCCCATGTGTATGGTTTTGGAAATCTTCTATTCTGGATTTTTGCTCAGTCTTTTCTCTTTTCTTCTTACTAATATTTTTTATTGTAATTTTCTTTTCTTACCCAGTTCATTTATTCTTCAATTTATTTTATTTTATTTTATTTTTTATTCATGTATATTTCCTAAAATTGTTATTTTACTAACCCCGAAGATTTTTAAAGTTCTTAACACCTTTTCAATTCTTAAGCAATCTTGAATCTATGATATTGTTAATTCACAAATGATGCTAAAATTAAAGAACAATGCGTAAGTACCTTTTAAATTAGTGAACATTTGAAAAAAAATACATGAATATATTTTTACAAATTGTGAAGATTTTTGATTTTGATAAACTTTTTCAAATCTATCAATCAAGAAACAATAACTAGTTCTTTAAACACGAGAACACCTAGAGAGTAGGCCTGTGGGCCCACATGGCCTTCTTTTATGAAGTTGTTTATTACTTCTGCGGGCGTTGTCCCCAATGTTGGCAGACCTATGATTACTAACTTGAGTTATGTTGATGTGGCTGATGTTTGTGGTACAAGTGTGCTTGCGGTTTTGTTCGTAAAAAATCACTAATATAATATAAAACTTTAATGTATTTTGTATCTTACCAAAGATGGCATGTGATTTTTCCTTGAAGATTATTTATCTTAGAGTGATTCATGTAATGGATGAGTCCGGGCATACAATTGCAGTTGCTTCCATGCATTTGGTTGCCATTCTTTCTGTTCTTCTTGCTTGCCGCCTTCTCGTGGAAAGAGACATAGGGGATTGAGAGGGGTAGCATCGATCGACCGATTCATTTTGTTGAATTAATTTAAACTAGATGATTAGTAAGTTATTATACTATATATGTACATAAACATACACAGAGTAGTGGTACTCCAGTGTGGGTACAACACATGTATGCATGTATCCTGGTCCTGACCAGCTCTCCCTGGCGTGTAATTAAGGATGATCGAGATTAAAGTAGTAGCTAGTTTATGTTGCTCAAGTGTTGTTTTCTTGGTGATACATGAACGAATGCAAGCAGAAGAGGTTTGATAACTTTTCTACAGGGATACAATAGTGAGAAGAGAACTAGCGTTGTTTGATCAAGAAAAACCTTTCTTCCTCAAGAAATATTCAAAATCACAATAAACGGGTCAGATGAGCTAGCTAGCCTAGGAACATGTTTTACATGATACAATAAACTGGTGTACTAATGGGCCACAAATATCATGTGTGGCCCATATTTTGTACGGATTCGTCTGCAAGTTTTGGCATGGATTCGTCTACGGTTTTTTTCTTCCTCCTTATTTGTTCTATTGTTGTACTGTTCTCATAGGCTACGCCAAGCGATATGAAAAGGAAGTTGGATCAAGCACAAAGGGCAGTGACAACCCGAGGTTAGTTTCGTGACCCAATCCCAAAATTGCAGAGTCACAGCTGGTATCATAATCTAGTGTTGAATTCATATAATTTTTGTGATGAAGGGGACCGAGTGGGTAGAAAAAAAAAGAGTGACAAAGATCCTAACATGCCGAATAAACCTTTTGCTAACTACGTCGTGTTCCAACAAGTCAGAACATCTTGTTTTCTATTGTGTCATTCATTCATTAAACAAATTAACTATTATTCTAAATATTTACATGACGTTGATTTAGAATGGCATATGAGTGGTAGTATAAATCGAACTATCCATGGTCCATGAATTGCACTTGTGTAAGTGTTAGATTATTCCCGAGTCATCGTGTAGAACCATTAGAATTATGATTTGATTTGAAAGTTTCACTTTGGTATTCAATGGTTGAAGGGTTGGGAAAACTGGAAGCACATGACGGCAGCTATGAGTTTGAAACATTTCTTTTCTATTGTTGTTATACATAGACTTAAGTACTTAACACATTATGACAAACGATCATCACTTATTTGTATTGAAATTTTCTACTTATTTGTAACTTAACCTAAAAAAAAATCTTTTTTCAATTAGTATCCCTGATTAACCACTTATTGATGTTGCTAAATATTAATATATAATGTATTGTGGTATAATTATGATGTGCATTGTTGCAAAGAACTGAACTAAGCTAAAATATTGTTTAATAGAGAAGTGGTACTATTTGTTTTATTAAAAACTAGTTTGAGATGAGCTGAAGTAACATTTTTTTGTTAAATTGGTTCTTTCTTAGAAAAAATAATAATAAACACATGATTATTTTCCTTGCAGGGTTACATGTGTTAATTTTCATATTGTAGTGTATTGGTATATGGGTGCATCAATTTTAGTTTTTTAACTTATTGGTAGACAGGTTAAAGACATATGCGACTAAAAAATATCTTGGTAGAGATTTCTAGAGTTATTTTATATTGTCTAGATCTAGCATATCTCAGCACAAACTGAAATTTAAACCCCTAAAAGCATGAAATTTAGGAAAACATCACTCCGAATATATGGACTCCCACCGACGCAAATTAACAGCATTCCAATAATCATACAACGTTTAGCGGCCAGTTTCCGGCACTATGCATTGCCATCCTTCTCCACTACAAGAATCGCATCATCTCGACATGGTAAAATCTCAACCGTGTAGGGAACAATGACACCTGGATACTTCAAACATCTGGCCGAAATGAAGTTTTCCATATGATCATGGGCCACAACTCCCACCCCAGTACACCCCATAAAAAATATGGCAAAAACAACCATTTACATGATGTCAATGTTGTATAAAAAGATTGGAGGTCTCCATATATATTCAACATAGCCAAAAAGGCCTAATCAGCAATTTTTGACAAGTTTAACGACTTTCATGCATTATAGAAAGTCTGATTGATTATAATGCACAAACAGCTAGTAAATGACCTATTCACCAATAATAGAAACCAAAAGTTCTATATTGGAAAACAGATAACGAGATAAGGAGATATTTTAGCAATTGCTAGAAGCGATTATGTAATTGTTGGATCAACTCGGTCCATATTTAGGATCCCATGGGTACTAGAGTATCATGGAAAAATGATACTAACATTGTCCCTTCTATACTTTTGTCTCATTCTTTTCTCATTTTTTCTTTGGGCTTCTTTGGCCTCTTTTTGCCCTTTTTTTTAATTTTCGTCCGGAGCCTCATCCCGACTTGTGGGGGAATCATAGCCTCCATCATACTTTCCTCGCATGGGATAATGCTATAATAATGATGATTGTCACACTTTTATTAGATCGGAGAGATATACAAAGCTATTTAAATACTGCATAAAAGAGTTCAGAGGAGACTCAAACAATATTCATAGATAATCTGGTCATAAACCCACAATTCATCGGGTCTCAACAAACACACTGCAAAAGAAGATTTCATTGGATAGAACTCTAACAACATCGAGGAGAACATGGTATTGAAGATCAAAGAGAGAGGAGAAGCCATCTAGCTACTAGCTATGCAACCGTAGGTCTATGGTAAACTACTCACACATCATCAATAGGGCAACAAGGTTGATATAGAAGTCCTCCGTAATCGAATCCCCCTCCGGCAGATCGCCGGAAAAGGTCCCAAGATGGGATCTCACGAGAACAGAAGCTTGCGGCGGCGTAAAAGTATTTTTGTGGACACTTCTGATGTTGGGGGAATATTTTGGAATTTATAGTGCAAATATTAGGGCTGGGGGACTCCTGAGGGGTCCACAAGCTAGGGGCGCCCCCCCAAGGGCGCTGCCTGAGGACTTGTGGACTCCTCGTGAGTCTTCTGACCCCCTCCCCAAGTCTTCTGGGTGCCTTCTGGTCTAAGAAAAATCATCGCGTATGTTTTATTATTTTGGACTCTGTTTGATATTCCTTTCTGAAAAAGCCAAAACAAGAGAAAAAATAACAACTAGCACAGGGCACTAGGTTAATAGGTTAGTACCCTAAAGATGATATAAAATAGTACCATAATGCTGATGGGGAACGTTGCAGAAAACAAAAAATTTCCTACTCGTTTCACCAAGATCCATCTAGGAGTTCATCTAGCAACGAGTCATCGGATGCATCTACGTACCTTGTAGATCGCGAGCGGAAGCGTTCAAAGAACGGGGATGATGTAGTCGATCACGACGTGATCCAAATCACCGATGACCAAGCGTCGAACGGACGGCACCTCCGCATTCAACACACGTACGGGACGGGAGACGTCTCCTCCTTCTTGATCCAGCAAGGGGAAGGAGAGGTTGATGAAGATCCAGCAGCACGACGGCGTGGTGGTGGATGCAGGGCGTCACAGTAGCAGGGCTTCGCCTATACTACGAGAGAGAGACGTAACGGGGAGAGAGGGAGGCGCCAGGGGCTGGTGTATGAAGTCCCTCCTCTCCCCACTATATATAGGGGTGCTAGGGGGGGCACCGGCCCTAGGAGATGGAATCTCCTAGGGGGGGCGGCGGCCAAGGGTGGGGGGCTTGCCCCCCAAGCAAGGGGGCGCCCCCTTTAGGGTTTCCCCTCAACCCTAGCCACATGGGCCCTTGGGGAGTGGCGCCCCAGCCCACTTTGGGCTGGGTTCCCTCCCACTTCAGCCCATGGGGCCCCCCGGGATAGGTGGCCCCACCCGGTGGACCCCCGGGACCCTTCCGGTGGTCCCGGTACAATACCGGTGACCCCGAAACTTGTCCCGATGGCCGAAACAGCACTTCCTATATATAATTCTTTACCTCCGGACCATTCCGGAACTCCTCGTGACGTCCGGGATCTCATCCAGGACTCCGAACAACATTCGGGTTACTGCATATACATATCTTCACAACCCTAGCGTCACCGAACCTTAAGTGTGTAGACCCTACGGGTTCGGGAGACATGTAGACATGACCGAGATCGCTCTCCGGTCAATAACCAACAGTGGGATCTGGATACCCATGTTGGCTCCCACATGCTCCACGATGATCTCATCGGATGAACCACGATGTCGAGGATTCAAACAACCCCGTATACAATTCCCTTTGTCAATCGATATGTTACTTGCCCGAGATTCGATCGTCGGTATCCCAATACCTCGTTCAATCTCGTTACCGGCAAGTCACTTTACTCGTACCGTAATGCATGATCCCGTGACCAGACACTTGGTCACTTTGAGCTCATTATGATGATGCATTACCGAGTGGGCCCAGTGATACCTCTCCGTCAAGCGGAGTGACAAATCCCAGTCTTGATCCATGTCAACCCAACAGACACTTTCGGAGATACCCGTAGTATACCTTTATAGTCACCCAATTACGTTGTGACGTTTGGCACACCCAAAGCATTCCTACGGTATCCGGGAGTTACACGATCTCATGGTCTAAGGAAAAAATACTTTGACATTGGAAAACTCTAGCAAACGAACTATACGATCTTGTGCTATGTTTAGGATTGGGTCTTGTCCATCACATCATTCTCCTAATGATGTGATCTCGTTATCAATGACATCCAATGTCCATAGTCAGGAAATCATGACTATCTGTTGATCAACAAGCTAGTCAACTAGAGGCTTACTAGGGACATGTTGGTGTCTATTATTCACACATGTATTACGATTTCCGGATAACACAATTATAGCATGAATAAAGACAATTATCATGAATAAGGAAATATAATAATAATGCTTTTATTATTGCCTCTAGGGCATATTTCCAACAGTCTCCCACTTGCACTAGAGTCAATAATCTAGTTACACTGTGATGAATCGAACACCCATGGAATTCTGGTGTTGATCATGTTTTGCTTTAGGGAGAGGTTTAGTCAACGGATCCGCTACATTCAGGTCCGTATGTACTTTACAAATCTCTATGTCTCCATCTTGAACATTTTCACGAATGGAGTTGAAGCGACGCTTGATGTGCCTTGTCTTCTTGTGAAACTTGGGCTCCTTGGCAAGTGCAATAGCTCTAGTGTTGTCACAAAAGAGTTTGATTGGCCCCGACGCATTGGGTATGACTCCTAGGTCGGTGATGAACTCCTTCACCCATATTGTTTCATGTGCTGCCTCCGAGGCTGCCATGTACTCCGCTTCACATGTAGATCCCGCCACGACGCTCTGCTTGCAACTGCACCAGCTTACTGCCCCACCATTCAAAATATACACGTATCCGGTTTGTGACTTAGAGTCATCCAGATCTGTGTCGAAGCTAGCGTCGACGTAACCCTTTACGACGAGCTCTTCGTCACCTCCATAAACGAGAAACATTTCCTTTGTCCTTTTCAGGTACTTCAGGATATTCTTGACCGCTGTCCGGTGTTCCTTGCCGGGATTACTTTGGTACCTTCCTACCAAACTTACGGCAAGGTTTACATCAGGTCTGGTACACAGCATGGCATACATAATAGAACCTTTGGCTGAGGCATAGGGGATGACACTCATCTCTTCTATATCTTCTGCTGTGGTCGGACATTGAGCTGAGCTCAATTTCACACCTTGTAACACAGGCAAGAACCCCTTCTTAGATTGATCCATATTGAACTTCTTCAATATCTTATCAAGGTATGTGCTTTGTGAAAGACCTATGAGGTGTCTTGATCTATCTCTATAGATCTTGATGCCTAATATATAAGCAGCTACTCCAAGGTCCTTCATTGAAAAACTCTTATTCAAATAGGCCTTGATGCTGTCCAAGAGTTCTATATCATTTCTCATCAAAAGTATGTCATCTACATATAGTATGAGAAATGCTACAGAGCTCCCACTCACTTTCTTGTAAACGCAGGCTTCTCCATAAGTCTGCGTAAACCCAAACGCTTTGACCATCTCATCAAAGCGAACGTTCCAACTCCGAGATGCTTGCACTAGCCCATAAATCGAGCGTTGGAGCTTGCACACCTTGTCACAATTCTTAGGATCGACAAAACCTTCCGGCTGCATCATATACAATTCTTCCTTAAGGAAACCATTAAGGAATGCCGTTTTGACGCCCATTTGCCATATTTCATAATCGTAGAATGCGGCAATTGCTAACATGATTCGAACGGACTTCAGCTTCGCTACCGGTGAGAAAGTCTCATCGTAGTCAACCCCTTGAACTTGTCGATAACCCTTAGTGACAAGCCGAGCTTTATAGATGGTCACATTACCATCCGCGTCTGTCTTCCTCTTAAAGATCCATTTATTTTCTATGGCTCGCCGCTCAACGGGCAAGTCAGTCAAAGTCCATACTTTGTTTTCATACATGGATCCTATCTCAGATTTCATGGCTTCTAGCCATTTGTCGGAATCCGGGCCCGCCATCGCTTCTTCATAGTTCGAAGGTTCACCGTTGTCTAACAACATGATTTCCAAGACAGGGTGGCCGTACCACTCTGGTGCGGAACGTGTCCTCGTGGACCTTCGAATTTCAGTAGGAGCTTGATCAGAAGTATCTTGATCATCATCAATAACTTCCTCTCTAGTAGGTGCAGGCACCTCAGGAGCATTTTCTTGAGTTGTGCCATTTTCCGGTTCAAGAGGTAATACTTCATCAAGCTCTACTTTCCTCCTACTTACTTCTTTCGAGAGAAACTCTTTCTCTAGAAAGGACCCATTCTTGGCAACAAAGATCTTGCCTTCGGATCTGTGGTAGAAGGTGTACCCAATAGTTTCTTTTGGGTATCCTATGAAGACGCATTTTTCCGACTTGGGTTCGAGCTTTTCAGGTTGAAGTTTCTTGACATAAGCATCGCATCCCCAAACTTTTAGAAACGACAGCTTAGGTTTCTTCCCAAACCATAATTCATACGGTGTCGTCTCAACGGATTTCGACGGAGCCCTATTTAAAGTGAATGCAGCAGTTTCTAAAGCATAGCCCCAAAAAGATAGCGGTAAATCGGTAAGAGACATCATAGATCGCACCATATCTAATAGAGTGCAATTACGACGTTCGGACACACCATTACGCTGAGGTGTTCCAGGCGGCGTGAGTTGTGAAACTATTCCACATTTTCTTAAGTGTGTACCAAATTCATGACTCAAGTATTCTCCTCCACGATCTGATCGTAGAAACTTGATTTTCCTGTCATGTTGATTTTCAACCTCACTCTGAAATTCCTTGAACTTTTCAAAGGTTTCAGACTTGTGTTTCATTAAGTAGATATACCCATATCCACTTAAATCATCAGTGAGTGTGAGAACATAACGATAGCCACCGCGAGCCTCAACACTCATTGGACCGCACACATCAGTATGTATGATTTCCAATAAGTTGGTTGCTCGCTCCATTGTTCCTGAGAACGGAGTCTTGGTCATCTTACCCATGAGGCATGGTTCGCACGTGTCAAATGATTCATAATCAAGAGACTCTAAAAGTCCATCTGCATGGAGCTTCTTCATGCGTTTGACACCTATGTGACCAAGGCGGCAGTGCCACAAGTATGTGGGACTATCATTATCAACCTTACATCTTTTGGTACTCACATTATGAACATGTGTAGTATCACGTTCGAGATTCATAAAGAATAAACCATTCACCATAGGAGCATGACCATAAAACATATCTCTCATATAAATAGAACAACCATTATTCTCGGATTTAAATGAGTAGCCATCTCGAATTAAACGAGATCCCAATACAATGTTCATGCTCAAAGCTGGCACTAAATAACAATTATTAAGGTTTAAAACTAATCCCGAAGGTAGATATAGAGGTAGCGTGCCGACGGCGATCACATTGACCTTGGAACCATTCCCGACGCGCATCGTCACCTCGTCCTTTGCCAGTTTCCGCTTATTCCGCAGCCCCTGTTTTGAGTTACAAATGTGAGCAACTGCACCGGTATCAAATACCCAGGAGCTACTACGGACACTAGTAAGGTACACATCAATTACATGTATATCACATATAACTTTTGTTTTGCCGGCCTTCTTGTCTGCTAAGTATTTAGGGCAGTTCCGCTTCCAGTGACCGCTTCCCTTGCAATAAAAGCACTCAGTCTCGGGCTTGGGTCCATTCTTTGGCTTCTTCCCGGCAGCTTGCTTGCCGGGCGCGGCAACCTCCTTGCCGTCCTTCTTGAAGTTCCTTTTACCCTTGCCTTTCTTGAACTTAGTGGTTTTATTGACCATCAACACTTGATGTTCCTTCTTGACTTCTACCTCTGCTGATTTCAGCATAGCAAATACTTCAGGAATGGTCTTTTCCATCCCCTGCATATTGAAGTTCATCACAAAGCTCTTGTAGCTTGGTGGAAGCGACTGGAGGATTCTGTCAATGACCGCATCATCCGGGAGATTAACTCCCAGCTGAGTCAAGCGGTTATGCAACCCAGACATAGTGAGTATGTGCTCGCTGACAGAACTGTTTTCCTCCATCTTACAGCTGAAGAACTTGTCGGAGACTTGATATCTCTCGACCCGGGCATGAGCTTGGAAAACCATTTTCAGCTCTTCGAACATCTCATATGCTTCGTGTCTCTCAAAACGCTTTTGGAGCCCCGGCTCTAAACTGTAAAGCATGCCGCACTGAACGAGGGAGTAGTCATCGGTACGTGCCTGCCAAGCGTTCATAACGTCTTGTTCTGCAGGGAGAACAGGTGCGTCACCCAGCGGTGCTTGTAGGACATAATCTTTCTTGGCAGCTATGAGGATGATCCTCAGGTTCCGGACCCAGTCCGTATAGTTGCTGCCATCATCTTTCAGCTTGGTTTTCTCTAGGAACGCGTTGAAGTTGAGGACTACGTTGGCCATTTGATCTACAAGACATATTGTAAATGTTTTAGACTAAGTTCATGATAATTAAGTTCATCTAATCAAATAATTAATGAACTCCCACTTAGATTAGACATCCCTCTAGTCATCTAAGTATTACATGATCCGAGTTAACTAGGCCGTGTCCGATCATCACGTGAGACGGACTAGTCAACATCGGTGAACATCTTCATGTTGATCGTATCTTCTATACGACTCATGCTCGACCTTTCGGTCTGCTGTGTTCCGAGGCCATGTCTGTACATGCTAGGCTCGTCAAGTCAACCTAAGTGTTTGCATGTGTAAATCTGTCTTACACTCGTTGTATGTGAACGTCTGAATAAAACACCCGATCATCACGTGGTGTTTTGAAACAGCGAACTGTCGCAACGGTGCACAGTTAGGGGAACACTTCTTGAAATTAGTATGAGGGATCATCTTATTTACTACCGTCGTTCTAAGTAAACAAGATGCAAAACATGATAAACATCACATGCAATCAAATAATAAACGTGACATGATATGACCAATATCACATAGCTCCTTTGATCTCCATCTTGGGGCTCCATGATCATCTTGTCACCGGCTTGACACCATGATCTCCATCATCATGATCTCCATCATCGTGTCTCCATGAAGTTGCTCGCCAACTATTACTTTTACTACTATGGCTAACGCGTTTAGCAATAAAGTAAAGTAATTTACATGGCGTTTCTCAATGACACGCAGGTCATATAAAAGAATAAAGACAACTCCTATGGCTCCTGCCGGTTGTCATACTCATCGACATGCAAGTCGTGATTCCTATTACAATAGCATGAACATCTCATACATCACATATAGATCATTCATCATTCATCATAACTTTGGCCATATCATATCACAAACCACTTGCTGCTAAAACAAGTTAGACGTTCTCTAATTGTTGTTGCAAGTTTTACGTGGCTGAATTAGGGTTCTAGCAAGAACGTCTTCTTACCTACGTTAAAGCCACAACGTGATTTGTCAACTTCTATTTACCCTTCATAAGGACCCTGTTCATCGAATCCGCTCCAACTAAAGTGGGAGAGACAGACACCCGCCAGCCACCTTATGCAACTAGTGCATGTTAGTCGGTGGAACCGGTCTCACGTAAGCGTACGTGTAAGGTTGGTCCGGGCCGCTTCATCCCATAATACCGCTGAAGCAAGAAAAGACTAGTAGCGGCAAGAAAGTTGACAAATCTACGCCCACAACGAATTGTGTTCTACTCGCGCAAGAAGAACTACACATAGACCTAGCTCATGATGCCACTGATGGGGAACGTTGTAGAAAACAAAAAAATTCCTACTCGTTTCACCAAGATCCATCTAGGAGTTCATCTAGCAACGAGTCATCGGATGCATCTACGTACCTTGTAGATCGCGAGCGGAAGCGTTCAAAGAACGGGGATGATGTAGTCGATCACGACGTGATCCAAATCACCGATGACCAAGCGCCGAACGGACGGCACCTCCGCGTTCAACACACGTACGGGACGGCAGACATCTCCTCCTTCTTGATCCAGCAAGGGGAAGGAGAGGTTGATGAAGATCTAGCAGCACGACGGCGTGGTGGTGGATGCAGGGCGTCACAGTAGCAGGGCTTCGCCTATACTACGAGAGAGAGACGTAACGGGGAGAGAGGGAGGCGCCAGGGGCTGGTGTATGAAGTCCCTCCTCTCCCCACTATATATAGGGGTGCTAGGGGGGGGCGCCGGCCCTAGGAGATGGAATCTCCTGGGGGGGCGGCGGCCAAGGGTGGGGGGCTTGCCCCCCAAGCAAGGGGGCGCCCCCTTTAGGGTTTCCCCTCAACCCTAGCCGCATGGGCCCTTGGGGAGTGGCGCCCCAGCCCACTTTGGGCTGGGTTCCCTCCCACTTCAGCCCATGGGCCCCCCCGGGATAGGTGGCCCCACCCGGTGGACCCCCGGGACCCTTCCGGTGGTCCCGGTACAATACCGGTCACCCCGAAACTTGTCCCGATGGCCGAAACAGCACTTCCTATATATAATTCTTTACCTCCGGACCATTCCGGAACTCCTCGTGACGTCCGGGATCTCATCCGGGACTCCGAACAACATTCGGGTTACTGCATATACATATCTTCACAACCCTAGCGTCACCGAACCTTAAGTGTGTAGACCCTACGGGTTCGGGAGACATGTAGACATGACCGAGATCGCTCTCCGGTCAATAACCAACAGCGGGATCTGGATACCCATGTTGGCTCCCACATGCTCCACGATGATCTCATCGGATGAACCACGGTGTCGAGGATTCAAACAACCCCGTATACAATTCCCTTTGTCAATCGATATGTTACTTGCCCGAGATTCGATCATCGGTATCCCAATACCTCGTTCAATCTCGTTACCAGCAAGTCACTTTACTCGTACCGTAATGCATGATCACGTGACCAGACACTTGGTCACTTTGAGATCATTATGATGATGCATTACCGAGTGGGCCCAGTGATACCTCTCCGTCAAGCGGAGTGACAAATCCCAGTCTTGATCCATGTCAACCCAACAGACACTTTCGGAGATACCCGTAGTATACCTTTATAGTCACCCAATTACGTTGTGACGTTTGGCACACCCAAAGCATTCCTACGGTATCCGAGAGTTACACGATCTCATGGTCTAAGGAAAAAATACTTTGACATAGGAAAACTCTAGCAAACGAACTATACGATCTTGTGCTATGTTTAGGATTGGGTCTTGTCCATCACATCATTCTCCTAATGATGTGATCTCGTTATCAATGAGATCCAATGTCCATAGTCAGGAAATCATGACTATCTGTTGATCAACAAGCTAGTCAACTAGAGGCTTACTAGACATGTTGGTGTCTATTATTCACACATGTATTACGATTTCCGGATAACACAATTATAGCATGAATAAAGACAATTATCATGAATAAGGAAATATAATAATAATTCTTTTATTATTGCCTCTAGGGCATATTTCCAACAAATGCATATAAAACATCCAAGAAAGATAATATAATAGCATAGAACAATAAAGAATTATAGATATGTTGGAGACGTATCACTCTTAGGTCTCCTCCTCCTCGACCTCCTCCTCTTTCCGGGTCACCTCTTGCTCCATGTCTTGGGCTGCCTCAGAATGATCCCAAAACAAGCCGTAGTTGAGCTCATCAAGTCCAACGGCGGTCGAGGACTCGAAAGACACGAGGAATTCGGTCGTGTTTGATGTCAGCTAGAACTACATCGTTATTTCCCCAAAGAGGAAGGGATGATGCAGTATAGCGATGGTAGGTATTTCCCTGAGTGATGATACCAAGGTTATCGAAATAGTATGAGAACCTCCTCACACCACGTAAACAGCACCTGTACACAAATAACAAATACTCGCAATCCGACATGTTAAAGGGGTTGTCAATCCCTTTCGGGTACGACGCCTCAAGATAGGCAAATAACGTGAGATAAAAGTGGTAGATACGATAAATAGGTCGCGGAACAAATAAATTGCAGCAAGGTATTTTTGTACTTTTTGTTTAATAGATTTGAAAATAAATGCAAAGGGAAATAGATCGCAAAGGCAAATATGATGAGAAGAGACTCGGGGGCCGTAGGTTTCACTAGCGGCTTCTCTCGAGAAAAATAGCTAACGGTGGGAAAACAATTACTATTGGGGAATTGGTAGAACTTCAAATAATCATGATGATATCCAGGCAATGATCATTATATAGGCATCACGTCCAGGATTAGTAGACTGACTCCTGCCTGCATTTACTACTATTACTCCACACATCGACCGCTATCCAACATGCATCTAGTGTATTAAGTTCATGGAGAAATGGAGTAATGCAATAAGAATGATGACATGATGTAGAAAAGATCTATTTATGTAGAAATAGACCCCATCTTGTTATCCTTAATAGCAACGATACATACGTGTCATTTCCCTTTCTATCACTGGGATCAAGCACCGTAAGATCGAACCCATCACAAAGCACCTCTTCCCATTGCTAGATAAATAGATCAAGTTGGGCAAACAAAACCCAAATATCGGAGAAGAAATACGAGGCCATAAGAAATCATGCATATAAGAGATCAAAGAAGACGCAAATAACTTTCATGGATAAAAACATAGATCCGATCATAAACTCAAAGTTCATCGGATACCGACAAACACACCGCAAAAAGACTTACATCATATGGATCTCCAAGAGACCATCGTATTGATAATCAAGAGAGAGAGAGAGAGAAGAAGCCATCTAGCTACTAACGAGAGAGAGAGAGAGGTAGCCATCTAGCTACTAACTACGGACCCGAAGGTCTACAAAGAACTACTCACGCATCATCGGAGAGGCACCAATGGAAGTGGTGAACCCCTCCGTGATGGTTTCTAGATTGGATCTGGTGGTTCTTAACTATGGCGGCTGGAATTGATTTTCGTCGACTCCCATAGGGTTTCTGAAATATTAGGGTATTTATAGAGCAAAGAGGCGGTTCAGGGGGCACCCGAGGTGGGCACAACCCACCTGGGCGCGTCTGGGCCCCCAGGCGTGCCCTGGTGGGTTGTTCTCCCCTCGGAGCACCCCCAGGTGCTGCCCTGGCCTATTGGATGTCTTCTGGCCCAAAAAAATCCTCAAAAAGTTTCGCTGCGTTTGGACTCTGTTTTGTATTGATTTCCTGCGATATAAAAAACATGCAGAAAACAACAACTGGCACTGGGCACTATGTCAATAGGTAGTACCAAAAATGATATAAAATGACTATAAAATGATTGTAAAACATCCAAGAATGATAATATAACATCATGGAACAATCAAAAATTACAGATTCATTGCAGACGTATCAGCATCCCCGAGCTTAATTCCTGCTCGTCCTCGAGTAGGTAAATGATAAAAATAGAATTTTTGATGTGGAATGCTGCATAACATGTTCATCACATTTCTTTTCTTTATAGCATGGACATTTGGACTTTTATATGATTCAAAGCAATAGTCTAGTTTTGATATGAAGACTTTAATACTCAAGCATACCAACAAGCAACCATGTCTTTCAAAATATGAACACTAAAGCAAGTTATCCCTAGCCCATTATGCTCAATCATTTATCCATTCATGAAACACACTCGAATATTAGCTACACCCAATGCTCAAATACGATCATAGTGCCCTTAGTTGGTGCTTTATAAGAGAAGATGGAGACTCAAATTCGAAATAAAAAATGCATAAAGTAAAAAAAAGGCCCTTCGCGGAGGGAAGTAGGGATTTGTAGAGGTGCCAGAGCTCAAAGCTTATATTGAGAGATAAAAGCATTTTTGAGAGGTATACTTTTCCCACAAATGAAAACGACTTAGAGCTCCCAACACTTTCCATGCTAGATACATCATAAGCGGTTCCCAAAGAAAAAATAAAGCTTATTTCTTTTTCCACCATTACTTTCACTTTCCATGGCTAGCCGAATCCACAGTTGCCTTCCATACCAACACTTTCCATGGAATTTATTATTTGACAACATAAAGTAAATTCATTTTTCATTTCGAGACTGGGCATCCCTAATACCTTTGCCGTACTCACGTGCAACGACAAGTGAATAAACACTCATCGTGAGAATAAATCATCTAGCATGGAAAATATTGGCCACCCTCACCGCCTCACGAGTGGTCGAGCACACAAAAGAGAAATTTATTTTGAAAATTAGAGATGGCACATGCACATTTGCTTAAAACGGCATGGAAATACCGCATATAGGTAGGTATAGTGGACTCATAAGGCAAAACTGGTTTAAAGGGTTTTGGATGCACAAGTGGTGATCATACTTAGTGCAAAATGAAGGCTAGCAAAAAAGATGGAGAAGCGGCCAACCAAAAAGCAAAAAATCTCGTACCCAAGAATTAAGCATAAGTAACACTGAATAATGCACCATAAGTAGGATATAAATTTCATTGCATAACTATTGACTTTCGTGCTTGCATAGGGAATCACAAACCTTAACATCAATATTCTTACTAAAGCACAATTACTCATCAACATGACTCACATATCATATCGTCATATCTCAAAACCATTACTAAGAATCAAGTTTATTTTGTCCAATGATGTTCATGAAAGTTTTCATTATATCCTCCTTGGATATCTATCACTTTGGGAGTATTTTCATATGTTGCTTTTGACAAGCTCAAACAAATATAAGTGAAGAACATGAGCATAATTTTTCTTTTTCTCAAAATAATCTAAGTGAAGCAAGAGAGAATTTCTGAAATTTTTACTAACTCCCAAATAAATCTAAGTGAAGCATGAGAGCATTTCTTCAAAAAATAGCAAAGCACACCGTGCTCAAAAAGATATAAGTGAAGCACTAGAGCAAATCCATGGCTCTAAGAATTTAAGTGAAGCATAGGAGCAAGCATAACATGATTTTTGGCTCTCTCAAAAAGATGTGTTCAGCAAGGATTCAACACTTAAAACACAAAGAAAAACAAACAAAGACTCATATCATACAAGACGCTCCAAGGAAAACTCATAATATATGACGAATAAAAATATAGTTTCAAGTAAAATACCGATGGTTGTGGAAGAAAGCGGGGATGCCACTTGGGGGCATCCCCAAGCTTAGTTGCTTGCTACTTCTTTGAATATTATCTCGGGGTGCCTCGGGCATCCCCAATCTTAGCCTTTTGCTAATCCTTATTCTTTCATCCATCGTAAGATCACCCAAAACTTGAAAACTTCATTCACACAAAACTCCAACAAAACCTTCGTGAGATCCGTTAGTATAAGAAAGCAAACCACTACTATAAGTACTGTTGCAAACATATTCTTATTTTTTTTGCATTATATCTACTGTATTCCAACTTCTCTATGGCAAAAACTCATCAAAGAAAACCATAGAATCATCGAAACAGCACACAACACAAAGAAAAAGAATCTGTCAAAAACAGAACAGTCTGTAGCAATCTGGATAAGTAGAATACTTCTGTAATTCCAAAAATCTTGAGAAATTAGGAAAACCTAGGTAATTTTTATATTAATGTTATGCAAAAAGAATCAACTCAAAATCACTTTTCTATGATTTATAAAAACTATTTTCGTGAGTGCATAAGTTTCTGTTTTTCAGCAAGGTCAAATCAACTTTCACCCAAATCAACCCAAAGGCCTTGTTTGGCACAAATACTAATTAAAACACAAAAACACAATCATAACATTAGCATAATTGTGCTAACACACAAGAACATAAAGCAAAAAAGCAAAAATAAATTTTATTCATTGGGTTGCCTCCCAACAAGCGCTATCGTTTTACGCCCCTAGCTAGGCATAACGCGTAGGATCTAAGTTTTGTCATCCTTGTCCTCCAATTCTTTGATTGAACACTTGGGATTTTCCAAGGATTTTTCATACAAATTCTCAACAACAATACTTTTAGGCACAAGATTGAAAAACTTATTTTTGCAAAAAGGGTCTCTTATGACTTCAATAAAGTTGGAGTGAATACCAATCATCTTAAGATCCCCTTTGTCATTGCTAGAAGTTGCACCTTTGTTTTTAGTGACTTGAGTAGTCTTACTAATTTTCACTGGAGTTTTAGCGGAAGCAAAAGTCGTACCAATATTAGAAAAAAAATTCTTCTAGTTTATCAATCCTAGACGGGCTCTCATCGAATCTTTCATGAATTATAGTTCCCTTTTCTTTTAACAACTTAAAAACGTCTCCCGCTTTTGACCCAATTTTAGTAGCATAACTTTGCATCTTTCTATCCAAGTTTTCAATATGTTCTGCAGTAAACATTTTATTTTTTATAGCATCTAGTCTTTCCATAACATGCTCGAGAGTCAATATTGTTTCATTGATCACGAGTGGTGCTGAACCCACTAAATTTCCCAAAGCGTTAAAAGCATCAAGAGAAGGACACATCAAGAAATTCCCACTGGTAATCGTATCAAGGACGAATCTATACCAAGAGGTAATGCCCACATAAAAACTACAAAGAAGAACAATGGTAGATTGCTTACGGATAGATCTATTATGAGCATTGCAAATACTATACCAACCATGCATCTTTTAAATTCTCTCCTCCCCTTTGTTTAAAGTTGAGAACCTCGTTCTCGGGAGTGTACACAATACAGGAAGAAATATCCATAATGACAAAAAGTGATCAACAAGATACACACGAAAAATAGATCTGACGAGAAAACAACGATCAAAAAAGAGGGCGAATAAAATGGCAAATTTTTATGAAGTGAGGGAGAGGAAAACGAGAGGAAAATGAGATTTGTGATTAGGAATCTGGTTGATGTTGAAGATCCTCCCCGACAACAGCGCCAGAAATTGGCGACTTGACGGGAGACTATCTTGATGTGATCTTCCCCGGCAATGGCGCCAGAAATTCCTTTTGATGTCTGCTAGAACTACGTCGGTATTTCCCCAAAGAGGAAGGGATGATGCAGTATAGCGACGGTAGGTATTTCCCTCAGTGATGAGACCAAGGTTATCGAACAAGTAGGAGAACCTCCTCATACCACGTAAACATCACCTGCACACAAATAACAAATACTCGCAATCCGACGTGTTAAAGGGGTTGTCAATCCCTTTCGGATATGGCGCCTCAAGATAGGCAAATAACGTGAGATAAAAGTGGTAGATACGATAATTAGATCGCGGAACAAATAAATTGCAGCAAGGTATTTTTGTATTTTGGTTTAATAGATCTGAAAATAAATGCAAAGGGAAATAGATCGCAAAGGCAAATATGATGAGAAGAGACCCGGGGGCCGTAGGTTTCACTAGTGGCTTCTCTCGAGAAAAATAGCAAACGGTGGGAAAACAATTACTATTGGGCAAAAATAGAACTTCAAATAATTAGGATGATATCCAGGCAATGATCATTATATAGGCATCACGTCCAAGATTAGTATACCGACTCTTGTCTGCATCTACTACTATTACTCCACACATTGACCGCTATCCAGCATGCATCTAGTGTATTAAGTTCATGGAGAAACGGAGTAATGCAATAAGAACGATGACATGATGTAGACAAGATCTATTTATGTAGAAATAGACCCCATCTTGTTATCCTTAATAGCAACAATACATACATGTCTTTTCCCTTTCTATCACTGGGATCAAGCACCGTAAAATCGAACCCATAACAAATCACATCTTCCCATTGCAAGATAAATATATCAAGTTGGGCAAACAAAACCCAAATATCGGAGAAGAAATACGAGGCTATAAGCAATCATGCATATAAAGATCAAAAAATACTCAAATAACTTTCATGGGTAAAAACATAGATCTGATCATAAACTCAAAGTTCATTGGATCCCAAGAAACACACCACAAAAAGACTTACACCGTATGCATCTCCAAGAGATCATTGTATTGATAATCAAGAGAGAGAGAGAGGAAGCCATCTAGCTACTAACTACAAACCCGAAGGTCTACAAAGAACTACTCACACATCATCGGAGAGGCACCAATGGAAGTGGTGAACCCCTCCATGATGGTGTCTAGATTGGATCTGGTTGTTCTGGACTCTGCGGCGGCTGGAATTGATTTTCATCGACTCCCCTAGGGTTTCTGGAATATTGGGGTATTTATAGAGCAAATAGACGGTTCAGGGGGCACCCGAGGTGGGCACAACCCACCTGGGCACGCCTGGGCCCCCAGGCGCGCCCTGGTGGGTTGTGCTCCCCTCGGAGCACCCTCAGGTGCTGCCCTGGCCCACTAGATGTCTTCTGGCCCAAAAAAATCCTTAAAAAGTTTCGCTGCGTTTGGACTCCGTATTGATTTCCTACGATATAAAAAAACATGCAGAAAACAGCAACTGACACTAGGCACTATGTTAATAGCTTAGTACCAAAAAATGATATAAAATAACTATAAAATAATTGTAAAACACCGAAGAATGATAATATAACAGCATGGAACAATAAAAAATTATAGATACGTTGGAGAGGTATCAATGTTTCACGAGGTCCTATATAGGGGGTGGCTAACACCGAGGAACCCGACCTCATCAACTACAAGGGGGGCCAGCAGGTTCACGGCATGGTGCAGACCCTAAGCAACCTGAAGACCTTCTTGATGCCCAGGACAAGAGGGTGGCGGCGTCCTAGATCGCATCTTGCATGTAAACCCTAGACCACTCCTCTCTATATAAACGGAGGTCTAGGGTTCTCTCTGGTATACATATTTAGATAGGAGAAACTCTCGGCAGCAACATGATACACCATTGTAACCGCTCGCATGAGGTACCCCTCCATTATGAATAACCAAAACTAGCAGAATGTAGGGTATTACTCTCCGGAGGCCCGAACCTGTATAAACCACTTGTGTGACATGCAATCCATGACTTCCAGCTACGCTTGGACCCTTACAAGGGATCTGACAAAAATCTGCTCCAGGCACAGACGGCGCCGGCTGGATCATGGGTCAGATCTTTCCCAACCTCCGGCAGCCTCTCGTCGGGAGAAAGCCTAACCTTTGGCTCCCTGACGTTCACAGCGATCGATGCGGGCCGGGTCGACATCAACCTACTGGTCCGTCCCACATGCGCGATCTACATCGGCAACGTTGCTTTCGTCACCGACACCCGCGGCGACCTCCAGATATGTCTACCACCTGTCCAACATGGCGGCTTCCCGGCCACGACGACCTCGGCCACCGACCCCCCGCCGGCCTCTTTCCATTTGGGCTGAGGAACGCGGGGGCTACATACCAGAACAAGCTCCATCAATGTCTCCGGAAGAACGTGCAGCTCGGCGCTATGGTGTGCGACAACTGCCACATCGACCACATCCCAGAAGATTCTTTCCTTGACGAAACAATCTCAGATTACAGTATCGACACCGAAGATCTATTGTCGATGTCCGACCACGAGGACGTAGACGGCGAACCGATCTCACCAGAGAAGGTCGAGGCCGTAAAAATCGGGACCTTACCAACCAAGATCGGATCTCCAAGCACAGAGAATAGAGGCCGCGGAAAAGAGCAAGACAACTCGAGATCCTGCCATCAAGCAGGAAGCAGAGGACGATGTCGAACCATACGTCCCACAACCGCTCTCTACACAAGTTGATGTTGGCATAAACGGAGGTAGAAGCAAGCGACGACACGCCCACCCCAGTTCCAGGAGGACGAACTTCACGAGACCCTTATGCCGGAGCCACGCAACACGCACTATCCAAAGCAACCATAGCAGAGGCCGGCGAACGAAAGAGCTACGAGAAGGCCTACAACGAGGACGGGCTGACAGAGCTCTCTACAGTAGCCGAGAGCATTCGGGAAGCAGTCTCACTTAAAATGTTCCAAATACCTCAAATGCCGTTTTTGAGCCAAAACTGAAAAACAACCTGTTTTGAGCGAAAAGAAAAACAAACCAGATCCCTCAAAATCGGCTCACCAATATTTTTTGGAGGGAAACCTAAAAACGAGCCTCCAATACCTCAAATGTTCAGGATTCGGGGTAAAATTTTCAGTTCACCTTATAAAATAAAATGACGGTTGGCGGGAGGGAAGTTCCAGGTCAAACCGCCAGAATAGTCTCAATTCCGACAAAGATCCATCGTGCCGGTCTCGCTTCCGGCCAAATTTTCGACGGATAGGCCCGATTCGGAGCGTTTCTAGTTGATTTCGGCAGGTCGGCGTGAGCTCCACGCGCTACTACTTAGGAGGGACGATGGCATGCCGCTACCGTCGCAACTGCTTGTGACAGGAGGTACGTCGGCGCCGATGAGGTGGTGGCGCTGCACGAGCAGTCGCGGCTTCGACTGATGCTCCGCCGCGCGGCTAGGCCGGGGTGAGGCGGTCTGCAAGGTATGCGGCGACGCCTAGTGTGCGGCGACAAAGATTTAGGGAGACGTTGGTGAGCGGAAGAAGACCATGGGGAATATTTTGTTTTGTTTCTTTTTTGGTTTTATTCACGTTTCTTTTTGTTTCTTTTTTAGTTTTTATCGGTTATGTTTTCTTTTAAGACATGTCTACTTTTCTTTGGTACACAATATAAATTTTTCTGTGCATGTGAACAGTTTTTGATACACGTTGAACATTTTCAACTACACGATGTATTTTTTTCTTTTAATACATGTTTTGGAACATTTTTTTAATACATGGTCAACATTTTTTCAAATACACAACTCTACATTTTTCGTATACATCAGTTACAATTTATATACATGTTTAACATTTTTCAAATACACGATAATTTTTTTTTCAAATATATCTTTTGATGCCGATTTTCCTTTTCATACATATTATACATTTTTGCTATACACATTTTAAATATATCTTAACATTTTCGAAATACATGACTACTTTTTTTTCAAACATATATTTTATACAAGTTGTACATTTTTCTTATACTTCAGGAACAATTACTATATATATGTTTAACATTTTTTAAATGCATGATTAATATTTCTAATTTTTTTATGTCTACTTGTTTCCACACACGTTGTTCATTTGTTTAACATTTTTATATACTTTTTTTATCAATTCCCAATAAATGATCACATTTTTTCAAACATATATTTCGATGTCAACTATTTTTCCTACACCTTGTTTACTTTTTTATATATTAAAACTATTTTTATGCACATTTAATTTGTTTGAAATGCATGATTAAATTGTTGAATTGTTTTGAAGTAAACTGATTCTTTTTATTCTATACATTTACAATATTTGCAAATATAAATAGAAGAAAAAAATATGATATCAGAAAATAAAAACCAAAAATAATATGAAAAAGCAGGAAAACAGATGACGCTTAATGCCCCTCATAGGCCAGCACACTAGCGTAGGTGTTCGAGGCGAACGCTTCGGCCGTCTCACTCTCACGTGAGGCAAGTTATAGTCGCACTCCTCGTTTCTGGTATTTTATTCCCCGCCTAGGTGGGGGAATAGAGATAAAACGTATAGCCTGCCGCGTTCCTCGTCTTCGGGCCAAGCTCATTCCAGCTTTTCCCAACTAGTTTTGCTAAAGTTCTAGAACCTTCCTCGAACTGCTGTTTCCTTTTGGAATGTTTCCATTAAATTTCTTTTTTTCTACAAATCTGTGATTGTTTTTCAAACTGTTGTAGTCTTTCCTTCAATTTCATAATTGTTTTACAAAATCATGCCATTTTTTTAAATTCAAGAAAATTCGTTCAATTCAGGAAGTTTTTCAAATACGTGATCATTGTATTTTTTAAGTAAATAAACAATTTTCTAAATTTGATTGGTTACCAAATTCTTGAACTTTTTTAAAATCAATAAATATTTCTGAAATTGCAATTTTTTGTATTTCTCAGAAATTATTAAAGTTTGGAACATTTTTTAAATTCCCGAACAATTTGGAAGAATGGCAGCATTTTTGTTGTTCATGTGTTTTTGAATTCACAAACATTTTATAATTCAGGAACATAGTTTGATTTCATTAACATTTTTTGAATCCACGAAATATTTTTAAAATTATGAGAAAAATTCGCAAGAATATTAATTGTGCCATTGAACATTTTTTAAAATTCTGAACATTTGTTTATTTGGGATCCGTAAACTATTTTCGAAGTTAAATAGAAAAACAGAAACAACGACAATTTGGCCGCCTCAGCCCGCATTTGGGACGGGCCATAGCGAATGCAGGGACAGAGGGGGGGAGAGGGAGGGAGGGGGTGCATGTTTCCCTACTTTCTAACTCGCAGCGCGTGGAATAGACGGTTCATTCTCGTTTATTGTGAGACTCACCCTTTTGAATGGTTTTCTCTTTTTTGTATTTTATACTGTTTTGAAGATGTCATGAAAAGGTTTTTTGAATTGCATCAACATTTTCCAAATGTCATGCACATTTCACTTGAATGGTTCAAATTTTTAAAAAAATGCACAAACAAAATATTTAAACTGCAACATCGTTTTTTAATATGTGGTGAACGTTTAATTTTTAATTAAAATATTTTTGCAAGATGTATTCTTATTTTGTAAAATTCAAAAAAGAGAAAAGAAACAAAACGAACGGACTGAAGTAAGGTTTGTATCAATTAATGGTTCGGCCCACTACAGCGTCGCTACAGGCGAGTGCTCCCTGCGCCTCGCTGTAGGCGAGACACATACGTTCCATGTGTAAAGGCACTCCAAAGTTTTGTTTTGCAAAACCGCCAACCCCGTTCATACATATGTGGATAAAGTCCATCTGATGTGAATCATACCAAAAAAAAAAGAATTAGTTATGAATCTCAACTATATTATATCTCACTTTTGAATCCCCGCAAAAAGAAATCTCACTTCTGAAGAAATCATGAGACCACCTATGTATCGCTTACTGCGACATAATGTGAGCGATCGCAGATAACCCACAACTGAGCTGGCCCATTTCGCGCTCAGGCTAGCATATCAGTGACTATGCCCACTCCTTTTTAAAAAAAACATACTAACTTTATTCAATCGAAATAATTGATACATCTTCTATATCTAAGTGGGAGCCCCGCACTAACTGATTTTCCTGTGTTCTCATGCGTCCACGTCATCACAAATTCTATCAACCGTTTGATTCACCATGGATGGCTCAGATCTACAGCTAAGAATTAATTGATCCCTGTGTTCCACAACCCTCGCGTTAACTCCTCTCACGACCCACAGAAGCAGAAGCGGAAGCGAATGCAAACGGTCGTCAAGTCGAAAGGTCGGCCCTTCGTGCCACAGAATCCCACATTAAGGTGGACGCTATTCTCCAATTCCCCATCGCACTCCTCCCAAGCGACGGACAGAACAGAGCTCAGCCTCCTCTAGGGTTTGCCTCCGCCGTCGGGGGTAGAACCGGCGGCTACGTTGGTGATGGCGGGCAGCGACGTGGCTCCGTGGCTCCGAACATCCTCCAACCCAATCCTCTTCGCGCCGCTCGGGTTGAATTTCCTGTACGGTCTGGGCGGCGCAATAGGCCGGGGGCGCCATAGGCTGGTGCGCGCAGAACATGGCCGAACATTGTGGCTGCGGGGTGGTGGGCTACCGAGGTTGCTACTCTCGAGCCCGTCCGCGCCGGCGTGACGCACTGATCACGCCTCGGCGTCGAGGATCTCTGGTGCATCAAGAGGCTACAACAACGGACTTCTGGGTGTCTGGACCAAGGCACCGCCTGGGTGCTCCATCTTCGTCGACCCAGGGAGTTGTAGCTTCTTTTTCTTCTTCTTCTTGGAATCAGTTCCTCTATGTTTTCTTCTGGTCTGTCTGATCTGGCATGCTCCTGCCAAAGCACTGTCCTCCTCTAAACCTACTGAATTCTAGGATGTGGTAAATCACACATGTAGGTGTACGTACCTATTATCTGTTTCAACTCCATTTACGTTTAGTGATGTGGTTATAGCTCCCGCTCTCACCCTCTGGTCGAGAGAGCATGAGCTGCTTAACTGCAACTATTTCTTTGAGCGTATGCTTAATGCGTGAACAACACTTTCTCAACAGAGCGGACCAGAGTGTAACCCTGGTTGCCTTTGGGAAGCTTTTGCTCCGATGAGATGTGAGGATCTATGTGCTATGCATTGTCTCATCAGAATATGTGAAAAAAATCCATTCAGAAGATACTTACTTTTCTTCTAATCCCTGTATTTTTTCCCCATGAATCACTTATTTGTTTAAATGTATAATTTTCAGGTCATGTTCCCTTCAACACTACTGGAAACCAGTGAGAACTGGACAATGATGAAAACGATAATTGTTACTGAATGTTTAAAATATGAAGCAGGTATAGTGTTCGCATTTTCGTTCCACTAGTAGAAAAGGGGAAATTTGTACTGATGGGTCGTTACTAATACCTCCCCCCTTTAGTCCCGGTTCAAACACGAACCGGGACAGACGTACCTCCACGTGGCCGGTACGCCGAGCCCAGGCAGGGGGGCCTTTGGTCCCGGTTAGAGGCACCAACCGGGACCAAAAGGCCTCCACGCGTCAGCATTCCAGTGGCTGGTTTTTGTTTTCTTTTTTAAGAGGGGGGGGGGGGGGGGTTGGGGGGTTAATTTAGGTGTTTCATATATTGTGTTAGCTAGCTAATTAATAGAGAGAAGTGTCCTCTCTTATGTCCGTGCTTGGTCGACGCTACGTACTATACATAGAGAGGCCCTCAACACGCTAGCTAGTAAGAAAATGAAGGGAACCATTAAGTACAGAAGTTCTTCATGCATATCGAGAGAAGTGATCGATCTTTCTCCGAGAGATTGGTCGAACAACAAGTTTTCGTATTATCTTTCCGACGCTACTGGCTACATACATATACAATATGTAAGATATCTTAATTACAATCCCCTAATAATTGAAATCAACTTGCACATGATATTCTCCGGCTTTATTGATGACGTGGTCAAGAAAGAATTCCGCCAATTTCTTTTGAATTGCTTTCATGCGATCTGGTTCTAGGAGTTCATTCCGCATCTGCCACGTCTAATTTGAAGAAGGGGGTTAATTAATACATATATATGAATGAAACTCAACAGAAATGATGGTGTAATAAAATAAAATTGTGAACATTATTGCTTACGCACTTCATATTGTCTTTTAGAGTAGCCCCGCTTATTTTTCAAAGTCGCATTGTGGATGAACTCGCACACGTAGTATCCACAGAAATCATTCCCTTGTTCTTGGCACAAGCACTTTACGAGAAATAGAGGTCAATCAAACTGATAATGAAGCATTATAAATGGCATTGATGAAAGTATAGCTATAGAATCAATGGGAGATGGGCGCAACTAGCTAGCCAGTAGTACTTACTTTCGGGTATGTATATCGCAGCTCCTTCGGCAGTCCCGGAGCTTCTGCGGTGAACTGTTTCCAAACCCCGCAAGACAAAGAAAATAATTATTATTACTTGAGATATCAGAAAATGAACAAAAAGTTGCCGATATGGTGCCATAATGATCGATTGAACTTACTTGTTGAGCAATTCAGTCATTTCCGCATAGGTTTCGGGATCTTTTCGTCTCGAGTCTAAGACGGTTACTAGTCCCCGCTCAAGCTTAATCTCCAGAAGAACATAGTGGTACCTGCGCACGCATGCATAACTCATCAATTACATTACTATAACCTCGCACGAGTAATAAGGGAAACCGAATATGCACACGACAGTAACACTCACTCGCCGTTGTAAGGAAAGAGTATGGTATCTTTGTTTTGATTTTTGATCAACGATTGTAGCAAGTTGTCCTCGGCCTCTTTGGCGTGCTTTTTAACCAGAAATTCATCTATGATATTTGTGTTAATGACCCTAATATCATAAATTTCTTGTTTTTTGCACTCGACGATCTTCAATCTGCATAATATATTGAGAATAATTAATTATAAATACATGCAATGAAAGAGCCGAGCTATATATAGAGACTTAATGACAGAAATAGTACTTACAGGCAGTAGCAAAAGACCGTTAATTTATCGAGGGCCTTTTGATTGAAGAACGCGAAGAACTCCTCAAATGGAACACACAACAGATCACCTGCAACGAGGTCGTGCTCCTCTTTAATGTTTAAATACAAACTATTCGGCCCAACAGACTCTCTGCAGATTTTCATGTACCAATTATGGAATCTTCGCATCATCGTTGTTAGAGATTTTTCATCTTTGATGAGAGGCTTCCCGTACTCGTATCTGTGATCGTCCACCACCATGAAATCAGGAAGTTAATCGTCAGGAAGGTAATCTTGTAGATTGCCATAACCGGCCACCATCCCCGGAGCATTAGCGACGATGTTGCCGCTAGACACATTGAGCGGGGGGCACGATTAGTTTGCTTGTTCGCCGAGCTGGTCAATTTTTTTCGCAGCTGCTCGTTCTCTTGACCTTTGATGTCTGACAGTAATTCCCGACCGCTCCGCTTGGAGATATGTCTGTTCAGTAATGCGCTCATAGTTGGTTCTCGGCGGAGACTTTGCCGGTTTCCTCAGGGCATCGAGAGTGCGCTTTGCTTTCACTGGATCTACCTTCTCCTCCGGAGGTGGATGTCTTTTTGCTTTCACCCCTTCAAAGAACTCCTTCACGTGGGTCCACACGATCATCGCGTTTTCCTCCTCGGTCCTCTCGTACGGTAACTTCTCTAGAGGCTTGAGAGGTGGACCGTATTTGTATTGCCTCCCGCCTCTGGTTGTGCTGCTAGACGCCGGAGCAGACGGAGCGGCTGCGGCGTCTGTATTCTTTCGTGCTTGCTTACGAGGCGGAGGAGAAGGACTACGACGCGCCGGAGCAGCCGAGGCGGCGGCGGGTCTCTTCCGCCCTCGCTGGCGAGGCGGAGAAGGAGGAGGCTGCTGGCTGCTCGGGAGCGCCGGCGCAGGCGGAGAAGGAGGCGGAGTGCCGCCACGCGTCGGAGAAGTAGGCGGAGTGCCGCCACGCATGCCCTGATTGTCACTCGCCGGAGGAGTAGGTGGTGGAGGAGGCGGAGTGCCCTGACTCGCCGGAGGAGGAGGAGAAGGCGGAGGCGTCCAGTTCGGAAGGTTGATGAGCACTAGTAGAAAAAGGGTCAAACGTGAAGCACATTAGTGCCGGTTTGATTTTGGCCCGGTACTAATGGTACCATTAGTGCCGGTTCGAACGGATTTGCATTAATGCCGGTTCGTGTTGAACCTTTAGTACCGGTTCGTGGCATGAACCGGTACTAAAGGGGTCTGACCTATAGTGCCGGTTTGTGTCACAAACCGGCACTATAGGGCAATTTTCGAACTCTACCCCCCCCCCCCCCCCCCGTGTGTCGCCATTTCAGTTCTGAAAAAATCAAAAGAAAATAATAAAAACTTCAAAAAATAAAATCCTTCGAGAGGTAGTTATATTACTACATCTACTAGTTAGGAAATTTTGAAAACTACAATTTGGACATGTTTTGCAAAAAGTGTAGGGAAATGTAAAACGGCTATAACTTTTGCATACGATGTCGGAAAAAACGTATAATATATCAAAAAATTTAGCACGAAAATCCGCATCCGATGGAGACCGCCTACGGCCTGTTTGGAATTTTTTAGAATCCTCAAATTCCAAAAGGAAAAAAAGATATGGTCAACTTTGAGTTTTTTTAAAAAAATTGGTTAAATCTGGTCAAACTACTTATTCAAGAAGTATTAATGTTACTACATAATTATTCAAGAATATTAGTGTTACTAAATAATTATTTCAATTTTTTGAATTTTTGTCAAATCTGGTTAAACTATGGTCAAATTGTGGTCAAACTATGGTCAAACTTATTCAAGAAATATTAGCGTTACTAAATAATTACTGTTTTTAAGAATAATAGTTTCAAACTCAAACGGTGAAATGTGTGACTTCATGCTCAAGCTAAACTCCTGAGGGTTAATAGGATTGACATCCTACTATTGTCAGGAAAACGACAAGTGCAGACTCGAAAACGAAGGAGAATAGAACCCGAAAGTTAAGCGTGCTCGGGCTAGAGTAGTGAGAGGGATGGGTGACCGGTCGGGAAGTTAGATGATTTGGAATGAGTGATCCACACTTGAGCAGTTAAGAGAGGTGATTAGAGAATAAATCATCAAATAATTCAGAAAAAATAAAAATAAAAAAAATCAAAAAAAATTTCCAAAATTTTCAAAAAAAAAACCCTTTAGTACCGGTTGGTAGTACCGGTTGGTAACACCAACCGGTACTAAAGGTCCCCATACCATGGCGCGAGCTCACGCCACGTGGTGGCATTTTAGCGCCGGTTTGTGCCGAACCGGTACTAAAGGGGGGGGGCCTTTAGTGACCACACTTTAGTGCCGGTTATGGAACCGGCACTAAAGGCCCTTACAAACCGGCGCTAAAGCTCCATTTTCTACTAGTGGAGCTCCTTCCACCATAGGCATGGAGTCTTCAGAGCAGAACCCAGTCTAGTCTCCCCTTCACCGGTAGGGTGGTCAAGCAGGAGGTCCTCAAATCCCTCCGTTATTTCGTCCACCATCACCCTAGCATATCCTTCTGGAATCGACCCGCAGTGATAAGTTGCGCTGGGTCCAGTAGGATAAACAGAGCCAACAGCCGCCTTGACCTTCAAATTCATCCATCGCGTCATAATGTGGCAATTTTGAGACTCCGTGATAGCATCCACGGGATAGCTGGCAGGAGCCGTCAAGACATGCTCCGGCTGAAGCAGCTCAGTGGAAGCCACGCTGCTTCTCCGCTGAGATGGCGGGGTAGCTTTGGGGGAAGCTTCGGCAGGTCGTTTGTTGCGATCTGCTGCTTCTCGTTCCTCTTCTCGTTCCTCTAGCCCATTACCCTTTCGTGCAGCGCCCGCAGTTGGCCCTGCTCCAGTTTCTTCCTCCTCTCGTGGGTTTTGTAACCCCCTGCGTCCGGAAAACCAACCTTCCACGGAATGGAGCCTGGCGTGCCTCGTGTCTGTCCAGGGTGCTCAGGATTCCCGAGGGCCATTGTGAGCTCGTCCTTCTCCCTGTCTGGAACGAACATCCCTCGTTGCGCTGCATTGATATAGTGTCGAAGCTTCTTGACTGGTATTTTTAGTTGCTCGTCCGTCCAACGGCACTTCCCTAATACAGGGTCCAAGGTTCCGCCAGCCCCGAAGAACCAAGTCCGGCAACGGTCTGCCCAGTTCATTGTCTCTGGTTCGATCCCTTTTTCAAGCAGATCATTCTCAGCCTTGGACCACTTAGGCCGGGCTTGGAGGTAGCCACCTGACCCCGTGCAATGGTGAAGCTTCTTCTTTGCAGCATTTTGCTTGTTTGTCGCCGTCATCTTCTTACTCTTTTCCGATGTCTTGTGGGCCACAAATGCGGGCCAGTGATCTTTGATCTTCTCATATTTGCCGATGAATTCTGGTGTCTCTTCTTTGTCGACAAACTTGTTCAGCTCTTTCCTCCACCTCCTGAATAGGGTTGCCATCTTCTTAAGAGCACAAGACTTGATTAATTGCTCTTTAACTGGCTTCTCCGGATCCTCCTCTGGCGGTAGGGTGAAATTTGCCTTCAGCTGAGTCCAAAGATCTTCTTTCTGCATATCATTGACATAAGACACCTCAGGGTCTTCCTCCTTAGGCTTATACCATTGTTGGATGCTGGTCATGATCTTGTCCCTAACAAGAACCCCGCACCGAGCAGAAAATGCGTTATTTGTTCGGATGGTTTCAATCGTTCGCCGTCGGGCGCGATTTCTCTGATCTCAAACCTTTCATCCAAGCTCAACTTTTTCTTCGGGCCTCGTCTCCTTACCGAAGTTGTGCTCAATCCGGAGGGCTAGAAATTAAAAGGAAGAAAGACGAGAGTAATTAATATGTGTACATATACCAAAACAATGGATGCATCAATTAACTAGTCAGCACAGGCTTAACTAATATATATATACCTGGCCGGACTCGGTTCGATCACCGGAGCAGTCAGCACGGTCTCCTTCTTGTACCTCCATTGTGTCACCGGAGCCATCATGAACATAGCCCTCTTCTTGTAACGACATTAATGGGCCGAAGCCATCATGAACATAGCCCTCTTCTTCACCTAGTCCTTCCTGACCATCGGTGTCGTTGAGAAATGACGCAACTTCATCACTTCCTTGTGCGATTGTGTCCCCCAACATCGCTTCTGTTGCTTAGTCTCGGGAGTGCTCCATAGTTTCTGCAAATATTTACAACATGTCAATTATTATTCAAACATGGTACAGATGGATATATATTAGTGGCAAACGTAGAACTAGCTAGCTAATCACAATAAGGAATCATGTTACTGGCCTCGATGCTACTTCTCTAGGGTTTGGGGTGGCCTCGACACAACGCTTCAAGGGTTTGGGGTGGCCTCGACGACAACGCTCTTTTAACTTGGTAAATTTGGGTGGCCTCGAGAGAGTTAATTTGTCGGGTAGGGGCGCGGCGGGAGGGGGTAGGAGACGACCAACATCGTTTTCTCTCTAGGGTTTGGGTGTCCTCGAGAGTTTTGGTCGAGCGAGAGGGCCGAGGGGGCTGCTGCCGTGGTATAAGTTATCACGGTCGAGAGGGGGTATATATATCGACCGCCCCTCATGTCGAAGTTATCTCGAGGGGGTTATATCGACAACGACACGACATACATATACATGGGAAAATAATGTTATCGGGAAGGGGTATCGGTACCGAGACCAATGCCCCACCTTTAGTCCCGGTTGGTGCCACCAACCGGGACCAAAGACACTTTGCAAAAATTCAGAATTTCATCGCCAGTTGCCCCCGACGACGTTGACCTCCTCGACGCCGCTAGGCTGCTCCACCTCGTCGTCGCCGTCGCCGCTGCCAAGGCTGTTGCCTCCCCGAGTCTGCGCCGTCCTCGTCGCCGGCCTCCCCGAGCCCGCGCCGTCCTAGTCGCCGGCCTCCCCGAGCCTTTCTATTTTTCTCCTCTATTCCTTTCTTCTTCTCCTCTTCTTATTTCCCTTTTTCCTCTCATTCTTTTTCTTCTTCTTCTTCTTCCTTCTTCCTTCTTCCTCTTTTCTTCCTTTTCCTTATTTTCCTTTCTCCTCTACACTAACCTAAAATGCACTGAACAAAAAATACATACACATATATGAAAAATACACATATGAACAAAAAATACATATATGAACAAAAACATGCTCTGAACAATTTTTTTATACATTTTGAACATCTACATACACATATACATCATATATTTATATATATATATATATATATATATGAACAAAAAAATTAAACTAATAAAAATGAAAAAAACAGAGCCGGGGCGGCGCGGCGGCTCACAGCAGGGGCGGCTAGCGAAGACAATGGCGACGGTGGGGGCGGCGAGGGCGCCGGCGCGTGGGGGCGGGACGGGGCAGGGGCTCGGGGCGGCACGCGGTGACGGGGACGGCGGTCTCGGGCGGCACACGGCGACAGGGACGAGGAGGGTGGGCTCGGGGAGGCACGCGGCGACGGGGACGAGGACGGCGGGCTCGGGGAGGCCGGCGACGAGGGCTCGGGGAGGCCGGCGACGAGGACGACGTGGGCTCGGGGAGGCCGGCGATGAGGATGGCGCGGGCTCGGGGAGGCAACGGCCTTGGCGGCGGCGGCGACGACGGCGAGGTGGAGCAGCCTGGTGGCGTCAAGGAGGTCGGCGTCGTCGGGGGCAACTGGCGATGAAATTCTGAATTTTTCAAAGTGTTTGCTTATATAGCAAAGCCTTTGGTCCCGGTTGGTGGCACCAACCGGGACTAAAGGTGGGGCACCTTTGGTCCCGGTTGGTGGCGCCAACCGGGACTAAAGGCCCCTGTGCTGCCCGCGTCGCGGCCAAAGTTTAGTCCCACCTCGTTAGTTGAGAGGGCTCGAGAGTGGTTTATAAATGCTGTTGCGCCCACCCTCTCGAGCTCCTCTCAACTGCAGGATTTTGGGCCTAATCTCACACTTTGCTGCTGTGGGCCTATTGGGCCTTCTGCAAGCCTGAATCCTGGCCCAGATTGGGTTTCTAGTCGTATTCAGGCTGTGGTGGCCCAATAGGTGGCAGTTTTTTTCCAGTTTTTTGTTTTGTTTTTTGCATTTTTTTTTGTTTTTTGCTTTATTTTTTAATTCTTTTTGCTTTTAGTTTTAGAAAAATTATAAACTTTCTGTTAGTGTCATTAGTTTTCAAATTTGAAAACACTTTTTTTTCTTTCTTGCTTTATTTATTTTATTTTGTTTCTACTTACAACAAAATACTTATTGTTTTTTTTCTAGTTTTTTGTTTTGTTTTCTGCATTATTTATTTTCTTTTGTTTTTTGCTTTATTTTTTAATTCTTTTTTCTTTTATTTTAGAAAAATTATAAACTTTCTGTTAGTGCCATTAGTTTTCAAATATGAAAACACTTTTTTTGTTTTTTTGTTGCTTTATTTATTTTGTTTTGTTTCTACTTACAACAATACTTATTGTTGCTATTTTATTTTGTTTCCAGTTTTTTTGTTTTGTTTTCTGCATTATTTATTTTCTTTTGTTTTTTGCTTTATTTTTTAATTCTTTTTGCTTTTAGGTCAGCAAAATTATGAACTTTCTGTTAGTGCCATTAGTTTTAGAAAAATTATAAACTTTCTGTTGAGAGTGTTCTTGGTGAGAACATAGTTGGCAAGGAGCGAAACGGGATTAATGGTATTACGAGGGCCGAAACATAAGACATTAAAGCATTTCAAATGAACTTTAAAAAAGTTGAAAGTTTGCATGGTATCATAAATTCACCCACATAGCATGTGCATGTACAAAACGGACAATGGTATCATACTCGTCTGTTACAAAGTTGGCATGGTATCATCATAATAGTTGCGGGAGAAAGTCTTCACTTTTTCTTCGCTTGTGTCATTTGCTTATTGCGCCATAACCATGGATAATCTTCATCGTTTATCAGGATGCTGGGGTCAGCCTTGACTTTGAAGGAAGGAATTTCATGAAACTTTTCATAATCTTCAGACATGTCTGTCTTGCCCTCCACTCCCACGATATCTCTTTTTCCTGAAAGAACTATGTGGCGCTTTGGCTCATCGTATGATATATTCGCTTCCTTATCTTTTCTTTTTTCTCGGTCTGGTAGACATGTCCTTCACATAGATAACCTGTGCCACATCATTGGCTAGGACGAACGGTTCGTCAGTGTACCCAAGATTTTTCAGATCCACTGTTGTCATTCCGTACTGTGGGTCTACCTGTACCCCGCCTCCTGACAGATTGACCCATTTGCACTTAAACAAAGGGACCTTAAAATCATGTCCGTAGTCAAGTTCCCATATGTCCATTATGTAACCATAATATGTGTCCTTTCCCCTCTTGGTTGTTGCATCAAAGCGAACACCGCTGTTTTGATTGGTGCTCTTTTGATCTTGGTCAATCGTGTAAAATGTATTCCCATTTATCTCGCATCCTTTCCAAATCAATACAATCAAAGATGGTTCCCTGGACAACAAGTACAATTCATCACAAACAGTGTTGTCACCTCTGAGACGTGTTTCCAACCAACTGCTAAAAGTCCTGATGTGTTCACATGTAATCCAGTCGTCGCACTGCTCCGGGTGTTTAGAGCGCAGACTGTTCTTGTGTTCATCGACATACGGGGTCACCAATGTAGAGTTCTGTAGAACTGTGTAGTGTGCTTGAGACCAAGAATATCCGTCCCTGCATATTATTGAGTCCCTTCCAAGCGTGCCTTTTCCAATCAGTCTCCCCTCATACCGCGATTTAGGGAGACCTATCTTCTTAAGGCCAGGAATGAAGTCAACACAAAACCCAATGACATCCTCTGTTTGATGGCCCATGGAGATGCTTCCTTCTGGCCTAGCAGTTGCGTCATAATCACCTGGAGACGTTTTCCGGTAGAAGCCCCCTCAATGCAACCGGAAGCAGTTGCGTCATAATCACGTGGCAGTCATGAGACTTTAGGTTCTAAAACTTTTTCTCTACCATATTTATTATTCCTTTTATATTCGACGAGAAGCCAGTCGGGACCTTCATACTAAGAAGGCATTCAAAGAAGATTTCCTTCTCTTCTTTGGTAAGAGCATAGCTGGCAGGACCTTCATACTGCTTTGGAGGCATGCCGTCTTTTTCGTGCAAACGTTGCAGGTCCTCCCGTGCCTCAGCTGTATCTTTTGTCTTCCCATACACGCCCAAGAAGCCTAGCAGGTTCACGCAAAGGTTCTTCGTCATGTGCATCACGTCGATCGAAGAGCGGACCCTCTAGGTCTTTCCAGTAGGGTAGGTCCCAAAATATAGATTTCTTCTTCCACATGGGTGCGTGTCCCCCAGCGTCACTAGGAATAGCTAGTCCGCCGGGACCCTTTCCAAAGATTACGTGTAAATCATTGACCATAGCAAGTACGTGATCACCGGTACGCATGGCGGGCTTCTTCCGGTGATCTGCCTCGCCTTTGAAATGCTTGCCTTTCTTTCGACATTGATGGTTGGTCAGAAGAAATCGACAATGGCCCAGGTACACATTATTCCTGCAGCTTCCCAGGTATATACTATCGGTGTCAAGAAAACAGTGCGTGCATGCGTGGTATCCCTTGTTTGTCTGTCCTAAAAGGTTACTGAGAGCGGGCCAATCGTTGATGGTCACGAACAGCAACGCCTTTAGGTCAAATTCCTCCTGTTTGTGCTCATCCCATGTACGTACACCGTTTCCATTCCACAACTATAAAAGTTCTTCAACTAATGGCCTTAGGTACACATCAATGTCGTTGCCGGGTTGCTTAGGGCCTTGGATGAGAACTGACATCATAATGAACTTCCGCTTCATGCACATCCAAGGAGGAAGGTTATACATACATAGAGTCACGGGCCAGGTGTTGTGATTGCTGATCTGCTCCCCGAAAGGATTAATGCAATCCGTGCTTAAAGCAAACCATACGTTCCTTGGGTCACTTGCAAACTCATCCCAGTACTTTCTCTCGATTTTTCTCCACTGCGAACCGTCAGCGGGTGCTCTCAACTTCCCGTCTTTCTTACGGTCCTCACTGTGCCATCGCATCAACTTGGCATGCTCTCCGTTTCTGAACAGACGTTTCAATCGTGGTATTATAGGAGCATACCACATCACCTTTCCAGGAACCCTCTTCCTGGGGGGCTCGCCGTCAACATCACCAGGGTCATCTCGTCTGATCTTATATCGTAATGCACCGCATACTGGGCATGCGTTCAGATCCTTGTACGCACCGCGGTAGAGGATGCAGTCATTAGGGCATGCATGTATCTTCTGCACCTCCAATCCTAGAGGGCATACGACCTTCTTTGCTGCGTATGTACTGTCAGGCAATTCATTATCCTTTGGAAACTTCTTCTTCAATATTTTCAGTAGCTTCTCAAATCCTTTGTCAGGCACAACATTCTCTGCCTTCCACTGCAGCAATTCCAGTAAGGTACCGAGCTTTGTGTTGCCATCTTCGCAATTGGGGTACAATCCTTTTTTGTGGTCCTCTAACATGCGATCGAACTTCAGCTTCTCCTTTTGACTTTCGCATTGCGTCCTTGCATTGACAATGACCCGGCGGAGATCATCATCATCGGGCACATCGTCTGGTTCCTCTTGATCTTCAGCAGCTTCGCCCGTTGCAGCATCATCGTGCACATCGTATGGTTCCTCTTGATCTTTAGTAGCATCACCGTATTCAGGGGGCACATAGTTGTCATCGTACTCTTCTTCTTCGCCGTCTTCCATCATAACCCCTATTTCTCCGTGCCTCATCCAAACATTATAGTGTGGTATGAAACCCTTGTAAAGCAGGTGGGTGTGAAGGATTTTCCGGTCAGAGTAAGACTTCGTATTCCCACATATAGGGCATGGACAACACATAAAACCATTCTGCTTGTTTGCCTCAGCCACTTTGAGAAAATCATACACGCCCTTAATATACTCGGAGGTGTGTCTTGAACCGTACATCCATTGTCGGTTCATCTGCGTGCATTACAGAACATCATGAATAGATAATTAAGTGACCAAATTAATAAAAGTTCATCATCACATTAAAACCAAAGTACATACATAGTTCTTATCTAACAACATAAAGCTCTGCAGAGCATCTAAATTAATTAAACCATACATTGGAACTATGTAAAACATTTCAATGCGAAAACAAATGCGATCATAATCGCAACCAATGTAACAACTGATCCAACGGCATAATGATACCAAGCCTCGGTATGAATGGCATATTTTCTAATCTTTCTAATCTTCAAGCGCATTGCATCCATCTTGATCTTGTGATCATTGACGACATCCGCAACATGCAACTCCAATATCATATCCTCCTCAATTTTTTTATTTTTTCCTTCAACAAATTGTTTTCTTCTTCAACTAAATTTAACCTCTCGACAATAGGGTCGGTTGGAATTTCCGGTTCCACAACCTCCTAGATAAATAAAATCTATGTCACGTTGGTCAGCATAATTGTCATAAACAATAAATGAACCAATAGTTATGAAAAGATAATATATACCACATCCGAATCATAGACAGGACGAGGGCCGACGGGGGCGGATACCAAAACCATCGCACAATATAAGACGCAATAATAAAAGTAAGAAAATTATACAAGTATCTATATAAACATACAAGTAAGAATTTTTTTTTCCTTTCGGAAAGAAGATAAGAGCAAGAGGCTCACCACGGTGGTGCCGGCACGAGATCGGCGCGGGCGATCAACGGCGGTGAAGATGGGGACGGGACGTGACGGACCGCTAAACCTAGACAAATATTGAGGAAAATGGAGCTTGGAGAGGAGAAAGCTTAAGTAGTGTGGCTCGGGCATTCCATCGAACACCTCGTGTGCATAGGAGGTGAGCTAGAGCACCACAAAGCTCTCCCCTCGCCGGCCAGGAAAAACAGAGCAGTGGGAGTGCTCTGCTCACGGGCGAGGGGTATATATAGGCAACTCATTGGTCCCGGTTCGTCCCACGAACCGGGACTAAAGGGCAGCCTTTGGTCCCGGTTCATGCCACCAACCGGGACCAATGGTGGTGGGCCAGGAGCGAGGCCCATTGGTCCCGGTTCGTCCCACCAACCGGGACCAAAAGGTCCAAACAAACCGGGACCAATGGCCCACGTGGCCCGGCCGGCACCCGGGGCTCACGAACCGGGTCAAATGCTCCCATTGGTCCCGGTTCTGGATTGAACCGGGACTAATGGGCTGACCTGGCCTGGACCATTGCCCCCTTTTCTACTAGTGTTCGAACCTAACACTTGATTGTACCAATTCATTTTCTATAATTTTCTTTGCGGAAATTTGGTGGTATGTAGCTAAGTTAGTTCAACTGATCCTGGATTGACAGCCATTGCATTTTTCAGTTCTCTTAAGAATATACCTTTGAATGCGCTAGATTAACTATTTATGGTCATCTGTTAAATTTGAAGTAGTAGGAGTTTCAATTTTCTTGCATGTGGTTTGTACCTTTCAGATTATGTTCATTACTTTTTATTCAGGATATGCAATGCTAGACTGCTATTCTTTCAAGCTTTTAAAGGAATATGCCATTTCATGTGCATTGTGCAATTGGGTAGTTTTTGCACAATTTTCTTGAATGATGGGTGCACTCATAGGGTTCTTGCAAATGCATTCTATTTCTCAGTGTTTCTAGCATGGTGGTAAGTCCTCTTAAGTTAAAGGCTACAACCTTTGTTCTCTCAAAGGGCCCCTCACTCAGTTTTAAGTTGCCCTACTGCAGACAGTGGAGCCGGCATTCGGTTCCTTCACTGACATAAAAGGCCAGGCCTTTGGGTTTCTTCCTATTTTCCTACCAACTGAGGTTTTATTTTAATTTTTTCAGTAAAAAAGATTGAGCTTTTACACACTTCTTTTATGCTTGAGCACTTGAGAAGTAATTTTGAGCTTACGTTCTATTATGGTTTTCCATCCAGTGTTGGCATGCCTTAAAAGCCGAGTCATCTTATTTGCAAACCTTGAAGATGTGTATTATATTGTTGACTAAAATGTTGTAACCGAAAATGTTGATTCTTACTTAAACGGCTTCCATCCTTCTTTTGTTAGTCGGTACAAGAAAGTTGGATAGGAGACACTTTGGTTTTATTCCCTTTTGGTCCACTTATATTACCTTATTTGTTTCCATTGCAATGTACTGATGATGGAATGAACGACTAGAAATTGTTAGTTTTGTTTGACGATGTTGCGTTAAAGCAAATGATATGTTACTTGGAGCTTTTTCCTGTTCGAGTCATGTAATGTGAACCGACACTCAGGCTAAAATTCACACGTCAAATAAACTATGGTATTCTGCAGCAACGCGCGGGGTATCATCTAGTTTATTAAGAGGAAGGGTACAATTTCATTCAATGGCTTCTCAAACCAATCAACAGTATCAGAAAGTCTAGCCAACCTAGCAAGTACATGAGCTACTTTATTTGCCTCTCTATTACAATGTTCAAACTTGAACATAGAAAAATCACATGCAATAAAATAATAATCATCAAAAATTGTTGCCGCCACTCCCGCCGCCCGTCCACCATTATTCATAGTCTCGATGACCTCCAAGTTATCAGAATTGTTGACAAGTCGATTACATCCTGCCCGTTGCGTCAGGGATAGCCCAAACCTAAGCTCTAGAGCTTCCGCCGTGAGAACGTCCGCACACCAGTCAATTCTCCAACAACCCCCTGCAATAAAATTTCCTTTGTCGTCCCTGAGAACCGCTCCGGTTGTTCCCTTAAGAAGGTCATGATCGAAAGAAGCATCAACATTAAGTTTCACAAAGCCCACAGGGGCCGGCTCCAAACCCCCCCCCCCCCCCCCCCTATGGAAGCATTAGGAGAGGAAGCAATAACAGTTAGCATCTTGAATTTTCTCCTTGTGCACAAGTTTACGTATTTCCCACCACAAATACCACGTCATGATGGCAATCATCTCACGCGCATTTTGGGTCCCCAAAATAGCTAAATCTTGGTTTGTCAATTGTAATAAGATTCGAGGACAGCCTCACCAGCATAATAAACTTCACAAGCTCTAGAAATAAATACTTACTTTGACCATCAACGAATTCAGGACCGGTTTCATTGGCGCAGTGCGTGGGCATCGCCACACCAAGGTAAAGGACAAACTCCTTCACAAACCTCCATTTTTCTTCATCCTGTATGAGAGCATTTACAGCCGAGTTACCATAAACCCGTCTCAAACGTCCGAGTGGGCTGACCGGTCATAAAAAATCGACCCACCCGGGCACCTCAAACGTCCGGACTGACCCTCCTCATATCCAGCCCAAATATGGTGCGGATATGGGCGGTCCGTGCGCTTCCGCCGTGTCGGCTTGGCCCAGCTTGGCCCACACCTGCTCCACAAATATCCACATCCGGAAAACCCTAGACCGCAATCAATCCGAACTCCACACTTCACTACCCTCTCCGTCCAATCCACTTCTGATCCCCTCCGAACGCATCCGATGGCCGGCGACGGAAGCACCGCTGCCTCTGGTGGGGACTCCGGCTCCGACGACGACTGGGCTAGCCTGTTGCATGAAGCGGAGCCCGACGATGTGGAGGAGGTTGCCCTCCGCATCGCATTGAGGCGTTCGATGGTCGACCAAGGCGGATCCGGCAGCAGCGGACCAACTTCGTCAGCACACAGTGCCCATCGACGCAACACCAGTGACGTCACCGACCCTTCCCCCCTGGCGCGCAGCTCCAGCCACTCTACTCCGCTCCTACAGGTACGCGCCGACCACCACTACCCTCTACTTCGGAGGTGGTACCCGGCCACCGCTGGGTCCTCGTGCCCGAGCCTGGGCCTGCGTGCACTTGGTTGCCCGAGTCTGAGGTACGAGCAGCCTGGCATGAGCGGCAGCGGGTGAGGGAGAGGGCAGCGGCATCCGAGTCGATGTTCGCGCGTCGGTCGATCCTGAGGTAGCGCTCCTCACGTCGGTCCTCTGCCGCTCTCTCACGACGGCAGAGACGGATGCGCGGCGCCTCCGTCACAAGAATGCCAAGGCGCTCCGACTCGCCATCGAGTTGTCAGAGCGCGACGCAAACAAGGAGGTGTCCCGCCATGCGAAAGAGCAGGACCGCCTGCTCCGCAGGCGGTCAAGAAAAAGGTGTAGCTCCGACTCCGCCCTGACAGACGGCTCCACCTACAGCACCGACGACGATGATGACGCACCTCCGCACGCCGACGCCTACACGGAGGAAGGGCACAACTGCGCCGACGACCGAAAGGGGAAGGGGCCGGCGAGGAAATGGTGATTTCCTCTGCCCTTTCCCGTTCTGTTTATATTTTATCTATGTTTTATAAGTAGTTTGAAGTATGGATTTGCACTGTCCGTCATTGAATTCCGATGAATTATGTTCCTTTTGTCCGGCTGATCCGATGAACTGCGCTTTGATCATGTGTTTACGTAGCGTTGCATGAATTGCATGATTTTGAGGATTCGGATATGAGGGACGCGAGTGTGGAAGGCACCATATAAGACGTGCCTGATCAGTGCCCGCGGATACGGACGCGTCTGCATGCGTTTGAGGTGTTGGATTTGGCCATCGCAGATGCTCTCAAAGCTCATCATACCGGCTGCGTTTGAGGTGTTGGATTTGGCCATCGCAGATGCTCTCAAAGCTCATCATACCGGCCGTCACCTTCATCAATAGTTTTTTTTTTTCGATATATAACCCGTCTATAGCTGCCGTACATTTCTCATTTAATTATGAACGAGCATGGAGCTATGTAAGTGAGTTTTCTCTTTCTTTTTCTCCTTTTTTTTGCGAAAGTTCTTCTTCTCTTTTTCTACATACATGCATGGTACGCCACTCTTCGTTGAACGTGATATTACACCGAGCATGATGGGGAAATCGATATCGTGATCGGTTTAATTTATTGGCTAGTCTTTACTACCATGAAAATCGTGGGCTCCGACTTCACGTCGTACTACGTGGTGTTTCAGCAACTGTTTATGTTTGACGAGATGCAGAAACTCGTGGACCCGTCGCCGTCGTCGGGGGACTCCATAGCAGTACGTCACCACAGGCCCATGGATCTAATCAATTAAGTACACTGATGGTGCCGACTAATCAACCAGGTACTTGTAGCATATACGCGGAGACACTAGCGATGGTGCGCCTAACAACAAAGCAGATCGTTATACTCCCTCCGTCACATAATGTACTACGTTTTTTTGACATTAGACCAATGTCAAAAACGTCTTAAATTATGAGACGGCGGGAGTAGTTAGGAGTTGGAGTAGGCCGGCCTACTCCAACAATTGGTATGGCGATGATGCACTGCCAAAGCAGCTATATTCTTCGGCCACACCAGAGTGCCACTATAGCTGTCTCTGTGCTTCAAATGTTTGTAGCTTGAGAACAAAAAATAATAGCACCTCCGATCCATCAAAAATTAATTTTATTTACAACTGCGCTATTTATTTTGAATAGGAGGGAGCGTCGTTAGCAGGTACTATCTCCGTCCTGGTTTATTAGTCCCCTTTGTAATGTATGATAAACTTTGACCAAACATTTAACTGACAGTATATTAGTGCATGTCAACAAAATTATATAGTTGGATTCGCATTTGAACATAGTTTTTAGTTATATGATTTTTTGTAACATGCATAAACATTTTGTTAGTTAAATTTATAGTTAAAATTTGACACAGATTATAATGAGAACCAATAAACTAGGACGGATGTAGTAGCTAAGAGCTGAACCACCGAAGATCTCTTTAGCAGGTGCCGCCAATCGAAGAAGGAACCGTACCACACTTCAGGCACCAAAATCGGTGGTAGTTGAGCTACACCCATTTTTCTTGTGCGAGCTAGCTAGGAAATGTAGCATGCACGTAGTACCGTGGCAAGTACGCGAATGAGATTGTGGGTTGTGCATGGAATCTCAGGAGACCAGCAGAGACAGAGGAACGGATCGATCAATCATGAATGTGCTACGTACCACAAGGAGCCAAAGCACTGTGACGCATTCAGTTAGCACCATGCTAAAATGCGAAGCTTCCGCACGCAAATTAAGCCAGCAAGACGGACGTGTCCTCGTCGGCACAGCGGCCGTCACATCCCCACAGCGCATGGGCATCGTTTGTCAGGTTTGTTTGATTGGCCGCCGGTGGGAATATGTCCCAGAAATTGCCAACACACACACCGGACCGAACCGTGGATTAGTCGTCGCTGTTACGCAGGTGTAGTAGCACCATGGTCCCGTGATCCTCACAATATAGTACTCCTACATCATAATATCTACAATGATCATTGTTAAACTTGAACTGTGGGTACTTAAAAATGACACAAACTGATCATACAACTTGAGTTTCAGAAATACATTTTGTGTCACTTGTCGTCAATGTTCCGTTAATTTTGTCTACTTACATCAGCGTGGCAGTGGGCCCACAGTCTCTTTCCGAATCACAGTGTGGGTCTCATCTGTCAGGTAACAGGTAACAGGAGAATTACTCTGTTAAGTTTGTCTACATGGCACATCTGCGAGGTCCGCAATCTTTTCAAATCACAGTATCGGTCTCATCTATCAGGTAACCGGAGAAGTGCTCTGTTAACTTTGTCTACATGGCACATCTGCGTGGCCTACAGTCTCTTTCACAATCACCGTGTGGGTCCCATCTGTCATGTAACAGGAGAACTGCTCTCTTAACTTTGTCTAAATGGCACATCTGCCGTTTTATAGGCCGTTTTCCCGCCGATTGATTTGAGAAAATCATTCCCAGCCAAAATGTGACCCAATTCCAAAATTGAATAGCTCAACTGAAATGAAGAGCTCAAAAATTAGGGAGCATAGGAAATTAAAAGAATTGAATGAGAGAACTCTGTGAGAAATTCCTTGAGAAATTGTTGACCCAGTCAAAATCGGGAGACCCAATTCTAAATTGGAGATCTCAGTTGACTGTGAGGCCTTAATAATTAGGAAGCATAGTGTAATTAATAAATTATGACATGTTAAATTTTGTGGTGTTGAACAACAACTAAGGCAATTAATTTCATAAGAATTTGACAGGGACAATAAGGACTTGCTAGTATTATTACAAAACCGAAGAGCGGGAAGGCAATTTCATAGGAATTGCAAAATATTTCATACTGCAAAAAAGATGAGATCAAATCACAAATTTCATGTGAAAAAAAACCCCTACAATTGTTTTATGCAAGTTTGATTGAACCAATAAAAAACATCATGCCAAGGTAACATTCAGGGGATATAAGGTTTTGCTCCAAACTCTTGGGATTGTTTAATCCCAAATCATCCACCCATCATCCAACCAGAACACGACACAGATGCAAGATCCTAGTGTTAACATTCAGTGGAACTTATAGTGAGTGCCCAACTACTTCATCTCCCACACACCTTCTCTAATCCCCAGAACTCTTTTTTTTCAGTTTATTTCTCCCACTCAAACACTATAATAGAAAAGCTATCGTTGGGTTAAACAAGAAGAGGCTCTTGTACTACTGGTTAGCACCATTCATGTGAGGTTACAAATTACTTTCTCATCTTACCTGACAGGTGTGACCCACACGGTGATTGGGATAGAGCCTTGATGACCCACAAGTATAGGGGATCAATCGTAGCCCTTTTGATAAGCAAGAGTGTTGAACCCAACGAGGAGCAGAAGGAATCGATAAGCGGTTCATCAAGGTATTCTCTGCAAGTGCTGTAAGATAGTTTTGATAGATTATTTGATAGCAAGATAATTGGTAATAAGTAACAAGTCACAAAAGTAGCAAGGTGGAATAAGGTGGCCTTATCCTTAGTGTTGCCGAGGGCAAGCCGTTGGAACTTCTTATAGTGATTCAAATGCTCTTGAGGACACACAATAATATCAATCGAGTGACTTTCACCACGATTCATTGACTTATGTTCATTGCCTTGATAAGTTGTTATGTAGGTGGACCGGACCTAAGGTACTGTTCTTACTTGAACAAACACCTACTTATGATTATAACCTCCATGCAAGCATCTACAAATACAAGGGTAAGATAAATCAAACCATAGAGTTAAACATGTATATCCAAAAAAGCCCCTCATCGAACAATTCATAAACTGGGTTTAAGTTTCTATATATCACTCCCGTAACCCATCATCTACAAACTAATTCCACGATGCCTTCCGGTCCCTAGGCCCAAAGATGGTGAAGTGTCATGTATTTGACGTTCACATAACACCACTAGAGGAATAACAACACAATATATCATCAAAACATTGAACAGTGATTAACTTCACATGATTACAAATAACCTCTCTCATGTCCTCAAGAACAAATAGAACTACTCACAACTCATAATAGTGAACATGTTTAGTAGGTATAAATATGCAATCAACAATCTGAACTTAATGATCTTCCATCAAGTAAATCAAAAAGCATCAACTATAAAATGTAATCAACACAACTAGCACCCCCAGGTACCAATATGAGGTTTGATACAAAGATTGAGCACAAGAGATGAACTAGGGTTTGGAGATGATATAGTGTTGGTGAAGAGGTTGATGAAGATGAGCCTCCCACAATGAGAGGAGCATTGGTGATCATGATGGTTTCGATTTCTCCCTCCTGGGGGAAGTTTCTCCAGCAGAATCGCTCCGTCGGAGAGCAAAAGTGCTCCTGCCCCGGTTCTGGCTTGAGATGGCGGCGGAAAGTCCTGAAAGTATTCTCTTTATTTTTTTCTCTAGGGTAAATGGCTTCATATAGTAGAAGCGCTTCAACAGAGGACCTCTGTGGGGCCCATAAGACTGGGTGGCGTGCCCCCTTGGCTTGTGGGCCACCGAGGCCCTTCTCCGGTACTTCTTTCTTTCAGTATATTTATATATTCCAAAATAAATCTCCGTAGAAGTTCACGTTATTTTGCGCTCCGGAGAATTGCTATCTATGTTGTAGCTTTTTTCATGTCAGAATTTCAGTTGTTGAAAATCCCCATGCATTAGAATTGCATCATAATGTGGAATATAACTTCAAAATAAGATGAATAAGAGTAGGAAATCATGATGCGAAATTGACGTATATATATTCTACACAAGGGGGTGTTTTTTGTTGTCTCAAAATGAAACCACCAAAATATAGAGATTATGCGTTGAAGCACCGTTTTTTAATCCAAAAGCACAACAACTCCCCAAGAGTCTACTACAACAAATTTTGCCCGGCACCGACGAGGAGGGGCAATGACAGCGATGCGCCTTCGGCTCACTTCAATGCTTTTAGTCGTGGCTAGGTGGTCTACGGATTTGGACATAATTTTTATTATTTCTAGTGTTTGTTGTACTGCAATGTTTGAAGATGAATAGATCGAAAGTCTTCACAAGAAATCCGTCACATGGTTCTCCTCTCTTTTCTCTCTCCGCACATGCATGGTCTTCTCTCCGTTTTCTCCTCCCAACCAGACAAATCAGGATTAATCTGCGAAAAGGATTGGGTTACTCTCTGCTGCATCATGTCCACAAACCATGCCCGGACATAAAAATGAATATTTTGCCATATCCATTTGCAGGTCCGAGTTGGAGATGCACTAAAGCAGCACACTTGATCGAAAAGTGCTATTGTTATTACCGGTATTGTTTTGACAATCAATACCATGATATATTAGTAGCAAAGTCTACATGGTAGAGATACACGAGGTGACTACAACGATTATAAAATAAAGTCTAACAGAAACGAGCAAATCTGCAAGATCTTCAAACTCTTTCTTTTTTCATGATACAATCTTGTACTTTTCTGATGGCAGCTGTAGAAACATAACAAAAGTATCAAACCACAAACCTTCAACTACCAACAAGATTTTCCATTGTTTCAATTTGAGCCACAATGCCAAGGCTGCGATGCACGCATGCCGGCGTTAAAGTAATCCACCAACATCGGCAAGAGTACCAACACCGGTATTCCAGGGACAAAAAAATCGAACAACGAGGTCGACGTCGCTGGGAGTCGAAAGTACGAATCACCATTGTCGAGAACGTAGCAGCCGGGACAGATAGTGCGAGGACAATCCTCCTCGCGACGTCCATGAGAAAAAAAAATCAAAACCAATCTGATGAAGCAAGATCTGAAGGACCATACGTACACAAATTTAATCTTCGAACACTACCATTGACGTCGGGAAGAAGATCTTGTCATCAAAAGAAGAGACGAAGAATATTTATTGTAGACGATGCCATCTTCAAATAAGAAGACGACTATTATTAAGAACTCCACTTGTAGATCGGGTTCCCCAGCTCTCCCGACACCGGCAAGGCCGGCTGACCTGTGGTGGAGGGGAAGTCAATCAAGTTTGTTGCTCCGTATCCTTCTCAGCTTGTATTATTGTTAGTACCGGTAGACGGTTCCATCTGTCTGCAGACCGGCTGAACTCTGAAGCCACGATCCGTCCCTGGGACGTGGCCACCAATGCACAGCGCATGTCGCCATCCGCACAACACGTCAGTTGACAAGTCTAACGCATCGCGTTGGAGAAGGCCAAGAATATACATGCAAAGTCGATGTGTAATTACCTGATGAAAAGGTTAGTTTGAGGTAGGTCCGTACATATATACGTGGCGCTGCTCGTTCTTGATGCTCGATGGGTTGCTTAACTTCAGTGTGGCTAGCTGAACGTGCGGCTTTTATCAGGGACGTTTCTTCTTTCCTTTTTTCAAGGGAAAGGTGTATTTTTCTTTTTCTTGTAAACGTACACAAAAAAATAAAAAAATTGTCTAGTCTCGTTTCAAAACGGAGGCAAAACGGGGGAAGGGTGCATTGCTGTTGCAACTTGTGGCCTGCCGACATGCATGGGTCTTTTGCACCATGCGCTGCACGAGCATGTATCATGTATGTAGGGTATGTACGTCACCCTCATTAACAAAGAAAGAAGAACACCAGCACACTAGCTTTCGGTCCCGTCCCTCGACAGTGCCCTTGGCCTGGGCTTATATACCACACTGTCTGGCCGACCTGAGCGCCCTTGTGTCACAAGCTAGTCGCTTTGATTTGATGCTGCTTCTTTTGTACTCAAGGCTTTACCATAAGCACAATAATTTGCAACTCAATGCATATGTGTAACGGAGGGAGTACATATCTGTGCGATGTGGAAATGTTTCTTCCGACAATATTAAACATTATTTTTTGAACAAAGAATGTTAATCACAGAGCAGGAATTGATTGAGACGTATGCGCATGTGTGTGGTGTGGAGCGTATTATGAAGGGCAGGGCAGATGGTTGGAAGTGGAAGATAGAACAGTCCGTGCAACGGAGACCTCACAGCTAATCCGTGTGCACACCTGGCGCCCCATCCCATGCCGTGCCTAGCCGATTAAGATACAAACATACGCCGCCTTCACTCACGCTAGCAACCAAAAGTTGGCTCAAAAAGTTGGCCTCCCTAATTACACTGCACTCCATCGAATTAGTCAGTTTCCCGAGCCGCCTATTTAGGAGCCCTCGACGTCTCTCCTACGCTCCATTTAGACCCTTCCTAGCTATTCTAACATGCGGTGAGTACATGGTCAGTGCACTTCACCGGTACTTCTTCCAGCTCGTAGTGTAACAAACATCAGTTAGCCAGTAGTTGATCCATGGGGAAGGTGGTCCTCGGCGAGGCCACGGCGCGGCAGCTGGCGGCCTTCGTCCTCGGCGCCGCGGCCGCGCTCACCATCGTCATGCTCGCCCAGTACCGGGCCCCGGCAGCGGGACTCAGCCGTGCCACGACGCCGGGACACTTCGCCGGCGACCAGCACCACCGCCCCAACGGGACGACAGCACGTGCTCTTGTTCATCAGGCGCTGCCGGTCGCCGGTGGTCCAGGCCGAGACAATGATCATCACCTTCACCGTCCGGCGAACGCCACGGCAATCACAAAGCCCAATTCTACCTCCACTCATGCTGCTCCAAGTCATCTCTCCAGCACACATCGCCATCCAGAAAAGGTCAGTTTGCGATCGAGTTTTTAAGTTTCTTGGAAAAGCTAGCCAGTTTCTTACTTTCTTATACTTACTAGTTATGAATCCTTTTTGAGCAAATTCAGGGCGCTATGGCTGAACGGCAATACTTTCTTGCAGTAGCATTTTTTTTATGCGGGGCAGTAGCCGTTACCAACTAGTATAATTGACTAACCACTCACGTGTTGCCACGAATGGCCACTGAATTAAACTACACATCTTCTTTTTTGATCCAACAGTTGTCACGAATACGTCAATGCCGTTGTCAGTTACAGATGGTTAATTCGTTGTAGAATTAATAGCGCCAAATTTGACCAAAAAAGGGTGCCTAAAAATGCTACTACTATACTACTAAAAAAAAGGCTGACGGATCATGCATGCCATGGCAGGGACGAAAGGAGGAGTCGGCGGAGTTCCAGGGGCTGGCGGCGGCGGTAGCGCGGGCGGCGATGGACGACCGGACGGTGATCATCACGTGCGTGAACCAGGCATGGGCGGTGCCCGGCTCCCTGCTGGACCTGTTCCTGGAGAGCTTCCGCATCGGCGACGGCACGGCTCGCCTGCTCCCGCACGTCCTGGTCGTCGCCATGGACCCCGGCGCCCACGCGCGGTGCCTGGCCGTGCACCAGCATTGCTACCACTACACCATCCCGGGCCTCAACATCGACTTCGCCGCCCTTAAGTTCTTCCTCTCCAAGGACTACCTGGAGCTGGTGTGGAGCAAGCTGAAGCTGCAGCGCCGCATCCTGGAGCTCGGCTACGGCTTCCTCTTCACCGACGTCGACATCATGTGGCTGCGCGACCCGTTCAAGCACGTGACGGCGTACGCCGACATGACGGTGTCCAGCGACGTCTACTTCGGCGACCCGGACAACCTGGACAACTTCCCCAACACGGGGTTCTTCCACGTGAAGCCGAACGCGCGGACCATCGCCATGACGAAGCTGTGGCACGGCGCCAGGGGCAAGTACCCGGGAGCCAACGAGCAGCCGGTGTTCAACATGATGAAGAAGCGGATGGTGAAAAAGCTGGGGCTCCGGGTCCGTTACCGGGACCCGGTCTATGTGGGCGGGTTCTGTAGGTATGGTAAGGATCTGGGGAAGATCGTTACCATGCACGCGAACTGCTGTGTGGGGATTGATAACAAAATTAGAGATTTGAAGGGTGTGCTTGATGACTGGAAGAACTATACCAGGTTGCCGCATTGGGAGAAGCATCGGGCCAAGTGGACCGTGCCCGGCGCCTGCATCCGCGCTGAGAAACAAGCTTGATCCATCAATTAGTCAGACAATTTCCTGGCCATATTTTACTTACAGGGTACTCCCTTTTCAAATATAGTACTCCCTCCTTTCTAATTTACTCTTCGTGGTTTTAGTTCAAATTTAGTTCAAATTTGAACTAAAACCATGACAAGTAAATCGGAACGGAGGGAGTAGTAGTTTAATTCACTCCACATCGGCGTGAGGAGATAGACGATCGAGTATTTGTTATATACCTGTAAAATGATGTACAGTGAGAGAATACATTTTATATTTACTTTATATGTTAGCAAAAGAAATGTGCTTCTGTCCTTGAGACTAAATTGGGATTCGCCATGCTCAAACTCACAACTACTCCCTCCGTTTATAAATATAAGACTTTCTAGAAATTCCAATACGGATTACATGTAGAGCGAAATGAATGAATCTAGACTCTATAATATGTCTATATACATCCATATGTAGTCCGTATTGAAATCTGTAAAGGTCTTGTATTTACAAATGGGGGAAGTAGTAGGAAACAAACACAGTGGTGACGTGAAAGTCATAAGAAATAGACGTGAACAGGGCCGCAGACAAGCAAAGCCCCATGCCACTCTGAAGGCAACATTTACCTGAACTTCACGATGGGCATGGCCGGCGTAGGGCAAGGACGTCGCTCATACTTATCTCGTGGGAGCTTTGAAACGAGAGCAACTCGAGGGTCTTCAACAACATCTCCACCCCAGCCTTCATCATCATCATCGCGAGATCAGTAGCAAGGCAAAAATAATTGGATTTTGGTAAGGATGAGACACATGGATGATATTATACCAAGAAAGTAGGCTTTTGCATTGGCCTTCAAGCTACTGACTTTGTTAATATCTTTTTTAATTAAATGAATATAGCAAGTCTTTTGCCCTTTTCAAATATTTATTTTTTCGAAGCGGAGGCAAAAGCTTTGCCTCATCTCGTTGACTAAGAAGAATTATGAAATACATAGCTGGCTGTCAAAGGACGACCCTCAAAAAATAAGCCTACTCTCGTGGCATTAAAGATCCCAGATGCTTAGCCCCCGCCACCCCCATAACCGGCTTGATGTTAATCTTAGATGTGATTACATTTGACAAGGATGGCACATTTCTAAACACCCGTGCGTTCGGCTCGTTTCATATCTCCAAAGAGACCAACATAACGAGGGATGCAAGGCCCTTTCTCACGTTGGCCTTGACGCCCACCGTATGCTGCCACCACTCCATCACGGTGTGAAATTTGCTATTATATGTTGCATTACTATATTTCTATATGGAATTTCATCTCAAATAAAATATAGTGAATTTGTTCCTATCATATTGGGTGGGCCTTTAATGAAGTGACATGTGTGCATGTTGAATAGAATTAGCGGAATTCTCATGCATGTTATGGTGGGTCTTTGATGATGTGACACAGTGGTGGAGCTATGTGGAGCCCTGCAGGGGCCGGTATGAAGAAATTCTTTTAAGAGCCTGCTTAGATTAGAAAAGTTAGAGCCTTTGGCCCGCCAAACATGCATAATTTGTGTTTGCCCCCCCCTGAAGATCTTGTCTAGCTCCGCCACTGATGTGACATGTGTGAATTAGTGAGAATCAACTATTTGGGTATATAGGATTTAGTGCCTGATCGACCAGGCTGCTAAAAAAAATCTCATTGTTACTAGCTATCTAGCTGCATGAGCAATTTTACTCTCGTGCACCACAGTTGCTTCGTGTAGGATGTTTGTGAGCTCCCGTTGCTTCTAGCGTCAGAAAAAGGAGAATCTCCTTTTCACAATGTGGCAGCGGACTAGAGAGATATAGTAGCAGCAGGTAGATGAACTACTTAACACCAATAGCCAATAGGGGTCAAAACGAATCCTGCATGCCAATCGATGAAGGAACCGTACCACAGATCAGGCAAGTCGACCAATTATCGGTGTCAGCTAGATAAACCACCTACCTAACATGCATGATGAACTAATCTGGAGTGGCATCAAGTAAGTACACGAAAGAATCGAAAACTCAAAACGGTGCCCGGGCTCATCTGCTCCCTCTCAGCAAAAAATTAAAAAAAAATACTAGAAAAATTCAAAAAATTCCAAATTTTTTTGTGGTGGTAGATAATTTGACGCGTGAGGTGCGCCCCAAAATTCAACTTATTTGGACATCTGAGCAGCTCTCGGCAAAAAAGACAAATCGGGTCAAAACAGTGTGTGAACAGTAAACATTTTTACAGACCCTGATTTTGTCTTTTTTGCCGAGAGCTGCTCAGATGCTCAAATAAGTTAAATTTTGGGGCGCACCTCACGCGACAAATTATCTACCACCACAAAAAAAATTGGAATTTTTGAATTTTTTTAGTATTTTTTTTAAAAAAAATTGAAGCGTGGGTGCAGATGAGCCCGGGTGCAGATTAGCCGCACTCAGAAAGAATCATCAACTATGCTGCGTGCGTGGTACACACACCTGTAGTCCTTCCAGGCCAGCAGTTCGTACATTCCCGGGATTCTCTGGCGCACTGCAGACCAGAAACGGAGGGACCGTTCGATCCATCAATCATGAACGTACGCACAGCAACCGGTACTACCCAAAGCACTGTGCCGAATTCGATCATTGGTCTTCCATAGGACCATACGCAGAGCCAAGACGTGGCGAGCGATGCTACAGCTCCCGTCACATCAACGCAACGAATGCATCGCTTGACAGGTGTGTTTCATTGGCCGCCGGTGGAAATGGGTCCCGGAAAATGCCAACACGGGCGGGCGGGTTGCCCGCAATAATCTACACACACACACCTAACCGTGGATTAGTCGTCGCTGTTGCAGCATGGTCCCGTGATCCCCAGCATACGAGATAGCATAATATCTTGTGATCACTGTTGCGACGTGTGTGTATCATCGGTCGTTTCAGCCGCGCAGGGCATTTGTACTACCTCCGTTTCAAAATATTTGATATTTTAGGTTTGTCTTAAGTTAAACTTTCTTCAGTTGGGATGAGTTGATAGAAAAAGTTGCTAAGATTCACAACATCGAATGTATATGATATGAAACTATACTTTATGATGAATCTAATAAAAGTATTTTGGTGATGTTTGGAGAGGAGACCGATAAACGGAGACCGGAGAGTGCAACGACTACAATTCGGCGAATGGGAGAGGAGTGGCGGTGGCGATATATAGTTTGGGGACAAGAATTAATAAAGTCGCCCTGGATCCTATAATCCGCAACTCGCCCATGAGGGCCTTATGCAGTCTCGAACATGACCCAAAACTATGCCCCCCTATACAGTTTATTAGTGTAAGGAAAAAAAACATGCTACTACTAAGCCAACCTCTAAAGTAGGGAGGTACCCGAAAAATTCACTCCGAGCCTCTTCTTTCAAATGTGAAAAGGAAGGCCACTTTTCATTTATTTCATGCGCTTAAAGACTTTTCATCCTCCCGCCCCGCATAAGCCATCATCCCTCCGCCGTGGTGGCACAGGCATCGTTGAAATCGCCTTCGTGTCCCTGCCGCGTCTTGCACCTTTGCTGCCCTACGCATCTCCTCTACCTCTCCTCATGTCCCCTCTGGCATTTGGATGCTTCGTTGGAAACCCAAAAAGAGGACATGCACGCCCAATCATCAGCTCTACTATCTGGACCTCCTCCAGGTAGTCATGTTCCGCTCCCCGTAGGTCGTCCGCCCCACGTCAACGCCCCCTCCTGTATTTGTTTGTAGGACGTCGGAGACCTTCTCCACTTAGGGAAGAGGGCAATCCAACTACAACACTACTCATCGATGAGCTTCTCCAACCTGCCTCCAGCGAGATCCTGTCACCGAGGCGTCGCACAGCCGAGGTGAGTTCCGCCTCCCTGCTCTCATCTTACAAGCATGAAAAGGATGTTTTCTATTCTGAACAAATGTAGGTCTTCTTATATATGTTGGGCTGCAGAACTGGATTATTTTGTAGGATGGATAAATGTGGGTCAATTCTCTATGATGGTTCGGTGGTAAGCTATGAATAAATATGTATACAAATGTGAAATTGGTGGAGAGCATCTATGCAAATATTTCGGGCTAAAAATAGGGCATGTTGCTGGAGTTGGAGGAATTTTTTAGGTTAGGTATTGGGGTTAGCCCCAAAAGGATTTCTAGGGGCTACTACTAGAGATATTATTAACTGCACTTTTTTTTGAGAGAGATTATTAACTGCACTTAATACTGAATAGTGTGACTGGACTCAAGCTGAACCCAGTGGCGGAGCTACAGCAAGGCCGAGTGGGCCATGACCCGCCTAGTCCATTAGTTTTTTCTATTGTATACCTACAATTGGGCCATGCAAAATAAGTCCAGATACTTATTTCCTTCAGCCGGCCCGCCCAAACAATTTGGCCAAGCTCCGCCACTGACTGAGTCATCAATAGTATTTAGCAACACCGAGGAGAGAAGAGAACGCCCATCCGTGGTAACCTATGCAACACCAATGATGGGTCGAAATTCGGTCCATTGTATGCGTAAATGTTAAGCCAACACTGGTGATATTTTTGGGCTAGAATTGAACTATAAAGCCATCGGTGACGGTTCATTGGCTTTCCATCATCCCTCGGTATTACCAGTGACGAGTGGTCAAAGACCAACCAGTGTTCATAACAAATCAAAAGTTGGATGGCTAGGAGAGCGATGGTACCCATACCCCATCAGAGATCAAATTCTAGATTTAACTCTTAGATATTTTATTAGTCTGGACTGGACTATTTTTAATGGTGGAGATGGACGTGGTGACTCAATTAATTTTGAAGCTCCACAACTTTAAACTACCTTTTCGTAAACACTGGGTGAGTGTGAATGGGGTGGTGGCGCAACCCGTGTTTAACAAGCCAGCGCATGTGTTGGCTTCTACGGGTGCATGTTTAGCTCATGATGAACACCGTGATTGGTTCACAAGCTACCTGATGATGTAATCAGTGTGGTGATGGGCGATCTGGCCGTGTCGTAATGGAATACAAGTGTTCCATTTTATTAAAAGAAAAACACCGGTATTAGACCGATCAACCAATAAATACTCGGTGCTGTCACTAGCTCCGTGAGGTGCCTGTTGTAGTAGCAAGCAGCGCGCTGAACTGCTTGCAGTCGCTGAACGATGAGCCGTGCGAATCTGGCAACTCAACCTGCCGGCGGTGGTAGATGAACCTAACATGATTGATGAGCTAGCTAGGCAGGACAGTTAGTAAGTACATGAGTGCAATTATTATGAACTAACGATGCGTGGTACTTGATTCTAGGACCAGCTATATCCTAGCGGCGCTAGTACATTTTATTCGCGAGAAAAAGGTAGCACATTCGCAAGATTCTCTTCAAATTAACTAACCAGTGAATGAATGCAGAATGGCTAAAAATTGAACAAGCTAGCAAATAACTTAGTATAAAAATATTTATGTCGTTAAAAAAGTGTTACCAAAATTTTAAAAAAAAATCATATATTTAAAAAGTGCTCACATGTTTAAAAGAATACTACTTTAATTTAAGAAGCATGCGAGCCTTTACAAATTTTCTCATTTCAATTTTAAAACTATTCACGTATTTTGAAAAATTCTGCACATCTTTTAAGAAATATTCATGTAACTAAATAAATACCTATTCTAAAAGGATGTTTTGTGTTTACAAAAAACACATGCATACTACATTCAAAAAGAATTTTGTGGATTGGTTCCGAGATATCTACATGTAAACATAAAAATAAAAGAGGTAAAACAGTAAAAACCAGGAAACATAAACCAGGTAAAAAAAGAAAACCCAAAAAAAAAGGAAAATAAAAATAGAAACAAAGAGCCAAAAAGAAAAGAAAACTGCCGAAGCCGCCCCTGCTACTGGTCTTCTTAGGGTTGAGAGATAACATTTTTTCTGGCTAGCATGTAATGAAATAAGTAGATACAGTATATGTTTTCATTATAGAGCATTTTACAGGTATATCAAACAAATACTCTATCGTCTATCTCTCCATCCCCACAGGGAGTATATATGTAGAATTAAACTACTCTAAGTAACAGACGATTGGAAAAATCCATCAACCAATTGATGGATCAAACTTGTTTCTCGGCTCGGATGCAGGCGCCGGGCACGGTCCACTTGGCCCGGTGCCTCTCCCACGGCGGCATCCTGGTATAGTTCCTCCAATCACCCAGCACGCCCTTCAAATCCCTAATCTTGTTTCCAATCCCCACGCAGCAATTCGCGTGCATGGTGACGATCTTCCCCAAATCCTTCCCGTAGCTGCAGAACCCGCCGACGTAGGCCGGGTTGAGGTACTGCACCCGGAGCCCGAGCTCCGCCACCATCTGCTTCTTCATCATGTTGAACACCGGCTGCTCGTTGGCGCCGGGGTACTTGCCCCTACCACCGTGCCACAGCTTCGTCATGGCGATGGTCCGCGCGTTGGGCTTCACGTGGAAGAACCCCGTGTTGGGGTAGTTGCCCAGGTTGTCGGGGTCGCCGAAGTAGACGTCGCTGGACACCGTCATGTCGGCGTACGCCGTCACGTGCTTGAACGGGTCGCGCAGCCACACGATGTCGACGTCGGTGAAGAGGAAGCCGTAGCCGAGCTCCAGGATGCGGCGCTGCAGCTTCAGCTTGCTCCACACCAGCTCCAGGTAGTCCTTGGAGAGGAAGTACTTGTGGGCGGCGAAGTCGATGTTGAGGCCGGGGATCGTGTAGTGGTAGCAGTGCTGGTGCACGGCGAGGCACCGTGCGTGGGCGCCGGGGTCCATGGCCACGACGAGCACGTGTGGGAGGAGCCGCGCCGTGCCGTCGCCGATGCGGAAGCTCTCCAGGAACAGGTCCAGCAGGGAGCCCGGCGCCGCCCACGCCTGGTTCACGCACGTGATGATCACCGTCCGGTCGTCCGTTGCCGCGCGTGCCACCGCCGCCGCCAGCCCCCGGAACTCCGCATCCTCCTTCGCTCCCTGACATGGCATGCATATATGATCCATCAGCATATTTTGAGTAGGAGTACTATTTTTAGGCACCAGTTTTTGGTCAAATTTGCAGCTATTAATTCTACAAGGAATTAAAAAGATCTGTAACTGACAACAGCATTGACGGACTCGTGACAAGATATATCAACCGAGAATCTTGGTTGTTTAATTCAGTGGCCATTCGTGGCAACGCGTGAGTGGTTGGTCAATTATAGCTGGTAACTGCTACCGCAAGAAAGTAGTATTGCCGTTGAACCATAGTCCCCTGAATTTGCTCATGGGCAAAAAGCAGATTAACTTGTACGAAACTCGATCGCAAACTGACCTTTTCTTCATGCCGATGCGTGCTGGGAAGATGACTTAGAGCAGCAGCAGTGGAGGTGGAATTGGGCTTTGTGATTGTTGTGGCGTTCGCCGGACGGCGATGATCGTGTACTGCACTAGCGGCGACCGGTGGCGCCTGATGATGAACAACGGGGCGCGCTGTCGTCCCGTTGCGGCGGTGGTGCTGGTCCTCGGTTGATGATCTCAAGCCGGAGAAGTGGCCCAGCGTCCTGGCGCGGCTGAGCCCGGCGGCCGGCGCCCGGTACTGGACGAGCATGACGACGGTGAGCGCGGCGGCGGCGCCGAGGACGAAGGACGCCACCTGCCGCGCCGTGGCCTCCGCGACGACCACCTTCCCCATATCGATCACGAGCTAGCTAACTGATTGGCTATGTACTCAGCCCATGTATGTGTATGAGTGATGAGTGATGAGCGAGTATGTGATATGGTGATGGGATTCGCTATCAGGGAGGGAGGGACTAAATGGATTGTATGAGTTGCTGCGGGCCCTTAGATATATAGGCGGCTCCGGCCATGCCGCCGGTCCCTTGGTATTGCGAAACCGACGGCGACGCGGTAGCCGCTAGCACCGTAAAATCGGCTAGAGTCGTTGCCTCTGCTGGGCTGCTCAGCAAGATTTCTTCTATTTCTATTCAATCACTACTACTACTAGTAGTAACATGCAGCTTAATTTGGCACTATACATATATCAAACGGGATAGGACTACTAAAGTTTAAGAAACCAGAGCTTGTCCATATGTACGTATGGTATTAGAAATGAGGAAAAATACAATAGCAATGGAATCATCGTAATGTAATGTAGTATGCCTGACATATATCAGAGTTCATCAGGTTGGCTTTTTGTGTGTACTAGACTCGTGGCATGGATGGATATTGGATGGTGCACGAGAGTCTGTGCCGGCCGGAGCGGGGGAGCGGGCGAGGGAGCGACGAGCGCACGCACATGGTGACATGCGTGGGTGACGGATCGACGATTGACCTCTCGGCATCGACCGAGGCGAGCGAGAGCGAGACTAATTCGATGGAGTGCAGTGTAATTAGGGAGGCCAGCTTTTTGAGCCAGCTTTTGGTTGCTAGCGTGCGTGAAGGCGACGTATGTATAATGTGTAGATGGCATCTTATATAATCGGCTAGGCACGTCCCGGGATCGGGCGCCAGGTGTGCGCCCGGATTAGCTGTGAGGTCTGCGTTGCACGCACTGTTCTATCCTCTACCTCCCCACCCGTCTGCCGTGCCCTGCCCTCTGCTCTAGCTGCTCCATTAATATGGCACACACGTATTGACGCATACATCTCGAACAGTTCCTTCTCCGTGATTAACCCGGCTGGCACGCTAATTTCGTTGACACAAACATTTCCACACATTCTACGTACATATGTATCATGTATGTATGTGTTCCACCGTGCATTAATCCTTTTGAGATTTATGTTGAATGGCACTAACCTCCGTAACTAAATATAAGTGCAAAAATGTCTTATGTTTAGTTACAGAGGTAGCACTATATATACATTCATGTGTGATTTTACTTCAAAAAATATATGTGTGTGAGTACTAGAGGTACATAAGCAAGAAAAGTTTGGATTGAAGAAACTCAAACCTCCCGACTTTTTTTGTGAGGAAAACTTTCAAACTATTCATCAACTGTCAAGGTAGTACAAAGAACTTCAGAAATTAAAAAAATCCAAAATCCATAAAAAAAACACCTGGGGATGATTACAAGCACTGGAGCGAGCCGAAGGCGCGCTGCTGTCATCGTCTCTCCCTTATTGGAGCTGGACAAACCTTCTTGTAGTAGACAGTCGGGGATTCGTCGTGCGAAGGCCCCATAAACCAGCGCACTAGAACAACAACCGATGCTGATGAAAAGAAGCGTAGATCAGAAGAATCCAACCTGTAGAGAAACGAAGACTTGATCTACGTGGATCCACCAAAGACAAATGTCGTCCGAATCCCATGAGATCCACCAGAGACAAACCACCACAAACCCTCCGACGGTGTTAGAAACACCACCGAAATGTGGGTTAGGCGAAGAGGACCTTATTCCATCCACAAAGAGCCGTCGTCGTGTCACATATCTGAGCAGGATACAAACCCTAACAAAACTTAAAAAAATATCAAAAAAGGAGCCCTCCCGCCGGCAAGGGTCAGGATCCACTGCGCCTTCGTGGCCCAAGACCAAAGGAACGAGGTAGACGGCGGCAACACCGATGAGATGCACGAGAACCTAGCACGCTGGGTGCACAGGCTTAGAGCACTCTAGCAGACCCCGCATAACACGTTTGCAGTTCGCGGAAACGCGTCTTTGCGGGCCGACGCGGGCAGCCGCAGAGGCAGACCCCGCAAAACGGACCCGTATAAAAGGATATTTGCGGAATATACTTTTTTACAGGTCGGCTTTGTGAGGTCTGCTCTTGCGCCGCTGTCACCGGTCCGCAAATATCAATACCACACCACAAAAATACAAAATAATTATTCAGAGAAAAATATCAATACCAGCACAATACAACAATCATCCACATTACCAATAATCATTCAAATCACCGGCGCAAACTAAATAATGGAATATAAACTTGTCCCGAATACAAATACACGTGATTGAGTAAAAATGAATAGAAAATGAGTTTTGTTACTGTCCAACCGTTTGCAAATGGTGCTCAATGAGATCCTCCTGAAGCTGAAAGTGGGTGTTTGCATTTTCAATCTCTCTGTCTGTCTGAAGAAAAGCTCTAATGCGGTTAGTGTCTCTAGCCGGTTTGACACGGCTACCCACATTGTCGTAGAAGAACTCCAAGTTCATGCCTCTCTCATCTTCGAGAATCATATTGTGAAGGATAACACAGCATGTCATGATGTCTTTCAAGGTCCTCTTGTTCCAAAAACGAGCAGGACCACGAACAATGGCAAACCTAGATTGCAAAACCCCGAATGTTCTTTCAATGTCTTTTTGGGCTGCCTCTTGCATCCTTGCGAATTCACATAGTTTTTTAGTTTTGGGTTCTTTGATGCTCTTGACAAATGTGCACCAAGGAGGGTATATACCATCTGCAAGATAGTACCCCCTTGTGTATTCATGCTCATTGTTAGTGTAGTTGCAAGCAGGAGCATCACCACTAGCAAGCCTAGCAAACAAATGAGACCGTTGCAACACATTGATATCATTGAGAGTGTCTGACATACCAAAAAAGCAATGCCAAATCCATAAATCCTCGGATGCTACGACCTCTAGCACAATTGTTGCATCACGAGACTTGCGACAATACATTCCTTGCCATGCCTTCGAGCAATTTTTCCAATTCCAATGCATACAGTCAATGCTACCTAGCATTCCAGGCCAACCTCTCCTCTCACTAGATGCCATCAATTTTTTTGTGTCATCCTCGTTGGGTGCCCGAAGATATTCAGGACCAAAGAGACGGATGATTACTTTGGCAAACCTACGCACTGACTCAATTGTGGTATCTTTGCCAATGCGAAGGTACTCATCGGCATAGTCAGCCGGAATGCCATATGCAATCACCCACATAGATGCCGAGATTTTTTGATATGCACTAAATCCCTTTAAGCTCGCGGCATTTCTTCTTTGAGTAAAATACCGAGAATTTGTCTCGCAAGCTTGAACAATTTCACAAAGAGAGATCGGTCCATTCGGTACCTTCTCCGGAAGAGGTGCGGTGGATATGTTGGATTCTTCTAGAAGTAGTATTGCATCAACATCTCGTTCCCGATATGGCGATTTCGAGGAATGCAAAGACGGCCGACGGTCGATCCTCACCTTCTCTTTCGGTTCTCGTCTTCGTCCTCCTTCAAGGCAAGGGCCATCACCAACGTCTGCTGTCGATAGTTTGCAAGCAGCGTCTCAACATCCGAGTCATCCGAATCGGATGAATCGTCGAGCAAAAACTTCTCGCACGGGCTCAATTCCATCTACATGAACAAAAATCGGAAGCGCGCGTCAGCCAACTATGCGCAGCGCTCGAAACAAATCACAAGCAAGCACTCACCGGCAGCTCGTGGGGCGGGCGATCCTGGACGGTGACTAGGGGCGGCTCGAGGGCGGTCGATTCCCGGCAGCGACGGCGACCAGGGGCGGCTCGTCTCGTCGGATTCGGGGGGGGGGGGGGGGGTGCAGCGTATCGGTGGTGGAGGGTGGGGACGCGCCCCTCGGCGCGATTCCGCCGACAGATTATGCCGGAATCGCCGGCGGCGGACAGGCGGAACCAATGGCGGGCGGCGGCAGAAGGTGGTGGGGAAAGGGCGCGGGCTGAAATGTCCCTCCCGCCAACCGCTTTCCTGGGATACGGGGCACCGCAGGGGCGAGACGGAAACCTGCGTATTCGCGGATTGGGGCGGAGATTTTGCCGCGCCCCTTAAATTTTTTTTACTGAACGACCGCGTTTGGGGGGTCTGTTCGGGCGGGATTTTCCGCGCCGGTCCGCATTTTGACGGTTATTTTATGGGTTGGGGCGTTTTAAGGGGTCTGCTAGAATTGCTCTTACAAGGGTACGCACGGCCGCCAATCAGCCGTGAATCTGATTCTGCGGTGCCGTGTGGTAAAGCGGTGAGTCAGACGTACACACACTTTCTTGTGCAAAAGGAGCAGCACCAAACCAAAGCGACTAGCTTGTGACACAAGGCCCGGCGTTGATCGAGGTCGGCCGAGGTAGCCAGCCAATGTGGTGTGGGATATATGCCCAGACCAAGGGGCCGTTATCAAGGAACGGGACCGAAAGCTAGTGCCTTGATGTTCTTCTTTCTTTGTTGATTGAAGCTGACATATAGTGTGCATACCCTACGTACAGACATACATACATGCCCGTGCAACGCATGGTTGAAAAGAACCATGTCGGCAGGGCACACTCAAAGTTGCAACATCAAAATAACCTCCCTGCAACAAGCGATACGCCCAGCAACCCTCATGGAGGATCAAGAATAAGCGCCACGTACATAATGTACCGACTGCTGCTGCATCATGTGCAGGATGTACATCGAACTAATCTTTTTCTTTGCAGGTAACCACATCGACTTTGCGTATATATATTCTCGGCCTTTTTCCGCGATGCGTCAGACTTGTCAGCTGTCTGTGATGCGTTGTGCCGATGGCGACGTGCGCTGTGCGTTGGTGGCCACGTCCCAGCGACGGACGGACGGACTGGGGCTTCAGAGCTCAGTCGGTCCACATACAGATGGAAGCTTCCTATCCTACCTGTGCTAACTGACCGAGTGCAGTGCTTTACGCCTGGGTTGTTCAATTTGTCGATCTAGGAGTACATTCATACAGTACTGAATGAATGCATGCATGCATGCATGGTTAACTTGCAGAGAATCTCCTTCGTGAATGTACTTCTGATAGGCCCACGCGTGCATCATTAGTCCATAAATGAATTCATGTGCATACTATACTGTCCTAAGCTAGCTAGCTCATCAATCATGTTAGATCATCTACAGCCGGGCGCCTCAAACCCGCCCATACTTCCGGGTGGGTCGCCCGGTCACAGTCCGGTCATGATTTTTCGACCCAGACTACCTCCCAAACTGACATCAAACGTCCGGGCTAACCAGCACCCTTCATATCCATTCTAAATATGGGGCGGATATGTGCACGCATGGCCGCGCCCGCCACGTCGAACCGGCCTATGCTGCCCCACCCGACCCCACATATATTCGTCTACATCCGCTCGCCGAAGCAAACCCTAGCTACTTCGCTTCACTCACCTCCGCCACCCGATCTCACATCTGACGGTTTCCGGCCTTCTTCGACATGGCAGGCACCGGACCGGACTCCGACTAGTCCGGACCTGTCGACTGGGGTGTCATTCCGTGCGGGTTGGAGGAGGCAATGGCAGTCCGCATTGCACTCCGCCGCTCCCGGGAGGACAGTGCCCGACCGACGGATGGATTTGTCCGCCGCGACTCCATAGCGTCGGCTCACCGGGCGCTCGGGTCCTCTGGGGCTGGATCCTCGCGGTCTCGGCAGTTGGAAACCCTCTCCTTCCCCAACAGCGGTCGGGCAGACTATGAGTCCCATCGGAAAACGGACGACCAGTCGTGGGAAGGAGAGGATATGGGCCGCCGAGGCCCGTATCGGCGGAAATGGCGGCGGCGGAGGCGGCTCATGCGGCGGCGCGGGCGGCTGTAGAGGAGGAAGCCATCCGCGCCCGCATTGTGAAGAAACGACATGGGAGGAACACGCACGCCCTCGTCTGAGAGCAGAATCAGGTCCGTGCAATGGCCGGACTGCCACCGAAGGAGGATAAGGTGGACTGTGGTGGCGAGGATAACTCTGGTGACGAGCAAATCTGTCTCGATCCATACTGCGCCTCGCCGTCTAGGTACGGCGCCCTCCATGGCGGGTTCAATCTGCTTCGGAAGGGGTACCCAGGCACCATTTGGTCCTCGTGCACAGCGCGGACGAGGACGCCCTAATATGAGGCACGGGTGGCCCACCGCGAGCAGCAGCGGGTGAGGAAGAGGGCGGAGGCAAGGGAGGCGCTGGCCGCGCGTCGGGCACACGCGAATGCGCCGATGGGTCCCGAGGCCGCGCTCCTTGCGCCAGTCCTCCGCTGCTCCGTCACGACGTCAGAGACGGATGCGCAATGGCTCCGCCGCTAAAATGCCAAGGCACTCCTACTGACCATCGAGTTGTCGTAGCATGATGCATCCAAGGGGGCGACGGCCAAGGCGAAGGCGGCCCAACATGTGAGGGAGCAGGAATGCCTGCTCCGGAGGCTGTTAGGCCAAAGATGCTTCGGCGACTCCGACCTGACGGATAACTCCAGCTCGGACGACGATGCACCGCCGCACGCCGACGCGCGGGCGATCGCAAGGGGTATGGGGCGGCGAGAAAATGGTGATTTCATCCATCGTTATCTGTTTATCTATGTTTTATTTTTGTTTTTAATCATTTGTAGTATGAATTTGCACTGTCTGTCGATGAACTTTGATCCTTTTGTCCGGCGATGAGCTATGATTCATCTGTAGAGGATGAATTAAACGTCTTGGTCGTGTTATGCACGTAGAGTTGCATGGGTTGTATAGGGTTTCATATAGGAGGAACACGGGCGTGGGAGCAAACATATAAAATGTGCAGGGCACGGTTAGCAAACGCTTCAGGGCGTGTACGCGGACTTTTGAGGGGCCGGATTTCCTAACCGTGGCTGAAATAACCCATGATCCATAAGCACGGCGCAGTGGTGATGACAGCATATTATTTTGCAGAGGATCACGGGACCATGAAGCTCGTAACAGCGACGAATAATCCACGGTTCCGTGTGTGTTGGCATTTTCCGAGACATATTCCCACCGGCGGCCAATCAAACAAAGCTGTCAAGGGATGCCCCATGCCTTGTGCGGATGTGACGGGCGTCTTGGCTTAATTTGCGTGTGGAAGATTGGCATGCAGCGTGGGGGTAGGGGTACTAGCTAGCAACTGAATGCGTCACAGTGCTTTGGCTGCATTCATGATTGATCGGTCCCTCTGTTTGTGGGTCTGCAGAGATTCCATCATGGGAACTAATGTACTGCTGGGCCAGTCTAGCAGCTGCCCTCGAATAACAGTGTGTGTACCTCTCGTAGTCCAGTACTGCCACACATGCATAAATTCATAATCTCGTTCGCCTACTTGCCACGGTACTACTACGTGCATGCTAGCTACCTCATCACGTTAGGTGTAGCTCATCTACTACAGATTTTGGTGCCTGATCTGTGGTACGGTTCCTTCTCTTCTCCGATTGGCAGCTAGTACTTACCTGCTAAAGAAATCTTAAGTGGTTCAACACTTCATCCAAACGAGATCATGTATGCATGCATGCTCACTTGACCTGAATGACATAGAGAGTGAGATCGCTCATGTGCCAGTAGAACAACCTGATCATGGCGTATTTGTGTGAGAAGATCCGTGGCTTAATTCAACCGCCACCCTCCCTCGGCCTAGCTAAACTCCAACTCTGAACACCATCAGCTTGTTGTTGTTAGGTGCACGATCGCTAGCTCTTCCACGCATATGCTAGTACAAGAACTTGGTTGGTTAGTCAGTATCATCACTGTACTTGATCAATTGTTTACATCGATCGACCTGTTGTGACGTGTCCACGAGTTTCTCCGTCAGACGCCAGCAGTTGCTGAAAACCCATGAATTAGTCTCAGCTGGTAGCAATAGTGAGGAAATTAGCCGATCGATAATTGATCAGTCTTGCCATGGATGCGTCATGCGTGACCCATTTATTCTCGTCGTGATATCGCGTTCACGAAAGAGTGGCGTACCATGTATATACTCCCTCCGTTTCAAAATAGATGGCCAAACTTTGTACTGACTTTAATATAAAATTAGTACAAAGTTGGGTCATCTATTTTGGAACGGAGAGAGTATACAAGAACAAAATTTATCATAGTATATATCTCCATGCTTGTTCAGAATTAAATGAGGAGATGAGTACGGCAGCGCTAGGTGAGGGTAACGTCTGGTACGATGAGCTTTCGTCCCTTCTGGGCAGTCGTAACGGAAACAACTGGTGAGTGATGACTGCCTGACTGTGACTGGTGACTGGTGAGGATCGATAATCACGGGACGAAAAAATGTACGTTCGCGCAGATGCCTGTCCTCTACGTGGGTTGGTGGCAACCAATTCAATCCAAACTGAATACAGTTATCTTTTCATGGGGGGGGGGGGGGGGGGGGGGGGGGTTTGGCTAGCGACCAAAACCTAGCCGCCGCCGCCAAGAGAGCCATCTTTCTGGCGCCGTTTTCCGGCGGCTCTCCTCCGCCGGCGACCTTTTGGTCGTCGGTTGTGAGGGGGGTCGCCGGATCCCGTGCGTGCGGATCGTTTTTTGCTTTAAGTTTAGAGCCCTAATAGCTTAGGTTTTTAGATCGTCCGATGTCTTGGCTTCGATCGGCGGCGACGGCGATGCTGAATAAAGAAGCTTCAGGTTCTTCTCCGGCGAGGCGATCGTCTCTTTGCTCGGTGATGGATTTGGGAACCAGTCTGTTCAAGCGGGGATATTGTGGCGGCGACGGCATCCTTGTGGTGGACTTGTGTCCTCGGACTCCGCCGTTGCGACGACGTCTGCTCCAGCGTCGGCGCGGAGCTTGGGAGGTAGTTCGAGAGCAGATGCAGATTGTGATATGCATCGACGACATCTGGAAGACAGAACGCGTGCTAGGTTCGTGGTTGATGGATGGCAGGTATGGTTTCCTATTTCGGCGTCTTAGTCGTTGTGGGGTCTCAGATCTGGAGTTCGATAGCGTGTCCGGGGTGTTGCCCCGGTCTGATTCGTTCAACGACAATGGCTTCATCTTTGGTGAGCCACCTTGGAGGTCCGCAAAGCTGCATATCAGCGATGGAGCCGCATCGAGCTCGGGTGAGGAGGTGATCCGTCATTTTTTTCTTTGGTGGCTGCTGTGGTGGTGTCGGAGGCAAGTGACGGACGTTGGTGTCAAGCTTAGCAATGTTCTATTATCTTTTCAGTTTTGTCATGTCGGTCTTTACGTGACTTGTAATTTGATCTTTATGATATGAATGAGACACGTATTATTATGCAAAAAAAAAAATTCAAACTGAATACCACTTACTATCCAATTTGGTTTCTGTTTCTTCTTCCCTTCAGATTTGCATAGTGATTCATATTTAAAGATGCTCAAAGCTCCCAAAAAAGTAGGACCCCGATAAAATCCGAACGTTCAAATTTTAAGCATTTCATCCCAAACGTTTTTACATGGCAACTTGAGTTGACGCGAGGTGGTAACTTTAGTTGTTAAGACATGGCAACTTTGTCCCAATTCGTTCTTTTGTCAGAAAATTGCAATGTTTGCCAACCTCACATGAACTAAAGTTGCCATAAAAAACATTCGGGTTGCCATGCTTAAAATCCGAATGTTCGGGATTTATCATTGCCAAAAAAGTAGTGTTCAAAGTTTTTTTTTCTTTTCTTTTTTGCAAGAGAAATTTCCAATCTATTCAGCAATTATGGCAGTACAGAAAACACAAGAGGTAATAAAAATTTCAACCAGATCTACTGACCACCTAGTGACGACTACAAGGAATAGAGCGAGCCAAAGGCCGTGCAGCGCGTCATCGCTGGTAGGTGAGCCGCACGAGCGGCGGCGGCGGCCGCAGATGCAGGCTGGCATGCGGGGAGGCTACGGTTATGTTTTTTTTTTCTCTTAAGACGGAGGCTGCGGCTATTGGGCTTGATAGATTTTAAGGGCTATCTGGGGAGAGATGCAGTATGCCTACGAGTCAGTTTCCCAACTGGGTGAGAACCGTAGGTTTAACTAAGGTGGAACCGGACCTGTTCGTGCCCGTACCTGACCATACCCAATTGTTTCGTGCAAGAAACTAAGTTAAACCAACCTGTTATCGAACTGGTTCCATTTACACCTGAACACAAACGAAACTATAAGGCAAAACTAACCCAAAACACCCGTTTTAGGTACAAACCATTCCTGGTGAACCCCTCACCCGGGTTTGTGAAGATTCTATGAGGTTTTGCACGCGATTATTTCTTTTTCTTCTCTGTTTTTGGTTCTTTTCGAATTATTTTTTATTCCACTTTTATTTTTATTTTTTCTAGTCATTTTTACTCCTTTTTAAAATTCATGAGCACTTTTTATAGTTCATGAACATTTTTTAACCCGTGAACAATTCTTAAAATCAAGGAGCATTTTGAAAATTTGCAAACATATTTTATAAATCATGAACATTTTTTAAATTTGCAAGAAGTTTTTAAACATTCAAGAACATTTTTTTTATTCCATCAAGAATTTTAGAAATAAGGAGCTATTGCATGTTAGGAGGCTTTGGCCTTGGCTACTGATCTCAATATTTCCCATGTGGTGAACGTGTATAACCGAAAAGAGGTGGTGGAAGATATCAAGAATGGTACAAGTGGTTTACAAGGGACATCATCAAAGAGATTTCAGTCGCGGCAACTAACTTGGATCTTACTCTTTCATCATTGAAAGTTGGTATTCTAACTTGGAGGTGCATAGCCTTAGTGAATAGGGAAGGTATCTGGTGCACCGGGACTATTTGTGCTACCAGTGCACCGGTCGTCCGTTGCACATTCAAACATGTTCAAAAAATTCCAAAAAAAATTAGCGCATTGACACAACATCAATGTACGTTGTCACAAAAATTTAAATCAATATTCGAAACATTGCTCGAGATACAAAAATAACAAATTTGACATTGAATAGTACATAACACAAGTTGGGCTTCAGTTTTGGCCCATTAGCACATTGACGTCAAATTTTTTGTTTTTGTATCTTGAGCATTGTTTTGAATTTTGATTTAAATTTTTGTGACAACATACATTGATGTTGTGTCTATAAACTAAATTTTTTTCGGATTTTTTGAACATTTTTTAATGTGCAATGGGGTCCGGTGCACCGGTAGCACCAATTCCCTTGGTGCACCAGATATGTTCCCTTAGTGAATACGCTCTAAGTCGTTCCAGAGGTCGCCACTTATGCCTCCTTGAGCCTCCTGGTTTTCATTGTATCCGTTTGAACATTGTTACTAATTAATAAAGTGGAGCGCGTTTAATCCAAAAAAAGATTTTGCATCACACATCATAGATCAACATATAGATCACGGTCTATAGGAACAACCTACAGCTATAGCCATTTGGGAGTTTGATTCTCGCCTCGTACCATGCACCACGAATCCTATATGTCACCTTAAGCAACCGATGAACATCGTTATCTCTACTCCTATAAAAGAATCAGTTGGTGATGATGGTGTGTCTGTCATCCATCATTTTTGACCATTAGATTTGCATCTAACGACTGTGATGTAAGTTGTGGCCTTTTTGCAACAATATCCCACTTCTCTGCTCCAATTTACAGAAAACCCCTTACTATCTTGAAACCAATCACATTCCTCCCTTACTTCATCAAAACAACCCATGGAATATATTTTGAGTGAAACATGAGATATTTTTAGTGATATATGTATATCAAAACTAGATTGTTTTCTTTCAAATTTGTGAATATGTATTATTCTACTTTAAATCCATTGCAACGCACGAGCACTTTGCTAGGATATCGTCAATCACTGGGTTCACTGCTTCAATCCATTGCTTCATTTTTTTTCCTCCATCCACGACCATATGTTCGGTTGCGTGTGACTTTGCTCTTTGCTGGCTTGATCTTCGGTGTGTGTTAGTTTTGGCTGTGTGCATCTTAATTATGTAGAGGTGAGGTGTGTGGTCATTATGTGTATATATCCCCCCATGCTATAGTATGACTGAATAAAAAAAGTGTCCTTTATCAGGAAGAAAAACAACAAATTTGTATGCGGCACGTGAGTTTTGTCCGCTAGGCCGTCCCGGTAACATGTTTCTTTTTTATCTATTTCTTGTCCTTTCTTGTTTAATGTTTATTTCCCAATTTATTTTCTTCTTTTCATTTATTTATAGAAAAATCTTGAATTACATGAAATATATTGTGGAACACAAGAGAAACTCTTCCCAAATGTATGAGCTTATTTTCAAATATATGAATACATTTGTTTTCCTTACGTGCAAACATTTATTTTGAATAAGAGATGATGATTTTTTTGGATATATGAACATTTACATTCAGTTACATGCTTATTATTTTGTTGTGTATTATGATTTTTTTCTTGATTATTAACGAGCAAATTTGGATATAATACTATAAGAATCTTTAAATATATTTGGATTTATTTTTTAGAAAAAACAAAAATACGTGAGGTAATGACCATGGAATCCCTTTCGGGCGGTGACCCCATCCATACCCGCCGCTTATACAATGATCACACACCATTTTACAATGATCACACACCCGAGAGTAAAATGGGAATAATATGTTTTTTTTAATCTATTTCTAGCCTTTCTCTATTTAATTTTAATTTCACATGTGATTATCTTCCTTCCTTTTATTTTGTAGAAAATGCTTGAATCACATAAACATATATTGTGGCACACAAGAGAAACTCTTGTCAAATGCATGAGCTTATACTTTCAAATGCATGAATGCATTCATTTTCCTTATTATGTGGGAACATTTTTTTTCTGAAGAATTGTTTTGGATATATATGAGCATTTACATTCAGTTCCATGCATATTTTCCTGTGCATTATGATTTTTTTTCTTGATTATTATCAATAAAATTGGGATAATAGTTAAGAACCATTAAATATTGTTTGGGTTTATTTTTTAGAATAGAACAAACAAAAATACGTGAGGCCTTGGAATCTCTCCCGAGTGGGCCTGGTAGAGGCCCAGCCGCTGATCCATCCGGACCCAACCCAATCCAATCCCCAAAGGAAAAGGGAAAGGAAAACCCTTCCTTCTTCCTCCCCAATCCACCCTTGTCCCCCTCCTCTTCCTCCCAGGCGCCCACCTCCTCCCCTGCGGCTCAAGCTTCCGTTTCCCTCCAGGCCTCGCGCGCAGAGGCAGGGCGGCGGCGTTCGGTTGTCTTCTCGGCGGCGGGCGGGCAGGCATGGGCGCCAGCGGGGGCGGGGAAGACAAGCCCTTCAATTTCCTCCAGATCCTCTGCGGTGCGTCCTCCTCCTCCTCTGCCTCTCCTATCTCTCTTACTCTGCAGCCTCCCGTCTCCATCCCCATCTCCATCCGCGGATTACTACTTTACTAGTGGCCCAGTTTCGCCGTCTGCGACCTTCCTGATAGTCCAGGACACTAGCTAGCTAGCTATCTTTGCAACTGCATACCACTGATTGCTTTGCACGCCCAGCTTGCTTGTACAGCACACATCATAGGGGTGGTAAGCTATAAACACTTTTTTTCTGAACAAGTAGGCCGTTCAGGAATCCAGTAGTACTTCATCAAGTGTCATCACACATACAGTTCAGAGTTGGGTCTTATAAGACCATCGTGTGCCCAGTCTCAATCTCAGGTAGGATAGGACTGGTAGGTGTTGCTTGTTAGGGCCAGAAGCATGCTTTGTCGAGCATCTTTCTTAGGGCCACAAGCATGTCCACAGTTCCCCAGCAAGAAACCAGAGCTTCAGAACCTCCTAATTGCAACTTCAGAGGTGCATCTAATTGGAGAATGCTGCCCATCACAAAAAATATTCACTGTCCTCCTGCCTATTCAGTCTTCTTCCTCGGAATCACACTCAGCTTTTGCTAATAGAGCAAGCGACAGGAACATCTTTCTCTCAAGAAAAGAATAATTCGCACTGGCGAACAGCGGCTGGCTTGCTTCGTTGCTTAGTTCAGACCCCCTCCTGTTAGCAGGCTAGGCAGGACAAGTCAGCCAAGCCGCTTCGTTTTTGCGGAGGCCATTTAGGTGGTTTTTGCGGCGCGGATGAAGCGGGCTCAAGGACGTCCGTTTCCGCCTGCATCTTGACCTGTAGTCAGTCAGAGACCAAGGAAACTGATTCTGTCTACTGTTTTTGTCTGCTCCCTTGCAGAGGGCGTCATAGCCGGAGGAGCTGCCGGTGTCGTGGTGGAAACGGCGCTGTACCCCATCGACACCATCAAGACCAGACTTCAGGTGAACCACTTATGCAGTACCCACTTTTTACTGTCTGAAGATGTGCAGTTCAGTCCTCCATTTTTTTTTGTTTGCAATGGCCGGTCAATTAGACCCCAGAACCTGCTGCCAAGCAGCACGCTACCTTATACTGAATGCCCAACATTTACATGGCTACTTGCTTAAGGATGCCAATGTCAGGCCATGTCTGAACCCGACGTAAATCTAAGTTCCCAATGTGGACAAGCCACAATATTTTTATGCCTACTTCTAATTTTTCATTGACAAATAAAATTACGCCTTCATTTATAGTGTGACAGTATCACTTTTCCCTGTTTACTATCTACTAGAGTTTGCTCTGAGAAATCTTATTCTTTTAAATGTTCATGGCTTACAGGCAATGCACAATTCCAGCATGCACATTTTGTCTGACTTGATTTTTTTTTCTTAAAAAACTGCAGGCTGCTCGAGCTGGAAGTCAAATCCAATGGAAGGGCCTGTATTCCGGACTAGGTGGAAATCTTGTCGGTGTTCTCCCGTGAGTCCACAACATGTTAAACAGTTATACGAGTACATGCATTATCTTCACATTGCATCTCCGTTGCATCACAACTTCTCATAAAATGTGCCTATCCATTGTTCATGGCTCCACTTCTGCTTACATACCATGAAATGAAATGGCTCCCAAAATTGCCTCCAGTATATGCTGTTGTGATTTTCCTGAGCTACTTTGTAAATTATTGCAGGGCTTCTGCTCTGTTTGTGGGAATATATGAGCCAACTAAACGGAAGCTACTGGACATGTTTCCTGAAAATTTGAGTGCTGTTGCTCATCTTGTAAGTCCATACACACGTTATGTTGGACTAGCTGATTGCTTACAGCGAGAGACACTCTTTTTTACTTTGTCATGTTTACACTAGCAAGCTTGTCTACGGCCCTTGTAACGCTTAAGCCTAAATAATGTTATTTTACACTGTGTTTATGCATTCTTACTCCCTTAAGCATGTTGGTTTATGCCAGCCTTTTTTCTGAATGAGGATGCTACAGACTGCAGGTGCTGTTGGAGGGTTGGGTGCTTCTCTCATTCGTGTTCCCACAGAGGTCAGTATCTTTTTCTTTTCTATTCTCTGTTCATTAAATGTTGTTTGCCATAAAAAATTGATTGCTTTGCATTCAGGTGGTCAAACAAAGGATGCAAACTGGTCAATTCAGGACTGCGCCTGATGCTGTTCGTCTCATAGTTGCCAAGGAAGGATTTAGAGGTCTTTTTGCTGTATGTATCTTCTGAGCTCTTAGTTTTCCTTGCTATTGACCGATATTAGATCTAAGTTTTCCTTGCTATTTCATACATCAAGAGAAATATAATGATTCGAATCCATTGATTTTCCCTAAAATATATATGGACAATTATTAATTTGGTTGTTAAGAAAATGCGGTCACATGATAGACATCATCATCTTATCCATTCTAACACTAGTTTATTTTTGTTTGCAGGGTTATGGTTCATTTTTACTTCGAGATCTTCCATTTGATGCCATTCAATTCTGCATATATGAACAACTTCGAATTGGTTACAAGCTTATGGTACTTAGTCCATCACTGCGGATATACTAGCTATACCTATTATTCATTCTTAGCTACTCCCATGAACACACATGCTCTTGTTTCTATGCTTCAGAACACTTGCAGTCTTGAATTCTTGATATGGGATTGAGAACTCATGCCTACATAGATTTTGTACCTTGATGAATGTTGTTCAGTTCAATAGCATGTCATAGATTTGGGGACATGATTGTTTCGTCGTACCATTGCATTGATGACACATCCTGATGCCGGTGACTCAGTTATGCAAAATGTGTCTCTGCTTTCTGTTTCCATCAAATCCTATTAGTGCCCCGTGGAGCAGTAATTTCTGTTAACTGTTCTCCAACTTTATCTTTAACTGAAATTATCATGGACCCATTCAGGCAAAGAGGGAGCTGAAGGATCCAGAGAATGCACTAATTGGTGCTTTTGCCGGTAAAACCAAATTTCCCAATTTATTTTTTGAACTTACATTCTTAACACTTATTGTATTTGCTTTCCCACTTTTCCTGCTCTTATATCCCCCCATTGGCCTAAGACTACTATCTTATGTCCTGTACCTCATTTCTGCTAGGTGCGATTACTGGCGCTATAACGACCCCCCTCGATGTTCTGAAGACAAGGTTGATGATTCAGGTGGATCTTCCCCCCTTTAAATGGAACATTCCACACCAAAATCCGCTTTTACATAATTGAGTACTGACCCACTGGTTCCAACTTCCATTGCAGGGGCAAACGAAGCAATACTCCGGAATCGTAAGCTGTGCTAAGACGATCTTGAGAGAGGAAGGTCCCGGGGCATTCTTGAAGGTATAGAACCACTGATATAGCTTTTATTTGTGTGTGAGAGAAAAGCAGTTTAAACTCTTTAAAAATACTCTAATCTAATGCTAAGCACAATGCTTCTTATGATTTTGACGATGCTTGCAGGGCATCGAGCCGCGAGTTCTGTGGATTGGCATCGGCGGGTCCATCTTCTTCGGCGTGCTGGAGAAGACCAAGTCGGTGCTCGCTGAGAGGAGCAGCCGCAAGGCTGTGCTGGCGGAGAAGGACAAGTGAACCAACCAACCAACCAATTGTGCATCCTATGCTGAACACCACACTATTGCCCTTCACCTGAAGTTTTGCTCCAATTTTATGTGCTGGGCCTTGCGTTTCTTCTTCCAGAACTATAAGTCATACAATCAGTTTCAAGAGTTTGTTTTGACGTCGGCGATGGTTATGATCCTGTATGAGTCCCTGTAAACATTACTCCTTTAATAAAGTTTAGCAGATTGTTCTTGAAAAAAGACTTTGTCTTTTAATCTGAAGAAGGGCCTGCTGTGCCACTCATGTTGATTCTGGATAGTCTTTGTCAATTTTGATCTTTACTCTACCATCTTAAGCCCTGTTAATTATTGCATTCACAGAGACTGCTTAATCATGACAGTTGATCTCTTTGCACAAACCGCTGTTGCTATTCAACAACAAGGAGATATCAGGAGTCATCCTGATGGAATGTGAAATCCAAGCATGGCCAACCAGCCCCAGGACCGGCATGACTAACCTACCTACAGGAAGGAACGCATGCGAGGGCGCACGATGGACTGCGCGCCGTCGACATAGATGGTGGTGCCCGTCATGAAGCGGGAGTCGTCGCCGACCAGGTACAGCACCGTGGAAGCGAGGTCCTTCTCTGGGTCCAGCCACCGCCGCAGCGGCATCACCTCCCTGGTCGCCTTCTCGGCCTTCTCCTCCCCAACAGAGACAGGGAACTTGTCCCCCAGGTGCAGGCCGCGGCAGACGGCGTTCACCCTGATCTTGTGCTTGCCGAGCTCCATGGCCGATAGCTGAAAAAAGAAAGAAAATCATGGTCATTTAGGTACTCAGGATTTCTACGAGCATTGAGGCTTCTTGGTACAACAGGAAAGAAGGCTTACTCTGACGAGCTGGTGAACGGCGCCCAAACTCGTCCCGTATGCCGCAGCCCCTGGATACAATCCTCTCTCTGCGCCGATGATCTGGGTCAAGCACACCACGGAACCGCCGGCCTGCGCATCCCGGAACCGCTTCGCTATCGCCTTTATCAGGAGCCAAGGTGTGATTACGTTGACTTTCATGGTCTTGTTGTACTCATCTTCAGTTACGTTGAGGCAGTCTTGCACTTCCCCTGCTCATACAGTAGCCAAATACAGATGAATGGTTCAAAGATGTTCATGGATGAAATTACTGGATGATAAGCTGACTGAAATATTCAGAGAAGAACTGAGCAATCATTTAAGTTGCTGATTAGTCGGGCTTGGGCATGTGTAAGAAATTTCTGTCAGATGGAAAATTGGGCATGTGTATCAGTGTCTGTCAGTAGTATGTGCATACCCTCGAAGGAGCAGCAGTTGACGAGGGCGTGGAGCCCGCCGTCCCCGAAGCAGCGCCAGGCCGCCTCCACCGCGGCACCGACGGCGGCCTCGTCGCAGGCCGCGAGGTCCAGCCCGACCACCGCGACGGCCGCCGCCCCTCCGGCCGCGCAGCGCCGCGCCTCGTCCGCCGTCGCGACCAGGGCGCCCTCGTCACCCACCAGGACCAGCCTGTGTGCGCGCGCGCGTAGATTCAGAACCGAAGGACAGGAAGAGGAAGGGGAAAAGTGAGAGGGAGTACCTGCAGCCGTGCCTGGCGAGGCCGACGGCGACCCCCCGCGAGACGGCGTCGGCGCCGCCGTTGCAGGCGAGCAGCACCCGCTTCGCGTAGGCGGTGTCGGCGGCCATCCCCTTTCCCCTTCTTCTTCCCTTTGCTGCTCGTGAAGAGTTATAGCAAGACAAGAATTACCCAGCCACCTTGACACTAAAAAAAATGGTGCCCTCGTCGTCTCTTGAACGGACCGTTTTCCACGTGCCACTTGCATTTTTGCCAGCTCGGAGCCATGCTCTCCGCTGACTCCCCCTTCCTTTTCAGTTCATTATCCGTTGATCACCCCGTCTACTACTGTGGCCGAACCTACAAACATCGTTTCAATGTTTCCACCTCTCCTCACATTCGATGAGGTGGTAACGACGATGACAATTTCCACCCCGGTGGCTCCCCTTTCTCTCCGGTTCCTTAGAGCATCTCCACTCGTTCGCCCCCCCCCCCCCCCCCCCAGTGCATAGACCGGCGCATTTTCGGACGTCCACCCGGCGATTTTTAGACCCTGGGGCGACCAAGGCCTCAGCCACGCCCCCAGGTGCCGCCCCCCAAAGGCCCCAGCCACGCGCCCCATATTCAAACTTGATCGTTCCCGCTTCAAAGAACGGCCATACTCCCGCGATCATCGCAATAGTTCGGCGATCAGTGCCACAGTTCGGCGATCAAATGAAAGGATAGGCAATAGTTCGACGCACAAAAAAGGAAGGACGCGCAAGGAATGCATCAAACGTCGAGGTCGCCCTCCAGCGTCGTCGTCGGCGTGCGCGGGCTGGGAGGAGTGAGCGCGGCTTCTGTGTTGCTGGGCGTCGCAGAGGCATCATCGGTCGGGCTGGGCGGCGACGTTGGCGTCGGCGTTGGAGTCGCCGGTATCTGGTTCAAGATGAGGCCGCGCTCCGCCAGGAACCACGCCTTGAGCTTCTCATTGCCGCTTTGGAGCATGTAAGCGCCGCCCATCAAGAAAGCCAGGCCATTGTTCCTCTTCGTGGCGTCTTGAGGTTTGATCTTCACGGCGACGTTGGTCCGGAGCAAGTCGAGTTTGACGGCGCTGTTCGTCATCAAAGCAGCCCACCGCGCCTCAGTTTTTTCTTCTTGCTGGGCGGCCCTGGTCCTGGCGTCGGCGAGGCAATGCTCGATGAACTCTTGCACGCGTGCGGCAGCCGACTCGGCGTGTTTCGCCTTCTTGGCCCCTTTGTTGCCGTTTGGGCGCCCGTCGGCCGCGCCTGGGGTCGGCGCATCCGGCTTGTGCGTCTCCTTGGCCTTGGCGAGGGTGCGCCGGACATCCGCCCCACTTCTCGCACTTATCGATCCGCTTGAAGACGTGGAGGTACTTGAACTCTTGGTCGTTGTTGTCATCGAGGAACATGGCGAACATGCACAACAGCTGCACCGAGAAAAGAACATCAGTCGGCGCTAGCGCGCGCATGTGCGCGAACACGGCGAAAGCAATAGGGTGAGGACGGCGTGCTATACCTGATCCTCGACACTGGTGCCGCTCTTGGTGCGAGCCACGACCTCCTCGACGATTCCATGCCATTTGTTGCACGTCGTTTGGATGAGCCCCCAATGGTTCGCCATCGCCTTCGACCCACGCTTCATGTGGACGCTTCTGTGTCAATGTCATGCCCCCTGAATGAAAGGACGCTTCCAATCCAAGAAAGTACTCCAGCCTGCCCAAGTCTTTGATGAGAAAACTCGCAGACAAGGACTGCACAAAGCGATCCACCACAGTAGGTGTAGAACCATCAATCACAATATCATCAATATACACCAGAAATATGAACAAGGACGCCTCTGCCTTGGATGGAACAAAGCCAAGCCGTGAGAGACGTTGATTCAACCAAACATACCAGGCACGCGGTGACTGTTTGAGCCTATAGATGGACCTCTAGAGTTTGCATATGTGAGAGGGGTAATGAGCATCCTCAAAGCCAGGGGGCTGCTGCATGTAGACATCTTCGACCAAAAATCCGTGAAGAAAAGCATTACTCACATCAATCTGCCGAAGACACCACCCGCGGGAGACGGCGAGAGAGAGGACCATACGAACCGTGGTAGGCTTCACCACGGGGCTGAAAGTATCTCCATAGTCTATCCCTTGCTGTTGAGTAAAACCGCGAGCAACGAGGCGAGCTTTGTGCTTGTCAACAGAACCATCCGGACGATGTTTGGTCTTAAAGATCCACTTGCAACCCATAATATTAACACCAGGAGGCCGAGGCACTAACGCCCATGTGTTCGTGTGACGAAGGGCAGCAAATTCCTCATACATGGCGGCACGCCAAGCCGGTTCACCAAGAGCATCACGATGAGAAGTGGGTGCGGTGAAGAATGCACGCCGACGAGTGTCGTACCGCACCGCACCATCCGTGTATGTCTTGGCCTTACGCGTATGATCGCCGTGACGGGTGACCATAGTGTGCCCGGTAGCTGCATCGCCGGTAGATACCATGTTGAAACATGGGGTTTAGGGTTTTGCGTGGGTGGCTAACATCCAGCCCCACGTCTCAATATATAGATGATCATAATACAATTACATACGCATACAAATACGTGTACATGTACAATATGCTAGACCCTATTTTACAATCATTGAATCTGACAATATGGTAGCAGTGGAAGCAATTATGCATTCAGATGATTGTTTGGGGCCTCATGTGATGGTACTAGCGGAATGTATCCTTCTTGCTACCGATTTCACAAATGTTAGCTACTGCTATTGCTGCAGAGAAGCCAATCAGGTTGTAGACTTTTTAGCAGAACATTCTTTCAGTTCTAGCTTATCTGGTTTTTGGGATTCTAATATCTCAGACTTTATCCTCCCCCAAATTGTAAATGATATCTATATCATATGAGGAATAAAGTCATTTTATTTTAAAAAAAAAACAGAGCTAGCTAGCTAGACAAGTGAGCAATGTGTTGCATACATCACAGCGAAAGGCTGATATGCATAATAGCTAAACTGACCTAACCCTCCCAACCCCCCGTACGGCGGCGCCACAACATTCACATTCTTATTGTTGTTGTCATATCATATATCTCTACAGTGTTTGATCACAATTTAGATAATTGATCTGATGTTGCTCATTTTTCAATATAAAGTCTTCCTTTTCCAGATATACATCTCCCATTTTGCAGGATGTGCTATGCTTCAGCACGTTGATCTCTTTTTAATTTTCATGTAGCTATATACTTTTGTCCTAGCCTAGGCTATTCAAGAGTTGTAGGACATGATACGCACTGTCAGGTTAGTGGGAACTGTAAGTGTTAGCTACCTGCAGAGCATTGCATATTTAGGAGTACGTACAGTACAAGTCTGCTAGATGCCTTGAGTTATCTTTATTATTATGTTTCGCGGCCGCTACTGATGGACGCCTCACACCTGCCGCCTGATCTATCTAGCTGCAACATCCAATCCAATCTGACTCCAGAATTGCTCAAGCCAGCGAGCCAGCGAGGGAGGTCTTGCGCGGAGGCGCGGCCGATCGGCCGGCCGCATAACCAGCATCATCAGGGTCAACGAGGCAACAAAAATTGTTAGATTAATCTCTTTTGTTTTTTTTTCTTTTGTTTTTCTTCTTTGAGCCGCCTCTCTTCTGCCATTCTCATATTTAGTCCATATGTCCATGGCTTATGTTGCAAAATTAGACTAATTTAGGCCTTTACATTAGGAGTCACGTCGAAAGGATCATCCGTAGTTAGATATAACAACCTCTCACGACCCCCTCGCGCCGCCAACCAGGGCGACGCCAGGGGGACCAACTCCTTGCGCCGCCAGCCTTCCCGCGAGGTAGTTCTCTGCCGCCGCTGCCGCCGGCACTGGCCTCGGTGGTGGCGGCGCCCGACGCCTAAAGGGCTAGGGCAGGAGGGAAGCGAAGGATCTCCCATCAGGCGGCTCGGGCGCCTCGTGTGGGGTGTCTTTGCGCGGCAGCCACGGCAGCGTCCTGGCTGTGGCTGGCCAACCCAGGGCTGGCGAGGTCCTCCGGTGGGATTCTCCGCTATGCGATGGACGGCGGCGATGGTCGTGGATCTGGCTTCCCGGCCATATCCGTCGTGGTTCGGCTATGGACGGCCGGCGGCGCATGATGGGGCCGGGGTGGGGCGGCCGGAGGTCCTCAATTGGCTTTCCGACGGCACCATATGTCTTCATGGCGAGGTTCCGCTCGGTTCCAGCCAGCCGCGAGATCGGGACGACGTGGCTTCCGGCGCAAATTGCGTCTGACTGCAGTCTTGGCGGACGATGGTGGTGTCTCGGACATCGTTCCCTTCTCGAGGCATCGTTGTTGCCGATCACGTCAACCTGATCGGGAAGTTCCGGGGGAAACCTTAAATCTGGGTACACCGGATCGGACGATGACGGCGCCTTCGGTGTCGTTCTCCCTCCTGGGGGCATCGTTTTGGAGCAAGTGCTGGTTGGAGGGGACAAGAGGAGGAGCGCTGATTCATCTTGCCCATTGATGACGACAGATCTCGGTGGCGTGGCGCAGTGGAGACTCGGCGCCCGATGCACGGAGATGGACTCGCGCGGGAGGGTGACGATGTCTGGCGTCGTGGTGGCGTCGGCGGCAGCTAGACCGGACAAGGTAGATGCAGCAGTGCAACTCTGAAGATGGATTGATTGCAGGTGGCTGCAGCAGTATCAGGTCTTAGATGTTAGGTTTGGTTGCGAGGTCAGTTTGGTATTAGGCCCAGACTATCAGCGCCCCTTTATCAACTGGATATGAGTAGCGACAGATGTTGCTTAGAAGGTGGCTTTAGTTTTACTGTTGTCTGGCTTTGCAAGATCTTGTGTTAATAATTAATAAAATGGTTGTATGCATCGTCCAGATGCAGAGGCCGGGGGTCTTCCTCCCTTTCTAAGAAAAAGAGCACTTTTTACATTTTTTTTCTCCCTATAGCAGAAATATTTAGTTCATACATGTGAATTGCTTTCACATTTGATTTTGCGAAAAGTTTTGATTTGTTCATGGCTAACACCAATTTTCTTCGGTTCATTAATATTTAGTTCATCAACATAGGCTACTGTCACTACAAGATTGTTTTTCCCCAGAATCCACACTAGAGTGTTACAATCCTGGCTCCATCCCTGCTCGCGAGCAAATCGGGTTGCTGTTGCCAAGAACGGCGGTGGGGCGGCTGGCACGGTGACGGACTGGCCGGAGACGAGAGAGGATGAGGGGATGAGATCGACCGAGGAACGATCGCCACGCCCACGACATTGTGTGCCGGCCGGAGGCTAGGGTTTGGGAAGAGCAAGGTCGAAAATGGATTGACGGCTAGATTGGCCGAGTGATCCAAAGACCTGGATCTCAATCTGTAGCCGGCGGCCGCAACACATTGCCCATCGATTGATTAATTGAATTCCAACAAATCTCTTCACTGGATTTCCCCACCACGCAATTATTTGTTTGTTGCCGAAAATCGAACTATGTGGGAGTATTCCACACCTGCAACATATGGTTTATGGCCACCTGCGAGAGCATCTCCAACAGACGCGCAACCGCTCGACACGCTAAATTTCTTTTACAGCGTCGAAATGGCTTTTTTGCGCGTAGCACGGCGCTTAGTCTAGCAGCCGCTGTAAAATATGATGCGCGTGAGCAGCTCCAGCAGCCGCTGAAAAATATGACGCGCGTGAACAGCTCCAGCACGCGCGTGAGCAGCTCCAGCAGGGTCAAAGAGGCAACAAAAATCGTTAGATTAATCTTTTTTGGTTTTTTCTTTCTTTTAGCCGCCTCTCTTCTGCCATTCTCATATTTAGTCCATATTTTTTTTGATGCTTATGTTGCAAAATTAGACTAATTTAGGCCTTTACATTAGGAGCACTGTTTACATTTTTTTCTCCCTATAGCAGAAATATTTAGTTCATACATGTGAATTGGTTTCACATTTGATTTTGCGGAAACTTTTGATTTGTTCATGGCTAACACCAATTTTCTTCGGTTCATTAATATTTAGTTCATCAACCTAGGCTATTGTCACTACAAGATTAATTTTTCCCAGAATCCACACTAGAGGCAAACGTCGCCCCCCCCCCCCCCCAACCCAATGTTACAATCCTAGCTCCATCCCTGCTCGCGAGCAAAACGGGATCACTACAAGAAATATGTCAACTTGTGACCACCACTATTGGTCACTGAAAGGTCATGGTTTTTCATTTGCGACCTTTCTGTGACCAAAAACAGAAGGTCAAAAGCTGGCAGTCGTAAACTGACTATAGCGACTTTTCTTCTGGAATGGTCGTGGACGTTTATGACCAAAATATGTCTACTATGGTGTTTTGGTCACTAGCAATCTCCCCAGGCCACGTAGGCATCCAGCGTGGCAAGCTGATGTGGCACAAGATTCAGCCCGGTCCAATTCGATTTTCTACATGGGCCTAGCCCAACAATTCGGCCAATTTATGATTTTTTCCTAGATGTTTTTGGGCCTTTTCTATCATGGGCCTTTACCTTTCCACAGAGTTTGTTTCCTTTTTGTTTCTATTTTCTATTTGAGTCGAGGCCTTCTTATAGTACTTCTGAATAGCTTTTCAGCCCAGGTTATTTTGGGCCATGGCATCTTAATAGTACAAGTATATTTGGGCCGTGGCCACTATCAGGTCCAGTAAGAACATTTTCTGGAGAACTTAATGTTCAAGTAAAATGTACACAACATTACAGGAAAATAACACATACAACAGCAGATAAAATTTCATTTCACTCCTACAGCTCACTACATCATAGACAGTACATGACAATCATTAAATTTTTTACTAGGCAGTAGCCGAGTACATCATTCAATTTCAAATAAACAGTACTGCTCTTGGAAGCAAAATAGGCCGCCACACGCCATGGTTCCCCAAGTAACCAGCAGCGCTGCTTGCCCCCTTGGCCCAACTCCTTGCTGTCGACGATGGACGAGACTCGGATGCGGAGCTCCCTGCACATGACATATTGTGTCAATGCTTGCAGCAATAGAAGGAACTCACATACCATAGAACTTGCACAGTAGTGTATCAACACCCGAAAGATTGATTGAATTGAACTGTTATATAACCAAGTTAGAGCTGGCAGAAGTTGCAGGTACATAAACATCCATAGAGCTAACATGTTGTATTTCTGTAGAAAGAAGCATTAACTCACTATTCTACACAAAAAGCTAGCCCATACATGCACAGACACAAGAACGGTACATAGAATGAAGCACAGGGCTAGTACTTGCTACCCTGACATTTCAGGCATTCTAGTGTTTAGGATATTTGACTTCCAGCAGAAAACTGAGTCGATAGACTTAGCACTTGTGACTTCAACTAACTTGACCAGTGCTAAGCTATTAATAGACTTACTTGTGACTTCAACTAACTTGTGGACTGATTAGATATAAACAGTAGTACTGAATGATAGATATAAACATTAGTATTGCCTGAGCTCAATTTTTTTGCAAGGATAAGCATGTCCTAAACCGCCATTGTGAGATCGTTGAAGTAATATATGCCAGAATGTGAGAATGGATAAAACAGAACATGAATGTTCTCAAGTGCCATGAAGTGAGAAAGCAGGTAGTCAGAATGATGAGGCATGTTAGATGCCAAAACAGATTCAGACTAACTGCATGTCCAGACGGACGGGCCATTCCCAAGCATTTCAAGACACCAGCAGAGGTCAGTAGACAACAAACTTGGATGCTATCTATCCATACTAGTATAGAATGATACGAGGCCAGTAGAAACTGTTTGCTACCGACGAGCTCGCCAAGGTGCACAGTTGTTCAAAAAGGAAGCACATTTGACTAAAGTACCAGATTTCAGAGTTTGTAATAGCATCATGAACAGCAGCTATAAATTACTAAATGTTACCATACTCAATGCTATCTAGAAAGATAGATACAATGCAGGGGGTGTCCATTACCGACGATCTTGCTGAGGTGCATGGAGATGGAGTTGAGCTAGGCCTTGTTCTCGTAGAGGTGGTTTACCACCTTCCTGGACTGCACCAGCTCCTTGGCCAGCACCTTCAGGAACAAGCATCACCAGCAGAGGAAACCAAACAGTAAATCAGCCCAAATCAGCACACTGGAACTCGATGACACACCACCATATGAACACTTTGAAAGGGACACAAAAAGAATGAACCTGGACACACACTGGCTCAGACCTCAGATACAAGGAATGGATGATCTAAAAAAGGGTGCAAAACACACTAAGCAACCATGCAGACAAATTAAATTGTACGCCAGCCAGCACCCAGCAATTAACAATCAAACAAGACGACTGCTGCACATCCAGGCAAAACCAGCATCGGTGCAAAACCAGCATCAGGTGCAAAACCGTGCGCAAGTGCATTGACATCAGTTTGATTAAGTCAATCATATTCATTAGAAAGCTTACATAGGAAGCAACATGAATAATTCATAAGCATGTCATCTCATTGCCAGCAACATGAATAATTCAGGGCCTACTATGCAACACAAGGACATTTCCATGACACATAAGAAGCTGAACATAACACCAGCGCATATGCTGAACTCATAAGCATGTCAGGTCCGCTTGCGGCCTAAACAGGTACCTGCAGGAGGCATGGAGGAGGGAGCGGGCATGCAGAAGAGACCTGGAGGGTCGTGTAGTCATGGGCAAGCTTGTAGTCCTTGTAAGGAAGTAGCCACCGCTGTCAGCCGCCCTGACCCGGCCTAGACGCTGCCGATTGTGTTCTTGCGGCCACTGCACCACCCACATCCTGAAAAACTAGACACACAACAAAAACGTCAGATCTGAGTCATATACAGTAACTTCATAGGCCTCATTAGAGTAACTAGTAAACAGAGTCTGCTCATATACAGTAAGCAGAGCGCTAGAATTTGATCACATACTGGTCACATAGTGGCTTACATAAATTTAATAGTCCAGTAGTGCTGCAGTACAAACAAGGAGCCTGAATGATTTCGAGCAATGCTCCTAGATTATGTAGTGAACAAATATCTTGTTATTACAGCCTGCAGGCCACTATCTGTTTTCATTCCCAAATCTGATGCATGGTTTAATTTGCTGGGACAAGAAACCGAACAAAACAATTTGCTGGAACATGGGTATCTACTAATCATATCTACTAATCATATCAAAATCAACATTTTGATAATAAACCCACTTCCCAACTGCTTGTCTACAGTTATTCTACGAGAGTTTGCTCGAAACTAGGCAATGCTATTGAAATAGCCTAAAGTACTGAACATTTAGTCAGTTCCAGGTTAGAATATATCATCTGCCTATCAGTGCATTACTAGTGGAACTAGTAGAATAGCCTGAAGCAAACTTAACCAACATCCGCAGAAATAAATCCAGATCTTGTGGCTAACAACACCGTTTGTATACTAGATAGAGTAGGAGAGACGGGATGCGCGTGGTTGTTACCCCTGAGGATGCAGTCGAAGGCGTCCTCGGTGACCACCCTGTAGGCGCCGACCTGCACACGTACATTGGATCAGAGTCAGACACATTTCAACATACAGACATTAGATGGAAGAGGAGGGAGGAAGGGGCGCGTACGGCACCGATCTTGAGGAAGCCGTCAACGGTGCAGTTGAGGAGCGGGTTCCCGAGGTTGAGTTTTTTTGTGAAGGGCCTACCAAAAAATTGTTGCAAAATTGTACCAAATCAATTTTCTAAAATACTAGGACATATTTAAACCACAATTTACCAAATGGTTGGGTGTAAAAAGTTTTGATCCACCTCTCATGAAAAAGACAAATTCCCGCCGATTTAGTTGAAAGCGGGTCAAATTTGAACTATAGTTGCCTCGTAGTTATCTCTTTATTTTTTCCAAAAAACATTTCTAGGTACATAAGTATCTATTTAATCAGAGAAACATCAAAAAATTTCCAAGATTCAACCACTAGCTAGGAACGGTCAAGCCCGCCGTTTTGACCGCATTTTGAGACGGGCATACGAAATTCAAAAAAAATCAAAAAATTGGAAAACCTTCACATTGTGTCATTATATGTGGCCAAGTTTCCAGGAAAAATAATAAACTTGTAATACAGCAATTATTTTTAAAAAGTGTTCTCAGAAATCAGCTATCATGTGTGAAGATTCATGGCTTTCAAGCCAAATGATCAATCTTATGGCCACATTCATGGCATAGTTTGTTCAAATGACCTCATATCGTGCACAACGGTGCATCTTGGAATGACAAACAATGTTGCCTAAGGAACTTTTCATTTTCTTTGGACAAAAAATTCATTTTCCATTTTCCGAGTGTCCGAAATGAGTTTTTTTTCTGAAGGACCTACCATATATTTGTTGCAAAATTGTACCAAATAAATTTTCTAAAATACTAGGACATATTTAAACCACAATTGACGAAATGGTTTGGTGTAAAAAGTTTTGATCCACCTCTCATGAAAAAGACAAATTCCTGCCGATTCAGTTGGAAGCGGGTCAAATTTGAACTGCAGCTGTCTCACAGTTTGCTATTTATTTTTTCCAAAAATCATTTCTAGGTACATAAGTATCTATTTAATTAGACAAACATCAAAAGTTTTCCAAGATTCAACCACTAGCTAGGAACGGTCAAGCCCACCGTTTTGACCGCATTTTGAAACGGGCATAAAAAATTCAAAAAAAATCAAAATATTGGAAAACCTTCGCATTGTGTCATTATATGTGACCAAGTTTCCAGGAAAAATAATAAACTTTTAATATGGCAATTATTTTAAAAAAGTGTTCTCAAAAATGCGCTATCATGCATGAAGATTCATGGCTTTCAAGCCAAATGATCAATCTTATGGCCACATTCATGGCATAGTTTGTTCAAATGATCTCATATCATGCACAAGGGTGCATATTGGAATGGCAAACAATGTTGCCTAAGGAAGTTTTCATTTTCTCTGCACGAAAAATTAATTTTCCATTTTCCGAGTGCGTGAAATGAGTTTTTTTGTGAAGGACCTACCATATATTTGTTGCAAAATTGGACCTAATCAATTTTATAAAATACTAGGCCATATTTAATGCACAATTGACCAAATGGTTGGGTGTAAAAAGTTTTGATCCACCTCTGGTGAAAAAGACAAATTCCCGCCGATTCAGCTTGAAGCGGGTCAAATTTGAACTGAAGCTGCCTCATAGTTTGTTATTTATTTTTTCCAAAAATCATTTCTAGGTACATAAGTATATATTTAATCAGAGAAATACCAAAAAAATTCCAAGATTCAACCACTAGCTAGGAACGGTCAAGCCCGCCGTTTTGACCTAGTTTTGAAACGGGCATAAAAAATTCAAAAAAAAAATCAAAAATTTGGGAAACCTTCGCATTGTGTCATTATATGTGACCAAGTTTCCAGGAAAAATAATAAACTTGTAATACGGTAATTATTTTAAAAAAGTGTTCTCAGAAATGAGCTATCAAGTGTGAAGATTCATGGCTTTCAAGCCAAATGATCAATCTTATGGCCACATTCATGGCATAGTTTGTTCAAATGATCTCATATTGTGCACAAGGGTGCATATTGGAATGGCAAACAATGTTGCCTAAGGAAGTTTTCATTTTCTTTGGACAAAAAACCATTTTCCATTTTTCGAGTGCCTGAAATGAGTTTTTTTGTGAAGGACCTACCATATATTTGTTGCAAAATTGGACCTAATCAATTTTATAAAATACTAGGCCATATTTAATGCGCAATTGAAAAAAATGGTTGGGTGTCAAAAATTTTGATCCACCTCTGGTGAAAAAGACAAATTCCCGTCGATTCAGCTGGAAGCGGGTCAAATTTGAACTGCAGCTGCCTCATAGTTTGCTCTTTATTTTTTATCCAAAAATCATTTCTAGGTAAATAAGTATCTATTTAATCAGAAATACATGGTTTGATGGCGAGACATCGAGGTTTGGACGGTGGCCGAGGGCCCCAACTCTAGAGCGCGTAAGCTCGTATGCCTGCCACGTGGTCACCGCGTGACCGTGGCGTTGCCATGTGTTATGGGCGGCCTAGGCATGTCTAGTGGGTTGGGCACTCCCCAGGTAGGTGCTAGGAAGAAAATCACAACATAAGATTCTCACGAGGAGACCGATCGATGCTCAAACATGAATAAGCAGCCAAGTGTTTGATTTGCGGTACGGGAAATGCACATGGCTAATGAGAGTGAGTTTTGGCTGAGGATGACCGGTTACTAAGAAGACCGTCTTCACAAATTTTCACCTCAAAAGGAGGAGCCTAGGTGGTACTTGCTTTACAAAATACCACACTGGTCATAAATACGAATGTTGAAGCTGGGCTCAAAATAATGAATGGATTGAGCTGGCATTTGGTGGAGGATGGTTATTTGGGCATAGGAAAGCACTGTAGAAAATGGATACCATTTGGACATGCCAAAGTGGTACTTCCTTCACAAAGTGCTGCTCTGAACAGAATAGGAAAATGAATATTTTCGAATTATTTTTGAACTAGGCAAGGAATGTTTTTGACATATTTGATGAAGATATGATCCAAAACATTTATGAGATTTTTTTCGGAATTTTTTGGAATAACAGAAATATAGGTTGCTTCACAACCTAGGGCAAAAACTGCCACATGGACATGACACATAGGCAAAACTGATGAGATGGCGCCTAGTCATCACAACCCACCACAATCTACAAGGCTATGACCATCTATATTGGTCGTTAACAACTACAAATAAGGCAGCGGACTAGCACTGTTTTCTTTGTGACCATTTCGTGTAAGGAAATTACGACCTTTCTGACCAAAATGGTCGCAACGGTTTAGGGTTTGGAGCCCCCCGAACAGCTTTTGACCAATTTGTCTGAAATGGTCATAGATCTATGACCAATTCTTAAAGGGTCACTGACAGAAGGTCACTAGTTGACATATTTCTTGTAGTGGTTGCTGTTGCCAAGAACGGCGGTGGGGCGGCTGGCACGGTGGTGGACTGGCCGGAGACGGGAGAGGATGAGGGGATGAGATCGACCGAGGAACGATCGCCATGCCCACGACATTGTGTGCCAGCTGGATGCTAGGGTTTGAGAAGAGCAAGGTCGAAAATGGCTTAACGGCTAGATTGGCCGAGTGATCCAAAGACCTGGATCTTAATCTATAGCCGGCTACCGCAACACATTGCCCATCGATTGATTAATTCAATTCCAACATATCTCTTCACTGGATTTCCCCACCATGCAATTATTTGTTTGTTGCAGAAAATCAAACTATGTGGGAGTATTCCACACCTGCAACATATGGTTTATGGCCACTTGTGAGAGCATCTCCAACAAACGCGTAACCGCGCGGCGTGCTAAATTTCTTTTATAGCGTCAAAATAGCTTTTTTTTAGCGCAGCAGGGCGCTTGGTCCAGCAGCCACTGCAAAATATGACACGCGCGAGCAGCTCCAGCAACCGCTGTAAAATGCGGCGCGCGCGAGCACTTGGTACTGTGATACAACACATATATTGTATTCCATAGCATAGTTCAAATCAAACACCACAAGCTAGTCCATACGATACCAAACCTAAATAAACGGTACTACGATGCACATATAGTAGATTTGATGAGAAACTAGATAAAACTACTCCTCATTGTCGTCCTCATCGGTGGTGTAGTCTGATGGTAGAAACGCATCCTCCCACCAAGGATCATTGTCGTCCCAGATCGACGCAGATCCTAGTTCGCATTGGTCACTGGGCTTCCGCCAGTGCCTTCCGTTCACGCATCTCTGCCCGTTCCGTGGCTCAAACCACCCTCCTCTGCGCCCAGATCTCGTTCTCGACGGCGAGATCCTCCGGGAAATGCTCACACCATGCTGCCATGGCGTGCCCATCCGCATTGGCGATGAGGAGGCGGTGGTCCCGCCTTTGCTGGATGTGACGGTCCTCTGCGGTGATTAGCCGCGGGGGAGGCGAGAGGTTCTGCGCCTGCTCGTGCGTCACACATCGTGGAAGTTCATCTGCGCCATTGGGCACCACAGACGCCACGCAACCGTGTCGTACGCGCGGGCGAAGGCATGGAAGCGGCGTGGGGAGAAGGTGTGGCGGCATGGGGACAAGTGGGCGGCAGCAGCGGGGGGGGGGGGGGGGGGCACCGGAGGCGACGAAGAAGGGCGCGGTAGGGAAGGAGGCGATGGAGTGTCGGTTGGCGGGTGCCCGCGCGCTGGTTTTATAGTGCGCGCTCGACACCGTGCGCCAAAACTGTCGCGCGTGTTACCACATTTTCGCGTGCGCAAGTTTTTTAAGCGCGCCGGACATTCGCGCGCCGATTTTATAGTGCGCGCTCGACATCGTGCGCCAAAATTGTCGCGTGCGTTACTGCATTTTTGCGTGCGCACGTTTTTTAAGCACATCGGATGTTCGCGCGCCTGCTGGAGCGCGCCAACCAGGCTCGCGCGTGCAAATCTGGAATCTTTTCTCGCGCGTGGATAAGGGGCAATTTGATTATTTGCCACCACTTTTTTTGTAGTTTGATGATTTTCCCTCCGTAACTTTGTAATTGATCCCATGACACCCTTTACCTAGCACTTTACTAATTTGCCCTCTGGCAAGTGGGTCCCGCAAACAAAGACCAAAATACCCTTGCCAATCGATTGACTAGAATTGATCCAGTCGCTCGTCGTTCTCACCCCCTTCTCTCGCACAGGAGGCGAGTCTCTCTCTCCCGCTCCCTGCACGGCGGCGGCGGCTACTGGACTCAACGGCGGTGGCTACTGGAATCGGCGGCGGCGGCTACTGGACTCCCGGCCAGGAGGTGAGTCTCTCTCTCCCGCTCCCTCCCTCTCTCCCGCTCCTCTCCCCGGGCATATAGGGTTAGGGTGACTAGTCGCCGCCGCCGCCCCTCGAGTTTTGCTCCGCCGCCCTTCGCGGTTTGGTCCACCGCCAGCAACCACTTGCCTATGCGCCGCCGCTCCGGCCACCGCTTGCCCGTGCGTCCCCATCGCCCGTGTGCCCGTGCACGCCGCCACTGCTGCTGCACTTGGCCATGAGTGGTCAGTTGCTGGATTTGTCTCAAAATCATATCTGTAGATTTGTCTCAAAAATTATTTGCTTGCTTGTTTGTTGTTGCGGACCACATCATTCAGATTGTTTGCTTGCTTGTTGTTGCAGAACACATCATTCAGATGAGCTAGGTGTTGAAGATGGCTGAACTGAAGACGGGTGAGCACGTTATTGCAGATGGCTTCGACTTTCCTCTTTTGTTTGTTCCGGAGCTGAGGTTAGAAAGCAAAGTAGCTTCTTTTTGGTGCTCATTTGAATGCACGCTAGCGAATAGACACTAACTCCATCGTATATTGTTCGTTATTGGTCATTGTCGAGTAGGCCGCCGCCGTTGGTTTTCACATTAACTATTAGAGTAGCTCGTTATGTCTACAAGCTTGATGATGGAAGCGGGCAAGTTGTTGACAAACATGATGTTGTGTTTGATTTCAACATTTCTGGTATGTCATGGCTTAGCTTCAATGAAGTTGTGGCAGAACATATCAAAATGGGGATAGGCCAGGAGGTGCGGTTGTTTGCATTAGACACCGTCAAGAGCACAGTTGATCTTGTACTTAATGGTCAGCAACTAAATTCGCATTTTATTGGCAATCATTGGGACTTTGAGGCCAAGAAATCATTTCTGTTAGCTGAGGTTGTTACGTTGGAGGCACCCAATGCAAATAAAGTAGGAAAGAGGCCTCCAAAACAGCCAGCTGCTCCCAAACAGCCGCGTGCTCCCAAACAGCCGCGCGCTCCCAAAAAGCCAGCTACTCCCAAACAGCCAGCTGCTCCAAAAAAGCAAGCTACTCCCAAACAGCCGGCTGCTCCAAAAAAGACAACTAACAAATCTGTAGAATGCAGTGTTAGCTCCTCTGTGGTTGTTGACAATTCAAACTTGTCAGCTTTCGAGATGGCACAGACAATGGGTAGTCAATATAGAGTTTTTCCTGATGATGTGGAGTTTTCACCGGATGATGTTGACCACCCGGCCACAATGCAATCTGAAACTGTTTTTGATGTGGTTGATAGTACTGAGAGATGTGAGTCCTCCGTGGTTAATCAGGAAGAACCACTCATAGATTGGAGCTTGATTGAGATAGCTCCTCCCATAACTGAAGAAGACAATATGTGCGATCCTCTTGGTATTAACGATGTCGACATTCCCATAACCGAAGAGAATATGTGCGATCTTCTTGGTATCAAGGATGAGGCGATCCCTGAGCCACCACCTTATCCACCTAGTGAGGAAGTTTACATGACCGATGAGGAGGACCGTCAACTTTTCATTGAGGCTGCCATTCCCGTGGATGATAGTGTGCCACCAGATGAGGAGATTGCATATGACAAAGAGAACCCGCAGATGTATCTTGGTGCTTTGTTTCCTTCAATAAAAGATTTTAGGATGGCTATCAGACAATATGGAATTAAAAGGGAGATCGACATTTGGGGATATAAGACTGATAAGAAAAGATATCTTGGCAAATGTAGAGCCAAGGGTTGTCCATGGAGGATTACAGCCAGAGTGAGGACTGATGGACAAAGCATAAGGGTACTACAGTTTTTTTAAGTATTGTTGATGTTTTTTCTGTGTTTATCCTATGTTGTGATGGGCTTTTAAGCATTGTTACTGTTGATGTTTTTTCTATGTTTATCCTATGTCATGATGGGCGTTCACTAGTAGAAAAACACCAATTAGTCCCGGTTCGTAAGGGCCTTTAGTCCCGGTTCATGAACCGGGACTAATGGGTCGTTACAAATACCTCCACCCATTAGTCCCGGTTCAAACACGAACCGGGACCAATGTGCCTCCACGTGGCCGGTCCGCCGAGCCCTATCAGGGGGGCCTTTGGTCCCGGTTGGTGGCACCAACCGGGACCAAAAGTCCATGTTTTTTTACAAAAGTGGCTGCTTTAGGGGTTTTGGGGGTTATTTTAAGGTTGTTATTAGCTAGCTAATAGAGAGAAGCGTCCTTTCTTATATCTTCGTCCTTGGTTTATCAACGCTGCTGCTATGTTCATTTCACCCGCTGATATAACATGCTCATGCATTCTTGCATCAAGTCATATGCATCATCATACAACTTCTACTCGTTATTAATAATAAGTCATACGATCATCATCCTCATAGTCATCGAACCCAACCCTACATAATTGTTCTTAGCACATGATCATCAGTATCAGGTAGGACCTAAACACCCTTAAGGTAAAATAGCATAAAACAATATAGACTTTGACTCTCCATTATGAAGAATGGCGATCATCCTGTCTCCAATTCTTGCCCTTCGCTGCTTGTTGCTTCCAAGAAGCTCCTTACGACTGTCCATACATTTTTTCCATTCTTTGATTTTTATGTCTCCACTTCTTTTAGAAACCCGGTATGGACAGTTGAGATTCATAGGACGACCTGGTTGTATGTTCAAAACATGAAGGCTACCATGCGTATACATCAGATGAGGCACACAATCATTCGGGATTATCTGTTGAAAAACATAGTAATAACTTCGTAGTTAGCAATGATGTACTATAGTTTTAGAAGTGTGCAAAAAGATGCACGGATGTTGTAATATAGTAAAAAATAATCTTACCAGGGTATCTCCATGGTAGTTACCATAGTTCAACACGTGCACTAGTGGCACGTATTGACCATAATGTTGAGGAGTTTGATTGTAGATATTGTAATTCTCAAGATCAGTACAAAATGCGACCAGATGATTTTTCTCCTGATAAGTTAATTCGGAGCCTTCGGTGTAGTAGGTTCTGTCTACCATCTTTCGCACATTCTTTGAAGAATGAAAATAAGCTGTCAATGGAGATAAGTTGTCAACTATTTTGAAATAAAAAAATATAAATTACTTAATAACTATGTTAAGCTCACATGGGGGAAAAATTGGAGGTGTATCCACAAGGACCCAAATCAAAGGTCTCTCTTGCTCGATTGTAGGATCACCAAGATCCATGGTGACAAGCATACCCTCATCAAGACCATACATCTTGCAAAGTGGTTCCCAATTTTTGCAACCAAAATGAGTTACACTCTGAGCATTGTACAGCTTTACTTGAAAATCCACACCATGATTGGTACTTAGGATAATTTTTTTGGTTTCGAAACTTTCATGGTCTTCAAAACCCATCCTCTCCAAGACATAGCGTCTTGCAAAGCATGGGATAAGCTAGTCGAATTGGAAAAGATGAAAAATATTGTCATGATTAAAATAGTTGAAGTCATGATTAATTACGAAAAAAAACTATTGTCGTCGGTTGCGTACCGTATGAACATCGAAGGTCTCCTCGAGCTTAATGCTGAAGCGACGATCTTCGTCCAGCTCAATGAACCTACCTCGGTCATCGTGGCACCAGTCGCACTCCCCCGGGCGGTTTTCGTCGTCCGAGTACGACATTTCCGGCCTATGTTCATAATTCAAATATTAAACTAGATTATTAATCACGGGTTGACTATCGGTGATGTACGTAGCTCCTCCTTTCATTCCCGAGTGCATTATTACACCAAATTGTCTAGCACACGGGAATGAAGGAGAACTTATCCAATATGAGCATTCAATAAGCAAAACCAAATCATAAAATAAGCAAAACCAAATCATAAAATAAAGTAGTTGAAAGAACGTGGATGTCGCCTAGAGGGGGGTGGGGGTGAATAGGCGTTTTAAAATAATTACGGTTTAGGCTTGAACAAATGCGGAATAAACCTAGCGGTTAATTTGTCAAGCATAAAACCTAAAACAACTAGGCTCACCTATGTGCACCAACAACTTATGCTAAGCAATATAAGCAACTATGTGATAGCAAGATATATGACAAAGAACAATATGGCTATCACAAAGTAAAGTGCATAAGTAAAGGGCTCGGGTAAGAGATAACCGAGGCACGCGGAGACGACGATGTATCCCGAAGTTCACACCCTTGCAGATGCTAATCTCCGTTTGGAGCGGTGTGGAGGCACAATGCTCCCCAAGAAGCCACTAGGGCCACCGTAATCTCCTCACGCCCTCGCACAATGCAAGATGCCGTGATTCCACTAAGGGACCGTTGAGGGCGGTCACCGAACCCGTACAAATGGCGACCCTTGGGGGCGGTCACCGAACCCGTACACTTTGGCAACCCTTGGGGGCGGTCACCGGTACCCGTCAAAATGCTCGGGGCGATCTCCACAACCTAATTGGAGACCCCGACGCTTGCCCGGAGCTTTACACCACTATGATTGAGCTCCGAACACCACCAACCGACTAGGGCGCCCAAGTACCCAAGATGAACAAGCTCAAGGGCACCAAGCACCCAAGAGTAATAAGCTTCTCAACTTGTAACTTCCACGTATCACGTGGAGAACTCAAACCGATGCACAAAATGCAATGGCAAGGGCACACGGAGTGCCCAAGTCCTTCTCTCCCAAATCCCACCAAAGCAACTAATGCTAGGGAGGAAAATGAGAGGAAGAACGAAATAAGAACACGAAGAACTCCAAGATCTAGATCCAAGGGGTTCCCCTCACTTAGAGGAGAAAGTGATTGGTGGAAACGTGGATCTAGATCTCCTCTCTCTTTTCCCTCAAGAACTAGCAAGAATCCATGGAGGGATTGAGAGTTAGCAAGCTCGAAGAAGGTCAACAATGGGGGAAGAACACGAGCTCAAAGGGATAAGGTTCATTGGGGAAGAAGACCCCCTTTTATAGGAGGGGAAAAATCCAACCGTTACCCCACTGTACATCCCCGCACAGAGCGGTACTACCGCTAGGGCAGGGCGGTACTACCGCTCCCACCCAACAGTACTATCGCGCTGACGAGGAAGACAGGGCCCTGGCCCTAGAGCGGTACTACCGCGGGAGTAAGAGCGGTACTACCGCTTGGAGCGGTACTACCGCCACTACTACCGCTCCTAGTACCGCAAAACCCGACACGAAAAATGACGGTCTCGAATCGAGGCGGTAGTAGCTCAGAACCACTGCGGTACTACGGCCGAAGACCACAAGCGGTAGTACCGCTTGGGGAGCGGTACTACCGCTCTGGGAGCGGTACTACCGCTTGAGTGCTTCTGCGGTACTACCGCGGTACTACCGCTGGCGCCATCCTTAAGCCACTACCGCGAAAACAAAGAATACTCCAAGGAAACCAGAACTGCCGTAACTTCTGCAAATGAGCTCCGAATTGAGCAAACTCAAGCTTGTTTGAAACAAGACAACGAGTAGCATCAAAACAGCGACAGAGAAGAACCGGCATACCCTCCAACATCGAAAACATCATAGAAGATGCAAGTGAACTCCGTTTTCGATGAACTCGAGCTTGTCATTAAAAAGACCAAGAGCTCCAAATCTCACAAGGAGAAGAAACAAATAAGAACCAGTGAAGATGATGCAAGGATGCAATGGTTTGAGCTCTCAACGAACGATACGATCAAGCAACTGATCGAGATCCCCCCTTGATAGTACGGCAATCGATCCTATAACTCGGTCTCCCACAACTACCGTGAGACCGGTAAAATAGAAAACCTATCAAGGGCAAACCTTTGCCTTGCACATGATCCACTTGAGCTAGATGATGATGATCTTCTCCTCCTCAAGATGGACCACCTTTCTTGATTGCGTTGGCTCGATGAAGACTAGTAGATTGCTCCCCCATACTCCACTATGGGTGAGCCACTCTTCTGCACATCTTCACAAGTCCATTATCGCTACAATGGACGGCAAGCTTCAAGCATATGATCTCTTCGTGATGAGCCTACTTGAACTTGCACACCGCAACCTAACCCCACAACGAACTCTCACGAAGACCAGGGTTTGTACACAAAGCATAATTGACCATGCTTACCATACCATGGGATCGCTTGATCCCTCTCGGTACATCTTCTATGCTTTGTGTGTTGATCAACTTGATTCATTCTTTGACTTAGTCTTGATCAACCTTGAATCTTTCCAACTCTCTTCATTTGGATGATGTCTTGAAGGTAAACATGAATGATCACACAATCTTCTTCTTCAAGACATGCTTGCAATAAGCTCAACACTTACATGACCAATCTTTGGATAATTCCTTAATAGCACCTTGGTCAACTCATAAACTCCTTGAAACCAACACATGGACTTCAAGAAAAATCTATGGACAAAACCTTCAAATATAACTCAAGGCAACCATTAGTCCATAGAGATTGTCATCAATTACCAAAACCAAACATGGGGGCACCGGATGTTCTTTCAGTAGTATTCAAATTAGCATGCATTCAATAATTATAAGCAAAATTACATCATCTCTTGGTCTCCGTACATCGTCGAATATTATCACTAATATAGCATCACTAATACAACTAGAACCGTAGCGCCCGACGGGTATCGACGCGGGCGGTGGACACCTAAAGATAAGGAACCATCACAGGATCATAGCTCCAGTGAGATCCCTGAAGAACCTGCCAGGTATTGTCGAACCTGCCCTCCAATGCAACCATGTAGCGACGGACGTGCTCGTCCTCCCCGCTGACACGGTGACGTACCACCTCCGCGGTGTCCGGAAGCCTCGGCACCGTCACTAGCCCACGCGACCGCCACCAAACAAGGATCGGGTCAACAACGGGCTGCCTCCTCACCAACCTACATCCCCCGGAAGGTAGCACCTCCCAATACCAGCCCGGCGGAGCCTAGTCCCGAACATGGCCCTGATCAAGCAAGCCTCCACCACCGAGTCGACGACGATGAGGATGCGGGATAGGCATCACCGACGTCGATGCGGGAACTACTTCTATATATAGTTAAATAAAGTAGTTTTATTAATTAAATCAACTAGCTAGTTCAACTACTAAACACTTACTATAAACAAATAAAGTAGTACTTACTAAAAACAAACTACTTCTATATACAGTAAAATAAAGTAGTTTATTAAATCAACTATCTAGTTCAACTATATATGAAGCACTTACTATAAATAAAATAAAATAGTACTTATTAAAAATAAACTAGTATTTTTCTAAGTAATTATATTAAACACTTTCTCTTCTTATTTTTTTCACTAAATACTATGAACAAAAAAATCATTAAAATTCTATAAACAAAATTACAACAGAAAAAAATCATAAAGATTCTATGAACAGAAAAAAATCATAAAAATTTGACATATTCGATCTTTGCATATATATGAACATACAAACATGCATATTCAACAATAATATCACCCAAAAAATCTATTAACAGAAAAAAATCTAACACAATATGAACAAATTAATTACACAATATGAAAAAAAATCTATGAACTACACATCTAAATTACTACACATCCAACAAAAAAATCTATGAACTGCAAAAAAATCTAAAAAAATCATAAAAAATCTAACAAAATCTAACAAAAGAATATATTAACAGAAAAAAATCTAACATAATATGAACAAATTAATTACACAATCTAATACACAATATGAACTACATATCTAAATTACACCACATCTAATCTAATAAATAAATCTAACATAATATGAACAAAAAAATCTACTAACAGAAAAAATATGAACTACATATCTAAATTACTACAAATCTACTAACAAAAAAAATCTACTAACAAAAAAAATCTAAATTAATTACACAATGTACTAACAAAAATATGAACCACATTTAATCTAAAAAAATCTACTAACAAAAAAATCTACTAACAGAAAAAAAATCTAACATAATATGAACAAATTAATTACACAATATGAACTACATATCTAAATTACTACAAATCTAATCTAACAAATAAATCTATGAACTATAGAAAAAAATCTAAAAAAACCTAACAAAAATAAAATAAAGTTGCTCACGGCCGGCGACGGCGACGGCGACGGCGAGGTGCAATAGGGCGGGCGGTGACGTTGGGGCGGGGCGGCGACGGCGTCGGGGCGGCAGGGCGGGCGGCGACGGCGCGACAGCGGGGCGGGGCGGCGTCGGCGCGCGTCGGGGACGGGGCGAGTGGCGACGGCGTCGGGGCGGGCGGCAACGGCGTCGGGGCGGGGCGGCGACGACGTTGGGGCGGCAGGGGATGGCGTCGGGGCGTCGGGAGAGATCAAAGTCGAAGCGGGGCGACAGTGCTACTTATATAGCAGAGGCTTTGGTCCCGGTTCGTGCCGCAAACCGGGACCAATGCCCCCTTTTGTCCCGGTTTGAGCCACCAACCGGGACCAAAGGCCTCTTTTTAGCAGCCCAAAGGGCGGGAGGAAACGAAGACCTTTGGTCCCGGTTGGTGGCTCCAACCGGGACAAAAGGGCCGCATTGGTACCGGTTGATGGCACCAACCGGTACCAAAGAGGGGCATTGGTACTGGTTGGCGCCACCAACCGGGACCATTGGACCCATCTAATTTTTTATTTTCTGCAGCTGTTTTTTAGTTGATTCTTTCTGCAGCTGTTTTTTTAGTCCCACCTCGCCAAGCGAGAGGCACTCGCAGCTGTTTATAAGCCCTGAGTGCAGAGGCGATGAAGAAGAAGCTCAATACTCACCTGCATGTTGGTTAGCTTCAAGCCTTCAGGAATATGGTAGACTGCACAGAGCTATATGCAGTGCAGTTGACACTATTCCAAAAGGCTTGAAGCAAATTAACGAGCATTGCGCCTCTTTTTTATTTTTAATGACTTATTTTTAATAGTTGTGATTAACTTAACTAAAAAATGAGCATAGATGCTTATTTTTAATGACTTATTACAACTCAGAAATAAAAAGAAAAAATAAATATAGCAGAAAAGAAAAAAAACTATATAAAAAACTACTTAGAAATAAATAGAAGCAAAAATAGTTGTGATTAACTTTACTAAAAAAGTGAGCATAGATGCTTATTTTTAATGACTTGTTACAATTCAGAAATAAATAGAAGAAAAAATAGTTGTGATTAACTTAACTAAAAAATGAGCATAGATGCTTATTTTTAATGACTTATTACAACTCAGAAATAAAAAGAAAAAAATTATATAGCAGAAAAGAAAAAAAAACTATATAAAAAACTACTCAGAAATGAGCATAGATGCGCTTATAGAGAAAATTCAACCTAAATTCATAATAAATTTCTACTAACTTCAGAGAAATTCAATATGAATTTAGGTTAAATTTCCTGTATAAGGGCATCTATTTTCATTTTGAGAGGAGCTCAACAAGGCAGAGAGGAGAGGGGCTTATAAACCGGTCTGATTCCCCTTTGGTTGGCGAGGTGGGACTAAACTCTGACCGCAACGAGGACCAAACCTTTAGACCCGGTTGGTGGCACGAACCGGGACTAAAGGGCAGCCTTTGGTCCCGGTTCATGCCACCAACCGAGACCAATGGTGGTGGGCCAGGAGCGAGGGCCATTGGTCCCGGTTCGTCCCACCAACCGGGACCAAAAGGTCCAGACGAACCGGGACCAATGGCCCACGTGGCCCGGCCGGCCCCCGGGGCTCACGAACCGGGTCCAATGCCCCCATTGGTCCCGGTTCTGGGTTGAACCGGGACTAATGGGCTGGACTGGCCTGGACCATTGGCCCCTTTTCTACTGGTGGTTGCTGTTTTTTCTATGTTTATACTATGATCTGATGGGCTTCCTATTGTATTGCAGGTTACCAAGATTTCTGTGAAGCACAAGTGCTCCTCTACCGGTAGGATAAAAAACAGCATGACATCTCAAGGATGGGTAGCGCAGAGGACCGTACCCCTTATACAGAGTGACCCTACAATTGGATGCAAAGAGTTGTTGGAGAATTTGCAAGATACATATGGCACTACCATTGAGTATCATACGGTGTGGAAAGGCAAAGATATAGCACAGAAAGAGATTTATGGCAGCATGAGGCAAAATTTTCAATATTTGTTTAACTTCAAAGCGGAAGTTGAGAAGAGATCCCCAGGCAGCATTGTAGAGGTGGATATGAAGATGGTTCACGGTATAGTTCGCTTTAACCGATTCTTTATGGCTCTTAAACCTTGCATTGATGGCTTTAAAGCTGGTTGTAGACCATATCTTAGTATAGACTCAACTGCACTCACCGATAAATGGAGAGGTCACTTAGCCGCTTGTACAGCATTAGATGGGCATAATTGGATGTATCATGTAGCATTTGCATTCATTGATGGTGAAACCGACGAAAATTGGACATGGTTCATGTCACAACTCAACAAGGCATTAGGTCTTGTTTCCCCTCTAGCTATATGCACAGATGCATGTAAAGGTTTAGAGAATGCAGTCAAAAAAGTTTTCCCTCATGCAGATCAAAGGGAGTGTTTTAGGCATCTCATGGCTAACTTCTCTAAAAAGTTCCAAGGAGATGTGTTTGGCAGAATGTGGCCAGCTGCTAGGGCATATAGGCCACAAGTTTTTAACTACCACATGAATAAAATCCTAGCAGAAGCACCTGATGTGCATGAATATCTCTCAAGGTACCACAACTTAAAATGGATGAGATGCATGTTTGACCTCTCCATTAAATGTGATTACATCAACAATAACCTTGCCGAGTCTTTTAATGGTTGGATTAAAGATTACAAAGATTTGCCATCTGATGAGCTAGCTGACACTCTTAGAGAGCTAGTCATGAAACTTCATGAGAAAAGGAGAAAGATTGGAATGAAATTGAAAGGAAAAATTATTCCAGCCATCATCCAACAGATTCATAATAGGACAAGGGTACTTAAACATTTGAAAGTTGGGAAATCTGGAGCTGCAAGTTGTGAGGTGAGGGACACAAGTAAATACAACTTGCGACATGTTGTGAAAACTGACCAAAGCGAGTGCACATGCTTGGAGTGGCAGCACACAGGGAAGCCTTGTGAGCATGCACTTGCTTTCTTGCTAGATAGAAGGAATCCCAGATGGGAGGATTATGTGCATGACTATTTCTCTCTAGAGAAGTTTCGGGCAGCATATGCTGGAGAGATTGAGCCATTGACAGATAGGTCTCAATGGCCACATGTACAATTTCCATTTGACATGGAGGCTCCATTAGACAAGAAAAGAGGTGTTGGAAGGCCTAGAAAGAACAGGTACAAGAGCTTCCTCGAAGGTGGAGATGGTGGTCCTAAAAAGAAGAAAGAGCCAAAACAGCTAGGCAGCAAGAATAGATGCAAAAGATGCCACATTTAGGCCACAGGCAGTGCACGTGTCCATTAAATGGACCAAAGCAAAGGTACTTGTAAATGATCAATGTTTATTTCATCACTTGTAATGATCAATGTACTAACTTGTTTACGTGCAGGAAAAGAAACAAGAGAGCAACAAGGTATCCAGCTGATGATGATGCCTCGGCACCGGAACCTGAAGTGGCAGCCCCACAACTTGAAGTTGTTGTGACTCCCAATAGGCACATGATCACTATGCCACTTAGTCTTCAAGGCAGTCCCAATCCAGTGACAAGAAGGTAACATACCCACATTCTATAGTAATGTTTAATTTTCCTTGCAATTCTTACATTTCTCAACACAAGCAGGATGTTGGCTACGACGTTGGCTGATGAGGAAACACATGCAGCACCACAACTTGAAGTTGTTGTGACTCCCAATAGGCACATGATCACCATGCCACCGAATCTTCAAGGCAGTCCCAATCCTGTGACTAGAAGGTAAACACATCAACTGTTCTTTGTAATGTTAATTTTTCCTTCCAAATCTTATATTTCTCAACACATGCAGGATGTTGGCTATGGCATTGGCCGATGAGGCATCGCAGCAACCTACCCCAACTATGAAGGACACCACGATGGCATATGACATGGCCTCAACCTCGAAAGCTAGGAAGTTGACCCCAAAGAGAAGGAAGATCTAGTGTTGTGCATCATCTTCTATTTTCTCTATGCTTTTGGTTGTAATATGTCAGACTTGGCACCCATTACTTTGTGTTCAACATGGCACCAATTATTGCCTTATGTTTTTGGTTGTAATATGCCAGACTTGGCAGCCCCTACTAATTTGTGCAACATCACAGCCTTATGTTAGATGATGTATGAAAATGGATGATGTATGGACATGTGAAATATATGTTTTATGCTATATTGTGTTCAAATTGTGTGATGGTACATGAATATGTTCATCTGAAAATATATGTTATATTTTGAATCATATGTGCATAAATTTTGTGAGAAGTTTGAAAAACAACCAAAATGTTGTCCAAATTAGGCCAAAATGATACCCAAATTCTGCCCTTTTTTTGGAACAACCTAGAAAAAATTGAAATAATTTCAAAAAAACAACCATATATGTGTGACTATTCTGCTATAATTTGAGCTCATTTGGATGAGCCATTTTGGAGGAAATTTAAATTCATTTTTCCAGTTGTAAATTTTGACAAAATTTTGGAAGTTCTTGAAAATTAAAAAAAACAGAAATTCAACAATGAAATTCTAACTATTCTGGGAAATTTTCAACTTATTTGGATCAAAGGTTCAATGTTTCCATGCATTTCAAGTTTCAGATCAGCTAGTTTGCATAAGGGACAATGAAGAGGTGCAGCACGTACTAGTCCCTCGAGCAGCAGCAGCAGCACATTCAGAATGGGAGCAGCAGCGGCCGGCAAGAGCAGCTCGCCGTGAGCAGCAGGGAGAGGCGACGAGATGCAAGGGGAGCAAGAGGAAGAGGTGGTGGCGGGGCAGCAGGGGACTCCGGGGAACAGCAGGGCGACGGCAGCGGTGGCGTTTGTGTGTCAGGAGTGAGCAAAGCTAGAGTTCATCCCATGTGTTTTAGTCAAACAGGTAAAAGGGCAAACGTGTCCTCTGTTTTATGCACTTGAGTTGTTTCTCCTTTGCAAAGATTATTTTTGTATACACAAGTGGCAAAAGAACAAAGTGCAAACTAAGGGGTGGCACCTGATCAATTTCAATGTAATCTGTGGCAAATTATCAAAGACCAAAGTAAACGGTGGCAAATAATCAAATCGCCCCCAAATGTTTTAGGTGGCGACATGACATCGAAAAACCTGTCTCTTACTCTCTTTGGTCAAATTTTTACCTAATAATAAAGCAAATTGGGTTTCTTCTTGTCCATCATGGCATTTATTAGAAAAGTCCCTCTACTTTAGAGAATTCAACCCGTAGTCCTATTTTAAATTAAAATGAATAGTTTTTTGTATTTTACACAAAAGTCCCTGTATTTTCTTGAAATCAACCTGCAGTCCGGATTTAAGTCAGAACCGAACCGTTATTTTACATTTTTTGAAACCCCCCGATGTTTTAGGTAATTCATCCGCGGATCATATTTAAGTCAAATAAATGTTTTTTTAAATCATCTATATCTTTTAAACCGTAACTCCGATTTGAACATGTTATATATGAAATTTGATTAGAAAAATATGTAGAATAGGAATATGAGATTATTTTTTACCTGTTAAGTATTTTTAAATATTATTTTGGAATATATTTAAGTAAAACAAATGCTTTTCTAAATTATACGTATCTTTCAAACCCTAACTGCGATTTTCACATATTGTATATGAAATTTTATTTTAAAAATGTGTAGAATCCAAATATGATGTTAATTTTACCTGTTAAATATTTTTAAAATATTGTTTTGGAGCAAACTTATAATTTATAGCGCAAAATCTGTTTTTCTTTCGTACCGGTGGCGATCCGGATTGCAAATAAACACCCCACTATAACCATATAGGGAAAAGAAGACATCGATAATTATACATGCATACCTCTGAAAAATGTCGCAGGAAAAACAAGAGATTTCTCATCGCGAGAGTGAGAGAAAGCGAGAGAGAGAGAGAGTGAGAGAGAGGGGGGAGGATAGAGGGGGAGAGAGACGCCTTAGGATTAACCATATTTAAACACGTTTTTTGCCTTGTTTTGTGTGAACACTGAGGCCATCGCCGACGAGGGTGAGAAGGAGGATAAGCGGCAACACAAATATGATGCCTCGCAAAAATAAAGGAGATGGACCTATTGTGGTCTTGAGTGATGGTTGTTGGGTTAAGTGTGTGTGTTATGTTTTCTCTCGAGTTAAATACACTGGAGGTGCCTCAACTTGTCATGGGCGGTCAGTTTGGTGCCTAAACTTACAAAATACATGAAATTGGTGCTCGAACTTGTCAGGCCACGGAAATACGGTGCCTCCATTCATATCAGGACGTACATCCAGCCCGCGTGGCGTACAAACGTGACGGTGGCCTGCCTATCAGTGTCTAAGATGTGCTGGGTGGCCCGCACGTGGGGATTGTTTTTACAAAAATACTTCTCATTTTTATTTAATAAATAGAATAGCCATCAAAACACTGTATGATAGCGAGAAATGACATTAAAAAAAACTCAATAGAGAGGTATCGAACCTGGCACATCATGTTCAACAACAGCACGACCTGGCCAGCCGGCCGAAGTATGCTTTGAATTCAACTATTTGCTACAAAGTGAAGTAAATACTAAATACAATCCACGCATCACTCTACAAATTTCTTTTTTCTTTTTTTGCAAGTTCCTGTTTAGTTTCATAACGCATAAATTTTCCCATATGAAAAATACAATTATCAATATGCAAATATTTTCCATTATTATTATTGTGTACTTCGAAGAGGCTGAACTTAATTTATGTGCATAATATTAAATTTGAGAAATGTATCGAACATGTTGTGTTTACAGAAATGTAATGATAATTTACACAATTATTTTGTTGAACTCTTTTAGAAATACATGTTGTGAACTTTTTTAACGCACGCCAAACATTTTCAAAAATGCATTATAATTTTTAATACATGTGAAACATTTTCCAACAACATGCTGAACATTTTTCAAATGCACTAACATTTTCTTTAAGTTTATGGCAGTTGTATTTTGTTCTTACGTTTCTTTTCCAAATGGTGAAAACAATATGAATAATGAAAATAATGAACTTGAATATTAAGTGTGCAGACCCATACGAGCGCCATATATATGCAGCAACTGAGCATGTTTGAGGGGTACATAGCAACCAAAGAGGAATTTTGGAGCACGGTGGCCACTAAGCATGTTTTTTTCTTGAAAGTTTAAAAACTGGCTAAAAGTTTCATACAAAATTTAAAAATTTCACAAAAAAATGTATGCATGTGCTCTAAGTGACTTTCAAGTTTTGTTTGAAATTTTGTTATATTTTACCCTGCAAAAAAAAATACAATAATCCGGCCAAAAAAATTAGCTGATTTTTGCATGTATTTGTCCTTTTTGTATCTCTCACATACAATTACAGTTTTGAAAAAGAAACACGCGGATATATTACATTTCTATGTGTGCATGTACAAAAATGTCAGAAGTTTTTTAGCTGTAAAAATCTGTTTCTTTGACCTTGAAAAAATGGGCACAATGTGCCAGTGCTCCAAAATTACATTTTGCATAACAACGCAATATAAAGTTCGACTTAGTCCATATCTACTAACACAGTATGGCCCGGTGGACCCCCTATGCGTGCAACATAATCCATAAATTTGTGGGGCTTTTCTTTTTTGAGAGTATGCAATCGCGTACCTTAACTTTATAGAAGATAGAAATATATATAAGAATTTGTGGGGCTTTCCCATGTGACTAAATAAAATTTGAGCGGGTTTTTTAAATCCTCATGTCGGGCCACCCAGTGACTTCCCTGCTCCCAGCCACTGACAGTTGGGCCACCGCCACATTGGCACGCCACATGGGCTGGGCGTACGTCCGGATACGAATGGAGGCACCGTATTTGCACGGCCGGACAAGTTCGGGCACCCGTTTTATGTATTTTGCAACTTTAGGCACTAAACTGACCACGCAGGACAAGTTGAGGCACCTCCAACGTATTTAACTCTTTTCTCTCCCGTTGCAACGCACGGGCTCTTTTGCTAGTATAAACCATGTGTAAATCTGAATTTTGTATAACTTGCAGTGAGCACGACAAATCTCAATACACCCGAACCGATGCATCACAGGCAGGTTACAAACCAGAAGCGTCCCCCAGACAACGCCAAGGTCAAAAAAAAACTACCACAAACATACGAACAAAACCTCAGCAACACAGTACACAAAAAACTAGTACAATAATAAGCTACTCCATGTGAGCGCACATCATCACCCGGCAAACATCCCCAGCATCAGATCAGCAAAACAGCATCACCCCCAAGCAGAATATCCCCAGCATCAGCTCAGACTTCAAATCCATGGTTGCCGTCGCCCCCTTGGCACAACCTATCGAAATGATTAAATAGGTGACATTCAGGAGAGATTGTTTGCCTTTCAAATTAGACATGGAATCCAAGGCTTGATCTTACAGTAGCTTCATGTATACAGCAACAGCAGTAGGTCGATGACAGCACCGCCACATCACATCCACTCAAAACCCATGCAATTGCAAACCATGCATGTAACAACTCGTCGAACAATATTGTCACATATATGATCAAATTCAAGCTGAATTTACGGTTCATCAATAAAGTCACACAGCACACTAGGTTATTGGTGCACACAGCACATGCACAGCCTCATCTTATTACAAGCAAATCACGAATCAACGCAAATTAACCAGCTAGATGTGAACACCACACAAAGCTGGTGAAAGCCAAGCACCCAAAGTGCATCACACAACAATCCAATCCAAGCATACTCAAAATCAGAGAGTTTGGTGGCTGAAAACACACCGTTTATTCTTCCTTGTGCATAGCAACGTATGTACGTAACCTGCACGCGAACGCACCGCACTTGAAACACAGAAACATGTAGCCTGAACCTCCCTTGATTGCATCTTATAGACCAAGCTAGACATGGCAGGGGGGTGGAACACATCACCTATGAATCGAACAACAAAAGTCAAATGGGTACCTTAATCAATAGATGGCAAATTCTGTGACTGATGCATGCTCAGTCTAGATATGTGTACGAAGCCCATGGGGTCGAGCATGAACCTTAGAACGGAGACCCTTGGGAGCGCCTCCTTGTAGTAAGCTGAGTGAAGCGTTTCGAAGAGCGACGGGTGGTGCCCGGCCTCCAGGCCGTCCCACTCGAGCCTGCCCCACCAGTCCTTCTCACAGTCCACAACTGGCTTAGGACCTTCACGCGCGACGACGGCCGGTATCCGCCTCAGAGCCCAGCAGTCCCTGAGGCTGATCGTCTCCAGCGCCGGCGCGGTCAGTCTGGCCTTGCATATCCGCTCCAACCGGTGGAGATGGTACAGCTTGATGTGCTTCAGGTTCTGGAATGTGGCACCAGAAGCTATTTCTGGAGGGTACTTATTGTCCAGTGGGAAAACATATTGCAGGTTCCTGCAGTATGCGATGTGGAGGGTCTCCAGGCTTGGCAAGGTGAAGGAAATCGGGAGCACAAACACCAGCTTGGGGCAATTGTGTAGGTATATGTGTTGTAGGGCTGTGAAGGCACTTCGTAGGTATATGCAATCTTCAGGGTCTTTGGGATTGGTTTTATCCCAGATGCAGCAGGCCGTCGGGAGATCAGACGCGGAAAATGTCCTTAAAGAAGTGAAGTTGTCTTCTCTAGCCTTACAAGAGAAGAGAGAGTGTAGCTTTAGACATCTCTCAACATGACACCATGTTAGGCCAAGCCAAGTTTGTGGACCCCTTGGAGGGATAGCCGCGATTGAGGAATTGTCATGCACATGCAATGATTGAACATAATCCCTAACGAACCATCTGAAATGCTGGTTCTTGTCCATAGTCTCCAAATTGTGGCCTTCATCACCAATCTCTATATGCACATCGAGAGGTTGAAGCTGCCTCTGGTCGCACACAAGGGATGAATTTGCTACATCCTTCAAAAGGATAATAATATCATCATAAGGTAACGATTGCCCTGTGGGAGCAAAACCCTCTTGGCTAGGACCGATCTCCTTGATACTTTTGGTCATGTTGATTTGGCTATGAATGGTAGAAGAGATATGGAGGTGCAACTTCAACTTGCCCCCACTGTGCATGCACCACCATGAACGTAAGTAGAGTCCCTCCATGCACCGCCAAAGGAACCTTGCATCTGTAAGGGTAATGCATGCCTCAAAATGAAAGAAATCCTCCCTCACTCGTGCACAACATACCACTAATCTTTTCCTCCAGCAAGTGTCTACATGTACCACTTTCAATCCAAATGGGTTATAATAACGCCAACCTAGACTAAAGAGCTGCCGACAACCCAGTAATAATAACTTTCTGAGCTTTGGGACATCCATGACACTAAGGTCAAGCATTTTTATGGCTGTACCAGAGAGGTCTAACTCGTCCAGATTGTCCAACGCACGCAAGAATATGCTATGCAATCGACCACAACCCATGAGGGAAATTTTGGTCACCTTGGCTTCTTCGATTGGAGTTGCACGAGACTTTGGCCGAAATTCTTTTTTCGGCAATTCTATGGGATGTGCCCAGTTCTCTGTTGGGCCATAACCATCAAAGCTAAAAGTCTCGAGCAGTGGAAGAGCACCTTCAACTGCAACGGTCTCCAAGTTGGAACAACCATCAAGAACAAGCATCTTCAGCCTTGCCACTGATGACATTGCAGGCAATGATGCCATACCTGTATTGCCAGACAAGTCAAGGAGCTCCAGATTTATCATATCCAAGGAAGAGCAATTGTTCGCCGTGATCACATCTGAAGATCCAGTTAGTCGGAGCTTGTGAACATTTTGTAATGTTTTCCATGCATGGCTTATATTCCTCCATGAGACTCCTTTTGTATTTATCTCCCTTAGATTGGTCATCCGTTCAATCATCTGCTGCTGCAAGGCATAATCTGTGTGACGCAAGTCAAGCACTATCAGGTTTGGAAAGCATGCTCTCCCACCTTGCTCCTTCCCAGTGTTTGCACAATGGTCAAGCCAAAGGAACCTTAGGTTGTGGCAGGATTGGAAAGGAGGGAATGCAAAATCAAATCTGCACTTGCAGAGTTTTAGCACACGGAGGTTGTTGGCTAGTTGAAACAAATCATTCGGTAGTTGTAGCAGATCATCTCCCTTGAATGTTAAGAAATAGGATGATGCATCAACAGGAACAGCAGAGATACTTTGTGCTCCTTGTTGGTTTGATGCAATTGACTTCCAGCCTTGGTAGGATTTTATTTGTTGGTCCAACCAATATAATAGAGTTTCTATTGCACCTGAAGAATGGCGCAATTGCCCTATCACTCCATATAATGCATTGCCAACCTCCCAAGCTCTGTCCTTTTGAAGGATTCCGTCACATATCCAGTAGTTGCAAACATAAGTGGCCCAACCATACTCAACAGTGTCAGAGTTTTCACGCAGTTTTCCTACCAGCAACAGTGAGTACAAGAAGCAATCCACAACAGTTGCTGGGTTGATGTCATCCATTCCCGTGTAACTAATCACCTCAACAGCTTCTTTGTGCAATAAACAACGTAGTTGTTGCCCGATATAGATGTGGTCCATGGTAATGAAAAGCATGTGTATATCAAGGAAACTGGATGTCAACAACTTTTGTTGTTTCTGTGAGAGCTGAAATCTTCCATGATTGGTCCATAAAAGCTTGGCTTTACCAAAAGGTCCAAATACAGGAACGCCCGACTCTGCCAGATCAATATCTGCATCTCCCCCATAATGAAGAATTAATATAAATTTTTCATTGATTAGAGATTCATAGATCGCACTTGCTATGCTTGTTATCTCTGCTCTAGAACTGTCCTCTACTCCTCTGAAATCATCGTCCTCATCTTGCTTATCAAAAATAGGCATTAAATGCACAAGGTTCAGTTCTGCTGCTATTTCCTGCTGCATCGTCCTTCTATTTTTCCACAGAGAGCAGTCGACGTGGACAACTTTACCAAATTGTTGTTTCATGTCTGGATCGCTTCTTTTGGATTTGAGGTGTTCTGCTGTAGCTCTAAGAACGGCGGATGCTCCCAGACCCTGACCGTACCAGCCATGAAATAAGAATGCTTTTATTCTGCCTTCTGCAGCATCATCGCCATGATGTAGAAAATCAATCAGCTGCTTGACGGCGTCATCGAAATCCTTTACAACCTGTAGTAATTAACGACTGTTGGATATGACTGCGAAATGAGTAGACATGTTGACACTATAACATTAATTAATACTCCCTCCGTTCCAAAATAGATGACTCAACTTTGTACTAAAGTTAGTATAAAATTGAGTCATCTATTTTGGAACGGAGGGAGTACTAGCTATTTTCCCAAATTAATAAACTAAAACAACAAATGTCTCATGTTGCAATCTCAGGTCAGTGTAGACATGTGCCTAATTTAGAAGTTTAGCTAGTTTGGAACTAATATATTAATGAATAAAAATAATCGGTTCATATATGCTTGCTCATTACATAGTATTGTTTTCCACACAAAACATATAACCATTGTTAGTAAGAGTATTTCATGGGCCGCGGCAGTCCAAAATTGTTGAAGCACTAGGCAGCTCTACGGACCTGAACATCATTGCTCAAGGAACGAGATTGCAAGAGTGCGGTAACTGCGAGGAGAGGTAGTCAGGCTACAAACAAACAGAGAAGCTTGGGAGGGTTCATAATCTAACAACAATATCATGAGTTTATTAAGAAAAGGTACCAACCAGAGTATGCCCTTTCAGAGTAGGTCCAGGTGGTGCAGCAGCCATTCTGAAGCTCCACAGTAAAACCGATAATTACCCTCAGCAGAAGAAAACCATGACTCTATGCTTGTAACCCACTGGCCCGCAGTCTACAAAAGTTAGATGCTCGTCAGATTCACGATGTGGCATCACAGAAATACATATGACAAAACAAGCTTGTATATGTACATACGAGATGCAATTGTAGTACCTAGATATCAAGTCAAGGAGTCAAGAAGACTTGCAGAGAAAGGAGAAGTTGTCCCAAAGAAATCAAGTCCCAGGTGAAGAAATATCACTCGAAATGGAAAAACAAACCCACTTGTTCTTCTTAGATGGTGGCGGGGCTCGGGAACAACATAATGAACTGCAAGATTGAGCAGTGATATCAGTCGATAATCAGGTGTATGATGATGGTGGGAGCTTATGGCATCGTCCCACGTCGCAGATTTTTGTGGCCTTTCTTTACAGCAGGGTTTGTCTCTTCCTCCTTTAAGCATGTATACACGCCAAGAGACTAGTATCTTGCAACATGTTTAACTTTAAAAAAATTGCGATTACATATACACCATTGCAACAAGGAAATCACACAAAGGTGCATTGTTTATGTATATTTCGTTTTTCCATAATTTTTTTTAAAAACAAATCTACTTCAAGCTCTATATTTCTAGATATTCAGGGGAACAGCTATACAGACGCCAGAAACAAAACTGGAATTTTAGATTTGAATTATTGCGATTTCCTAATCTGGTCGTTTTTTTCCTAAAAATAAAATAAAATAGACAGGTCTGGCTGAGATTGTAACATTTCTTGATCCGCGAAGCAGATTAAACACAGAAAAAACATATGGCAAGACGATCTATTATGTCTACACACAATATGCATTGTTCTTCCACCATCCACCAGTATTAAAAAATGCTGATGTTGAAGCAAGTTCTAGAAAGTATTACCCTAGAATTAGTGAGTTGCGGAGTTAGTATGGAGAGAATAATTATAAAAAGCAGCTTCTGTATGTGAAATCATGTCTAAAACGTCAACTTTTCTGATGCCGGAGAGAGTAAGAATACCTCTAGAGCCGCAGGCGGATCATTTCAACTAGTGAAGAAGAGTTGCACATAAAAATAAAGTTATCTCCAAAAACTCCATTATTCCAGATGCAGCTCACTCCATCATCTCCCTCAAATCAAAACTAACAGCACAGCAGTATCCATGAGAAAAACATGTCTAACCCATTGGCCACAGATTTGCTGCAAAACAAGAAAAGGCTGATTAGATGCTTAAATTTCTGATCTGACACCGCAAAAAAAAAAACCTATGAGAAAACAAACTTACATACATGATGCAAACCGTACTTAGTCGAAGCCATCCATCCTCCAGTCCAAGGTGAAGATGTATCACTTAATCATCTGGTTTAGCTGGAGATGAAAGAAGTTTTCGCTTGCGTGTAGCTGGCAGAGCTCGGGAACAGAGTGTAGTGCAAGTTGGGGGCAATTAGCATGTGTTCTGGCAGATGGTGCAGTGGTGAAGGTATGAGCTTTTTGTTTTGCCCCACTTTGCTTCTGTGTTTTCCCCAAAGCACATTGTTCCTTGCTTGCAGTTGCAGATAATGCCACTCATTCCTCATCTGTTTTGCGGGCTTTTTCTTTAGTTCTTTCAAGCACTGTACTTTCCTTTCCCTAAAGAAAAAGCATTGCCCTCTGTCTCTTCAAGCATAGATGCAGAGAGAGAGAGAGACTATTTTGCAAGTTGCGGTGTGTTCGACATTTGGACACTGGAGATCATATCCACACTACATATTTAGGGTGAGTCGTGCAGAAGAAAAGAAAAGAAAAGAAAAGGAAACAGAGCTAGACAAGCGAACATACAACACAGGAATATACGGGATTTCAGTTTATAGGGTATCAATACTTTGCTTTTATCATCACTAGTGTGTTGTGTACTAGTGGTAGTAGGTAGTAAAACAGTAGAGGCAAACAAGTTAACAGAACAACTGGCAGTGGCTGCTATGCAATCTGCGGCTCCGCACGACATAATTCTAGCAAAGCACAAGCAGAACCAACGTCTGCTGCTAGCTAGCATCGTTGCACTCAAGGGCGCATGGTTCTTCACCTTTGTTGCCACTGTCGGTGTTAGGATTCTCTGTATATCTGAATCTCATATATTTATAATCCTTCTTTCATCCCATAATATAAGAGCGTTTCTGACACTAGTGTAGTGGAGTAGAAGGGTATGGCCATCACATCACAGCTCCCGGCCAACTGATGATCTGAACAAGTGACAAGACAAAATAATCAGTGTGTATATCGTACCGTGCAGCACTAGCAGAAGAGCGGCAGGCAATTTTATTCTCACCTGCAGGCAGGTCGCGGAACAGTCGGGGAAGCGGGGGCGCCGAGCACGAGCACGAGCAGCACCCACCCCGAGGGCGCGCCGGCGCCTGTTCGGTGCCGGAGGGAGGGGAGGCCGCGGCGGAGGAGCGAGGGGCCGCCGACCGTGGTGCTTGGGCGGCGGCACGCCACCACCTGCTCTCTGTGAGCGAGTGGTGGGCTGGTGGACTGTACAACAGCACCAGCAACGGTTTACAGTGGGCCGGGCTGGGCTTTCCTCCAATCGATAATTTCGGTTCAACCGGAAAAAAAATCGAATAAAAATCGAAATCACACCTCAAAAAAAGAACAAAATCACCAAGAAATAGAAAGGAGAACAAAATCGATTTTATTTGTATGGTCTTTATATATATTCTATATATATGCCATACTGTAAACCATGAACCAAAAAAAAATCTCACCTTGGTTTTTCTCGGCATGTTTTCTTTTTTGGTTCGGTTCTAAAATGCACAGATTCAAAGGCATGTTTTCTTTTTTTGTTCGGTTCTAAAATGTACAGATTCAAGCACAGCAGACGAAAGCTATATTGCCACTGGGGATATAAAAGCTCAAATGCTCAATTGGCAGCTATAATCCTCACTGCCTGACTTTTGTCTACTCTACTTGCAAACTACATGCTGCAACACAACTTCAGTGAGCACAATAAATTCCGACAAATATCTGCTGACCTATTACAATGCTTGGCGCATCCATCGCACCACACGGTCACGACTGACAACCCTTCTGGGTCCTGGCTACTGCTTGTACAAGGTTCCCTAAAGATTACCGGTTTTTAGAAACATACAACAGCCCAAATTATACATCCGTCTCTCTGGCGGTTCGAAATTAAATGACGCATGATTGTACCACGACAACAAAGGATTCTGAATCTCAAGATATCCTTTCGAGCACTTGATTGCCTGTTTTTGTTTTCTGTCGGAGCGCTTCAGTTGGCACGCTCCGCATTAGGAAAGAAGTGCATCGCGAGGGAAGTCGCGCTGGCCACCTTCTGGCGGAGGTTGAACTTAGTTGCGATGAATGGCCGGACATCTTCCACCCCAACCAGACTTTCCAAGAATGGCAGCAGTGCTAGCAGCTCCTTGTCGTTTGGGTCGTCGAACCAGCTCTCGATCGGTATGCCGTTGTCTAGTTGGAACCCAAAGGCCTAAAAGCAAGAATGTATCATAAAAGACCTCTTGATTCATCTGCTTACATGTGTGTTTGTAGTGCTGGCAGAGAATAAAGGGGAAACTCATTGCTACACAAAAAGGGAATGAAGAAATAGTAACGTATGAGAATCTTATTGCACAGCAGGAAGGAATTAACTACACCCATGATACTAATGCTTACTACTGAGGAGCCACAACAGGAACGGTGCTCCAGCAAACGGATGATCAAGTTCCTTCCTGGGGCACTCAATCCCAGTGAAAAAGTAAAGTGGAAGGTTATATTCCAACTGAAAATGCTTCACGGGTAATAGTAAGGTGAAAGGTTCAAAATTGAAGAAAATTAGTGAAGGCACTGGCCAGTAAGATAGGTTTTATGGATAGGTCATTCATGTTGCTATTTCAGAACAACCATGAAGAGTCGGACCCAAACATCATGACCATAAACCAGGATAATATTTTTGTTTCTAGAATATCCACGCGTGTGCATATCATATATTATAGAAGGAAGTGGGTGAAGAAACCCTCCACAAGGTTATTTACAACCACTTTACATGGTTATTCTAAGCCGCCACACGAGAGTTCCAAAATATACAATTACTCGCCACTAGCCCGCCTACTTAGTCCACCAAAGAAAAACTCATGGTCACTCTTTAGCCGGCCCGCAGTTTTCCATGTTCTTCCTTCACGGTCAATGTTTCGCCAGAGTAGTTGGATTGATGGGGACTCGCCGTCAAACACAATGGAATTTCGATGTTTCCATAGTTCCCATAAGCAAAGAGTGATGACCGCATGTAGGTCTCTTGGTGCGCATTTCGTCGCGGTCCGCGTGGTGCACCACTCTACCAACTCGATGTCCACAGCTGGAGCTTGGTTCGGTGCGTTGAGGGATGTCCAAATTCCAAGCCAAGAGGTTCTCGTGAAAACGCAAGTGAGAAGGATGTGGTTAATTGTCTCCACCTGTTGGTTGTAGAACGGGCATGAGGCTTGATGTGGCAGAACGGTCAGAGGTCCAGACCAGGATAAAATTGAGTTGTAATGAAGGCCAGTGCTAATAAAATCACTAAGACTAGATTGGCTCCAATAGCATTCCAGAAAATTTCGAACAGGAAAAAAAAACTGATCCTTGAATAACTGACGTGTATGGTTTAACTACCTGTGGAGAATTGTCAACTATGACAACACGAGACAAGTCACGCCCAAGAACAGATAGATCCTTTAAGTAGTTGCCCTCCTTAAACCTTCTAAGTAATAAAGCGCCCCTTTTCGAAAAAAAGTAGTTGCCCTCCACATAGACACAAGACTCACGATAAACTCGATGACGGAATAACCTTCTTTTGGGACCAAGAACATTAAATAGTTATTCTGCATAGATACTTTGACTAGCCGTGAAGATGATTATCTCAAACATGCTGGCTACTCTCACCACATGAAAAGTCATAATAACATTCGGTGATTAACTACTCCAATAGTTTGTTAAAGGGAAACGGTTCGGCTCGGCGCACCGGCCGAAACTGGGCCGGTCCCTCCTCGTCACGCAACGCACACGCACGTGGACCCACGTGGCCGCTTGACCACCGCTGGTCACATAAATCTTATCCTCACCCCATGCGAATATCTATCCAGTTTCTTCCCCTGTCGGTCTTCTCTCTGTCTCTCAATCACCACAATCCAACGCCGGTGACTGCTTGAGGTGCGCCGCGAGCGTGGAGTTGCGTCCATGAAGCGCCACCACGACGAGCTGCGCCCGCGGCCATGGCGAGCTGCGCGCTTGCGCCCGTCGAGCGAGGTCGTGGAGCGGCCGGCCTGTGGCGGAGGCTGTTTGTGTCCTCGGCCCGACGACGATGCGCAGAGGGGATGCGCTAAGACCCGGTGCTGGAACCGGCATGGGGGTCTGCTTCAACCAGCGGCGGGATTTGCTTCAACGGCGAGGATGGTGGTGGACCGCGACAACGGTGGCTGTCGTGGTTCTAAGTCTGACAGTAGAATGGGGGGTAGGTATGGAGAGGCAAGATCCTAGCTATGGAGCAGTTGTGAAGACAAGAGATGTACGAGTTCAGGCCCTTCTCGGAAGAAGTAACAGGCCTACGTCTCGGAGCCCGGAGGCGGTCGACTGGATTATGTGCGTATGATTACAGGGGTGCGAACCCTTTACACTGAGGAGGGGGGTGGCTTATATAGTGCCTGCCAGACCCCTCCGGCCCTCAGTTATGCAGGGTTTAAAGTACATTAAGGCTAGGCGTTACTGGTAACGCCTTACATAAAGTGTCCTAAATGCCATAAAGACTACTTAATTACAGACCGTTTGGATGTAGAGTGGCTCTTGATCTCCTGGAGGTCGAGTGAGTCTTCATGGTCGAGTACTTCGAGTCCGTCGAGTGAAGTCTCTCTTGGTCGACTGGAAGGCAGTTTCTTCTGAGGGTGTCCTTGGGAAGGGTACTTAAGACAAGTCTGTGACCCTACCCTAGATACATGACTTCATCATTAGCCCCCGAATGGATCGAGGTTTGAGTGAGGAAGGAGTTGTTAATATTTCCGACCTGTTTTTGTGTTCTGAACATGTCTCATCTTGGACCAATAATCTTTTGTTGATGACATCAACTCTTATTTCAGTCGCCTTGATCCATTCCTTTCTTATGTCGAGTGAACTTTTGCACTTAATAAACTTCCGAGCGACGGATCGCAGGAAATCCATCTTCTGACAGATTGATCTGCTGTTAGCGGATTTTGTGGGATCCAAATTTTGGGAAGCGCGCGAAGCGGGGCGGACTGCGGCGCTCGGATGGGATAGGGCATAGACGCCTCGATTTCCGCGCCACCTTTTTCGCCACGTATCACGCGTGTGCGACTGTTTCGGGATGTGATAGGATCGCCCGGGCCCACTTGTCATTCAATCGGAAGTGTCCTTATAAAATGCGCCGGGCGAGGGTTTTTGAACAGTACCTCCCCATTTCTCCTTCTGTCCTCTCCGCCTCCGCCCGCAGCGCCTGCTCTCGCCTCCGCCCAACCACTCCTCGTGCGCTTCGCCGGCAACAATGGTGAAGGAGAAGACGGTGGCTCTGGAGCGCGCGAAGAAGGCAACGGCGACGGGGAAGGCGAAAGGGAGAGCGACCAGTCGGGGCGGATCCTCGTCAAGGTCCCGCCTGTCGCACGGTTGGGTTCAAGGGGATTGGATCCGCTCGACCATCACCGAGAAGGATCTCAACGAGATGGCCAACGAGGGCTTGATCCCTCACGGGGCAGCGAGGCTCCCGGGGAACGAGTGGCAACCGCAGCCGCAGGAGGGTGAGTGCGTTCTTCTAGCCACTCACGTCGACCGTGGGTTCTCTCTGCCTCCGAGTGTTTTCTTCCGAGGTTTCTTGAATTTCTTTGGGGCGCAACTCCACCATTTCAATCCAAATTCCATCGCCTACCTTGCTGCCTTCGTGTCCATGTGCGAGAACTTCCTGGGTTGTCGACCGCACTGGGGTCTCTTCAAGCACATATTCACCAGTCGCTCACAGACAGTGAAAAAGGCGAGTCCAGATGACGATAGGACTAAGGTTATTCAGATGTGCGGGGGTCTTGGGATTCAGATGAGGAGCAAGAGTACTTTTCCGGCCATGACCCTCCCTAAGTCGGTCAGAGGATGGCAGTCGACTTGGTTCTACTGCCAAGACGAGTCGACACCGGGGCAGTCGAGTGGTCTCCCTACGTTTTCCATGGACCGAGTGAACAAGCCCTCTTCTCTAAAAGTGCTCCCTGAGGAGAAAGCCCAAGTAAAAATGTTGATGGAGCATGTAGTCCAGCTAGTTCGGGAAGGAGTGACGGGCATGGACCTTTTGGAGGTCTTCCTTAGGCGGCGCATCCAGCCACTTCAGTACCGAGGCCACCCAATGTGGCTGTACTGTGGAACCGAGGACGAAACTCGGGTCCATCCAGAAGCAGTCGACGATGCCACATTGGAGAGGTGGATGGCCACGATCACAGGGAATAAGGACAACCCTCGAGGAGCTAGGAGGATTCCACCACTCGACCATTCCTATACTCCGGACACGGTACACCCACTTTATCTTCACTTGTAGTCTTGCTATACTCATTCTGCTTTTGCTGCAAATTGGTCGATTGACCTTTGTTTTGTTGTCTGTCAGGCCACCACTGAATTATACTCGATGCCCAATGGAGCTCAGACGCCGACTGAGGAGGAGGAAGGAAGTGGGGGCGAAAGCCAGGAGGACTGGGATTCGGATGCCGCTGATGATGATGAAGGTGATGACTCTGATGGGGAGGAAGAAGAGGAGGAGGAGGAGGAAGTTGCACCGCCTCGCTCGGAAAGACGCTCGAAGCTCATCGATGACCCTGCAACCGAGCGTGGTAAGGGGGTCGCAACTGTCGTTCAGTCGACCAAGCGCCCTCGAACCACTTCTCCGGTGCCGACCGAGAAAGCTCCGAAGCAATCCAGGGTGGCACCATCGAAGCCGGCCAAGGTCTTGCCGAAGATGAAGATGGTGATCCCCACTATCTCAGGGTAATGATGCTACTTGAGTTTTTCTGTTCCCCATGAATTTATTCTTGGTCGACTCATGAATCATCCGACTTGACTTCTGGAACTGCAGCGCTGCTACTTCTGATACCTCAGCCAGAGCTGACGATCATGAGATGGAAGACGCTGCCACTTCAAAACCTGGTACGACTTTCATAGTTCTGTCTTCAGTCGATTGACTTTTTGCCTCTAATTTTGACTCTTTTCTGTAGCTCAGTCTAATGTCGTTATTACCCTTCCTGACGACGACGATGAGGAACCACTGAAGCAAAGGAGGAGCAGGAAAACGTCTGCTGGCAAGGCGACTCAGAACGTGCCGGCGCCCGAGACACTGGTCGCGGAAGGAGAGAACACCACTCGGCCCACCGTATCTTTTGCGGTGCCGTTGACGAGTGCTCACCCCACATCGTCGAGTGCTGCACAGCCTTCACTTTTCTCGACCCACTACGTCCCAGAGGACCAAGCCAGCGCTGCGAAAGAAGCCATACGCCAGGCGGGAGTCATGATGGAGCAGGTGAAGGCCATCCGAGAAGCCAGCCAGGCAGCCTATGACGCCAGTTCAGCTCTTCAGAGTAACGTTCAGGTCAGTCGGTCACCGCCTGTTCTGTTAGGATATGATGTCTGAAGATTCTTCTTTCTGAAATTCCCAGTGTTTGTCTTCTTACACCCACTGGGTGTGTAGATCGAAATTCCGAGTTAGTGGGGGCATGCTGAGTGCACCCACTGGGTGTAGTCCCCAAGGCTATGGTGGTCTGCTGGCAGTCGACCATAGTCTTTATGTCTTAAGTTTTTCCTTTGTTCGACTAGGTCGAATGGATTTCCAGACCGGTGGGGGCACGCTGAGTGCACCCACTAGGTGTAGTCCCCGAGACTGTGGTCGACTGCTGGCAGTGGACTACAGTCTGAAGAACATCTCCTGTTTTATTTTGTTGGTCGACTGGTCGACTCTGACTTGACAGAACTAGTGGGGGCACGCTGAGTGCACCCACTGGGTGTAGTCCCCGAGACTATGGTCGAATGTTTGCATTCGGCCGTAGTCTTAGAAACGTATGGTTTTTCCTTAGTCACTCAGAAGTGAATTGTCTTTGACATCTGTCGATTGGTTCTTCGTAGAAATCCTGCGACCTTGCGGCTCGTTACACCGAGTTGGAGAACAAACATATCCAGCTCGAGCTTGATCTGAAGCTGGTCCAGGAGAATTTGGCGGAGGCGAAGGAGGAAGCTAAAGGTATGTTTGGTGAGGCTTTCGACGACTGCCTTTGCTCCTCATTTGTTTCAAAGTCTGACCTTGCTGTAACTTTGTAGGCAAAGTGAAGGATGCCCAGAAGAAGAAAGACCTTGAGTTGGCTGAAATGCAGAAAACAGCTTTAGAGAAGACCAAGCTTGCAGACGAGAAGTTGGCTTCGGTCACCAAGCTTGAAGAAGAAAACACCAATCTGAAAGCTGCTCTTGATGCTGCCAACAAAGAGGTCAGTCGACTGAAAAGTGATAAGATTGCTCTGAGTGACAAGGCCAGTGAGCTGGTGGGAAAGAAGAACGATCTGGAAGCTTATCTGGGCGGACTCGCCAAGAAGCTATTCCTCATGCTCGAAGGTAATCTTTTGCACCAAATAGGTATTTTAATTGTGATCTTTCCATTCGACTGTTGTCTTGACTCGGTGGTTGTGTTTGCAGAATTTTGCCAGAGTTTTGAAGAGGAGACTGGTCGACTGGAGCCTAACTTGGACCCCATCAACTCTCCAATGAATGATGAAGTCGCCATGAACGTGCTCCGACTCGAGTCTCGTGTTGCTGCCGTCGTTGACTATCTCGCAAGGATGAAGGTCGCCACTTCCCGCATCGACGCTACGCTCTGGCCCAGGGAGACGCTCCAGAATGACCTCGAGTCTCTGATGACTCGACTGAACACAGTCCCAAGTCGAGTGCAGGAGTGGAAGAAGTCCTCTGCCAGGTGTGGCGCAGATGTTGCTCTATCTTTGGCCCGAGTCCATTGCAAGGATGCACGAGAAGACAAGTTGGCGGCCCTTCGGGTGGCTAACACCAAGAAGCATGATTTCCGGTCTTTCATGGAGACCTTCATCGCCGCTGCCACTCGGATTGCTAATGGAATCGACCTTGACGAGTTTGTTGCGCCTTCCAGCCCTCCACAGGAGGGGTAAAAAACTTCTTGAGCTCGACACTTTAAATTTTCCTCGGTATGCCGAGTGATTTTTGTAACCGACAAACCTTAACAGGCTTAGCGCCTGAGCACTTTCGGTTCCGTTAGGTGTTATCCGAATTTGGATTCGACGTTTCGAATACTCTTGCATTTGGTTTGAGTTATCTTTTGCAGGTTAAAGCGAGGTGCTTATTGCAATCGACTTGTTCCTCAATTCACTTAGGCAGGCACTGGGCTGTAGGTAAGCCCCCGAGTGGGAGGTCTGTTCTCCACTCGGCAGGATTTTCAAAACTTAGGCGAGCACGGGGCTGCAGCTAAGCCCCCGAGTGGGAGGTTTGCTCTCCACTCGGTAGGATTTTCAAAACTTAGGCGAACACGGTGAAGGAAATATGCCCTAGAGGCAATAATAAAGTTATTATTTATTTCCTCATATCTAGATAAATGTTTATTATTCATGCTAGAATTGTATTAACCGGAAACATAATACATGTGTGAATATATAGACAAACAGAGTGTCACTAGTATGCCTCTACTTGACTAGCTTGTTAATCAAAGATGGTTATGTTTCCTAACCATGAACAAGGAGTTGTTATTTGATTAACGAGGTCACATCATTAGTTGAATGATCTGATTGACATGACCCATTCCGTTAGCTTAGCACCCGATCATTTAGTATGTTGCTATTGCTTCCTTCATGACTTATACATGTTCCTATGACTATGAGATTATGCAACTCCCGTTTACCGGAGGAACACTTTGTGTGCTACCAAACGTCACAACGTAACTGGGTGATTATAAAGGTGCTCTACAGGTGTCTCCGAAGGTACTTGTTGGGTTGGCGTATTTCGAGATTAGGATTTGTCACTCCGAATGTCGGAGAGGTATCTCAGGGCCCTCTCGGTAATGCACATCACATAAGCCTTGCAAGCAATGCAACTAATGAGTTAGTTGCGAGATGATGTATTACGGAACGAGTAAAGAGACTTGCCGGTAATGAGATTGAACTAGGTGTTGGATACCGACGATCGAATCTTGGGCAAGTAACATACCGATGACAAAGGGAACAACGTATGTTGTTATGCGGTCTGACCGATAAAGATCTTCATAGAATATGTAGGAACCAATATGGGCATCCAGGTCCCGCTATTGGTTATTGACTGGAGACGTGTCTCGGTCATGTCTACATTGTTCTCGAACCGTAGGGTCCGCACGCTTAAGGTTTCGATGACAGTTATATTATGAGTTTATGGGTTTTGATGTACCGAAGGAGTTCGGAGTCCCGGATGAGATTGGGGACATGACGAGGAGTCTCGAAATGGTCGAGACGTAAAGATCGATATATTGGACGACTATATTCGGAGTTCGGAAAGGTTCCGAGTGATTCGGGTATTTATCGGATTACCGGAGAGTTACGGGAATTCGCCGGGGAGAAGTATTGGGCCTTATTGGGCCCTGCGGGAAAGAGAGAGGGGCTGCCTAGGGCAGGCCGCGCGCCCCCCCATGGCCTAGTCCGAATTGGACTAGGGGGAGGGGCCGCACCCCCTCCTTCCTTCCCTTCTCTCTTCCCCTTCCTTGTCTCCTACTCCTAATACATGGAAGGACTCCTAGTTGGACTAGGAAAGGGGGAATCCTACTCCCGTGGGAGTAGGACTCCCCAGGGCGCGCCATAGTAGAGGGCCGGCCCTCCCCTCCTCCACTCCTTTATATACGGGGGCAGGGGGCACCCCATGGACACACAAGTTGATCATTGAGATCGTTCCTTAGCCGTGTGCGGTGCCCCTCTCCACGATATTACACCTCGGTCATATTGCAGCGGTGCTTAGGCGAAGCCCTGCGACAGGAGAACATCAAGATCGTCACCACGCCGTCGTGCTGACGGAACTCCTCCCCGTGCCTCTGCTGGATCGGAGATCGGGGTGCGTCATCGAGCTGTACGTGTGTCAAGAACTCAGAGGTGCCGGAGTAACGGTGCTTGGATCGGTTGGACCGGGAGGACGTACGACTACTTCCTCTACGTTGCATCAACGCTTCCGCTTCGGTCTACGAGGGTACGTAGACAACACTCTCCCCTCTCGTTGCTATGCATCACCATGATCTTGCGTGTGCGTAGGAAATTTTTTGAAATTACTACGTTCCCCAACAGTGGCATCCGAGCCTAGGTTTTTATGGTTTGATGTTATATGCACGAGTAGAACACAAGTGAGTTGTGGGCGATATAAGTCATACTGCTTACCAGCATGTCATACTTTGGTTCGGCGGTATTGTTGGATGAAGCGGCCCGGACCGACATTACGCGTACGCTTACGCGAGACTGGTTCTACCGACGTGCTTTGCACACAGGTGGCTGGCGGGTGTCAGTTTCTCCAACTTTAGTTGAACCGAGTGTGGCTACGCCCAGTCCTTGCGAAGGTTAAAACGGAGTCTATTTGACAAACTATCGTTGTGGTTTTGATGCGTAGGTGAGAACGGTTCTTGCTCAACCCGTAGCAGCCACGTAAAATTTGCAACAACAAAGTAGAGGACGTCTAACTTGTTTTTGCAGGGCATGTTGTGATGTGATATGGTCAAGACGTGATAAGATATAAGTTGTTGTATGAGATGATCATGTTTTGAAGTTATCGGCAACTGGCAGAAGCCCTATGGATGTCTCTTTGTTGCATAAGATGCAAGTGCCAAATAATTGCTTTACTTTATCGCTATACGATAGCAATAGTTGCAAGAGCAATAGTTGGTGAGACAACCATGTGATGACACATTGATATAGATCAAGATGATGAAGATCATGGTGTCGTACCGGTGATGATAGAGATCATGACAGTACTTTGGAGATGGAGATCAAAGGCGCAAGATGATCATGGCCATATCATGTCACATATTTTGATTGCATATGATGTTTATCTATTATACATCTTATTCTTGCTTTGATTGACGGTAGCATTTTAAGATGATTTCTCACTAATTATCAAGAAGTGTTCTCCCTGAGTATGCACTGTTGCCAAAGTTCGTCGTGCCCAGACACCACGTGATGATCGGGTGTGATAAGCTCTACGTCCATCTACAATGGGTGCAAGACAGTTTTGCACACGCGGAGTACTCAGGTTAAACTTGACGAGCCTAGCATATGCAGATATGGCCTCGGAACACGGAGACCGAAAGGTCGAGCGTGAATCATATAGTAGATATGATCAACATAATGATGTTCACCATTGAAAACTACTCCATCTCACGTGATGATCGGTTATGGTTTAGTTGATTTGGATCACGTGATCACTTAGATGACTAGAGAGATGTTTGTCTAAGTGGGAGTTCTTAAGTAATATGATTAATTGAACTTAAATTTATCATGAACTTAGTCCTGGTAGTATATTGCAAATTATGTTGTAGATCAATAGCTTGCATTGTTGCTTTCATATGTTTATTTTGATATGTTCCTAGAGAAAATTGTGTTGAAAATGTTAGTAGCAATGATGCAGATTGGATCCGTGATCTGAGGTTTATCCTCATTGCTGCACAGAAGAATTATGTCCTTAATGCACCGCTAGGTGACAGACCTATTGCAGGAGCAGATGCAGACGTTATGAACGTTTAGCTAAGCTCAATATGATGACTACTTGATAGTTTAGTGCACCATGCTTAACGGCTTAGAATCGGGACTTCAAAGACGTTTTTGAACGTCATGGACCATATAAGATGTTCCAGGAGTTGAAGTTAATATTTCAAGCAAATACCCGAGTTGAGAGATATGAAGTCTCCAACAAGTTCTATAGCTAAAAGATGGAGGAGAATCGCTCAACTAGTGAGCATGTGCTCAGATTGTCTGGATACTTCAATCGCTTGAATCAAGTGGGAGTTAATCTTCCAGATAAGATAGTGATTGACAGAATTCTCTAGTCACCATCACTAAGTTACTAGAACTTTGTGATGAACTATAATATGCAAGGGATGACGAAAGTTATTCCTGAGCTCTTCGCGATGTTGAGATCGGCGAAGGTAGAAATCAAGAAAAGAGCATCAAGTGTTAATGGTTAACAAGATCACTAGTTTCAAGAAAAAGGCAAAGAGAAAAGAAGGGGAACTTCAAGAAGAACGGCAAGAAAGTTGCTGCTCAAGTGAAGAAACCCAAGTCTGGTCCTAAGCCTGAGACTAAGTGCTTCTACTGCAAAGAGACTGGTCACTGGAAGAGGTACTACCCCAAGTGATTGGCGGATAAGAAGGATGGCAAAGTAAACATAAGTATATTTGATATACATGTTATTGATGTGTACTTTACTAGTGTTTATAGCAACCCCTCAGTATTTGATACTAGTTCAGTTGCTAAGATTAGTAACTCGAAACGGGAGTTGCAGAATAAACAGAGACTATTTAAAGGGTGAAGTGACGATGTGTGTTGGAAATAGTTCCAAGATTGATATGATCATCATCGCACACTCCCTATACTTTCGGGATTAGTGTTAAACCTAAATAAGTGTTATTTGGTGTTTGCGTTGAGCATGAATATGATTTGATCATGTTTATTGCAATACGGTTATTCATGTAAGTTAGAGAATAATTGTTGTTCTGTTTACATGAATAAAACCTTCTATGGTCGTACACCCAATGAAAATGGTTTGTTGGATCTCGATCGTGTGATTCACATATTCGTAATATTGAAGCCAAAAGATGTAAAGTTAATAATGATAGTGCAACTTATTTGCGGCACTGCCGTTTAGGTCATATCGGTGTAAAGCGCATGAAGAAACTCCATAAAGGTGGATTTTCGAAATCACTTGGTTATGAATCATTTGATGCTTGCGAACCGTGCCTTTTGGGCAAGATGACTAAAACTCTGTTCTTCAGAACAGTGGAGCGAGCAACTAACTTATTGGAAATAATACATACTGATGTATGCGATGCGATGAGTGTTAAGGCTCGCGGTGGGTATCATTATTTTCTGACCTTCACAGATGATTTGAGCAGATATGGGTATATCTACTTGATGAAACATAAAGTCTGAAATAGTTGAAAGGTTCAAAGAATTTCAGAGTGAAGTTGAAAAATCATCGTAACAAGAAAAATAAAGTTTCTATGATCTGATCGCGGAGACAAATATATTTGAGTTACGGGTTTGGTCTTCAATTAAAACAATGTGGAATAGTTTCAAAAATTTATGCCACCTGGAACACCACATCATAATGGTGTGTCCGAATGTCATAACCGTACTTTATTGGATATAGTACAATCTATGATGTTTCTTACCGATTTACCAATATCGTTTTGGGATCATGCATTAGAGACAACTGCATTCACGTTAAATAGGGCACCATCTAAATCCATTGAGACGACACTATATGAACTGTGGTTTAGCAAGAAACCAAAGTTGTCGTTTCTTAAAGTTTGGGGCTGCGATGCTTATGTGAAAAAGTTTCATCCTGATAAGCTCAAACCCAAATCGGAGAAGTGCGTTTTCATAGAATACCCAAAGGAAATTGTTGGGTACACCTTCTATCACAGATCCGAAGGCAAGATATTCGTTGCTAAAAATGGATCCTTTCCAGAGAAAGGAGTTTCTCTCGAAAGAAGTGAGTGGGAAGAAAGTAGAGCTTGATAAGGTAATTTGTACCTTCTCCCGAATTGGAAAGTATTTCATCACGGAAATCAGTTCTAGTGATTCCTACACCAATTAGTGAGGAAGCTAATGATGATGATCATGAAACTTCAGATCAAGTCACTACAGAACCTCGTAGGTCTACCAGAGTACGGTCCGCACCAGAGTGGTACGGTAATCCTGTTCTGAAAGTCATGTTACTAGACCATGATAAACCTACGAACTATGAGGAAGCGATGATGGGCCCAGATTCCACGAAATGGCTGGAGGCCATGAAATCTGAGATAGGATCCATGTATGAGAACAAAGTGTGGACTTTGGTGGAGTTGCCCGATGATCGGCAAGCCATATTGTATAAATGGATCTTCAAGAGGAAGACGGACGTTGATAGTAGTGTTACTATCTACAAAGCTCGACTTGTTGCAAAAGGTTTTCGACAAGTTCAAGGGATTGACTACGATGAGACCTTCTCACCCGTAGCGATGCTTAAATCTGTCTGAATCATGTTAGCAATTGCCGCATTTTATGATTATGAAATTTGGCAAATGGATGTAAAAACTGCATTCCTGAATGGGTTTCTGGAAGAAGAGTTGTATATGATGCAACCAGAAGGTTTTTTCGATCCAAAGGGAGCTAACAAAGTGTGCAAGCTCCAGCGATCCATCTATGGACTGACGCAAGCATCTCGGAGTTGGAATAAATGCTTTGATGAGTTGATCAAAGCATATAGTTTTATACAGACTTACGGTGAAGCCTGTATTTACTAGAAAGTGAGTGGGAGCACTACAACATTTCTGATAAGTATATGTGAATGACATATTGTAGATTGGAAATAATGTAGAATTATTCTGCAAAGCATAAAGGAGTGTTTGAAAGGAGTTTTTTCAAAGAAAGACCTCGGTGAAGCTGCTTACATATTGAGCATCAAGATCTATTGAGATAGATCAAGACGCTTGATAAGATTTTCAATGAGTACATACCTTGACAAGATTTTGAAGTAGTTCAAAATGGAACAGTCAAAGAAAGAGTTCTTGCCTGTGTTACAAGGTGTGAAATTGAGTAAGACTCAAAACCCGACCACGGCAGAAGATAGAAAGAGAATGAAAGTCATTCCCTATGCCTTGGCCATAGGTTCTATAAAGTATGTCATGCTGTGTACCAGATCTATTGTATACCCTACACTGAGTTTGGCAAGGGAGTACAATAGTGATCTAGGAGTAGATCACTGGACAGCGGTCAAAATTATCCTTAGTGGAATAAGGATATGTTTCTCGATTATGGAGGTGACAAAAGGTTCGTCGTAAAGGGTTACGTCGATGCAAGTTTTGACACCAATCTGGATGACTCTAAGTCTCGATCTAGATACATATTGAAAGTGGGAGCAATTAGCTAGAGTAGCTCCGTGCAGAGCATTGTAGACATAGAAAATTGCAAAATACATAACGGATCTGAATGTGAAAGACCCGTTGACTAAGATTCTCTCACAAGCAAAACATGATCACACCTTAGTACTCTTTGGGTGTTAATCACATAGCGATGTGAACTAGATTACTGAATCTAGTAAACCCTTTGGGTGTTGGTCACATGGCAATGTGAACTATGGGTGTTAATCACATGATGATGTGAACTATCGATGTTAATCACATTGTGATGTGATCTAGATTATTGACTCTAGTGCAAGTGGGAGACTGAAGGAAATATGCCCTAGAGGCAATAATAAAGTTATTATTTATTTCCTCATATCTAGATAAATGTTTATTATTCGTGCTAGAATTGTATTAACCGGAAACATAATACATGTGTGAATATATAGACAAACAGAGTGTCACTAGTATGCCTCTACTTGACTAGCTTGTTAAACAAAGATGGTTATGTTTCCTAACCATGAACAAGGAGTTGTTATTTGATTAACAAGGTCACATCATTAGTTGAATGATCTGATTGACATGACCCATTCCGTTAGCTTAGCACCCGATCATTTAGTATGTTGCTATTGCTTCCTTCATGACTTATACATGTTCCTATGACTATGAGATTATGCAACTCCCGTTTACCGGAGGAACACTTTGTGTGCTACCAAACGTCACAACGTAACTGGGTGATTATAAAGGTGCTCTACAGGTGTCTCCGAAGGTACTTGTTGGGTTGGCGTATTTCGAGATTAGGATTTGTCACTCCGAATGTCGGAGAGGTATCTCGGGGCCCTCTCGGTAATGCACATCACATAAGCCTTGCAAGCAATGCAACTAATGAGTTAGTTGCGAGATGATGTATTACGGAACGAGTAAAGAGACTTGCCGGTAACGAGATTGAACTAGGTGTTTGAAAGAACATGCGGTGCCCCCATGTTTGGTTTTGGTAATTGATGACAATCTCTATGGACTAATGGTTGCCTTGAGTTACATTTGAAGGGTTTGTCCATAGGCTTTTCTTGGAGTCCATTTGTTGGTTTCAAGGAGAGTTTGTGATGACCACCGTGCTATTAAGGAATTATCCCAAGATTGGTCATGTGAGTGTTGAGCTTATTGCAAACATGTCTTGAAGAAAAAGATTGTGTGATCATTCATGTCTACCTTCAAGACATCATCCAAACTAAGAGAGTTGGAAAGATTCAAGGTTGATCAAGACTAAGTCAAGAGTGAATCAAGTTGATCAACTCACAAAGCGTAAAAGATGTACCGAGGGGGATCAAGTGATCCCATGGTACGGTAAGCATTGTCCATTGCACTTTGTGTACTAACCCATGGTCTATGTGAGAGTTCTATGTGGGGTTAGGTACATGTCCATGGGCTTGCATCAAGAGGAAGATATCATACAACCCATGGAAAGGCATCAAGTGGTGATCATCATCAAAATTGCCGTGTGCAAGTTCAAGTGGAGCATCACGAAGAGATCAAGTGCTTGGATCTTGCCATCCATTGTGGTGTCAATGGACTTGTGAAGATGTGCCGAAGAGTGGCTCACCCATAGTGGACTATGGGGGAGCAATAATCTAGTCTTCATCGAGCCAACGCAATCAAGAAAGGTGGTCCAACTTGAGGGAGTCAAGATCGTCATCATCTAGCTCAAGTGGATCATGTGCAAGGCAAAGGTTTGCCCTTGATAGGTTTTATATTTTACCGGTCTCATGGTGGTAGTTGGGAGACCGGGTTATAGGATCGATAGCCGTACTATCAAGGGGGGCTCTCAAGTGAGTAACTTGATCATATCGTTCTTCGAGAGCTCAAACCATTGCATCCTTGCATCATGTTTCTTGGTTCTTATTTGGTTCTCTTTGTGAGTCTTAGAGCTTATGGTCATCTTGATGACAAGCTTGAGTTCATCAAAAACGGAGTTTGCATGCGTCTTCTATGATGTTTTCGGTGTTGGAGGTTTTACCGGTCTTATCCGAGGAAGGGTTCTCACCATTTTCTTTTGGGCCTTTTATCATTTGCTTATTATTGGTATTTCTATCAAGATTGTGTTAGCCCTTGTCGCTAGCTTTCCAACAAACATGGTTTCGTCGAATTCGGAGTCCGAATGAAGAAGTTGTGGTAGTTTTGGTGTTCTGAAAAGGCTGCAGCGGTACTACCGCGGGTAGGAGCGGAAGTAATTTTTTACTACCGCCCTTGGGAGCGGTACTACCGCCATTGGGAGCGGTACTGCCGCTTGGAGCAGTACTACCGCGGCTACTTCCGTGGCTACTTCCGCTCGGGACCAAAATCTCGTCACAAGTCCAGCGGTGGTAGGCACGGATGTAATTTTTTAGTACCGCTCGCAAGCAGTAGTACCGCTACCCTTAGCAGTAGTACCGCTACCCCTAGCGGTAGTACCGTGATGTCAAGCGGTACTACCGCTCGATGCGGGCTGTGAGCATAACGGTTGGATTTTTCCCCACCTATAAAAGGGGGTCTTCTTCCCCATTGAACCTTATCCTTTGAGCTCGTGTTCTTCCCCCATTGTTGACCTTCTTCGAGCTTGCTAACTCTCAATCCCTCCATGGATTCTTGCTAGTTTTTGAGGGAAAAGAGAGAGGAGATCTAGATCCACATTTCCACCAATCACTTTCTCCTCTATGTGAGGGGAACCCCTTGGATCTAGTTCTTGGAGTTCTTGGTGTTCTCCTTCTTGTTCTTCCTCTCATTTTCCTCCCTAGCATTAGTTGCTTCGGTGGGATTTGAGAGAGAAGGACTTGGGCACTCCGTGTGCCCTTGCCATTGCATTTGGTGCATCGATTTGAGTTCTCCACGTGATACGTGGAAGTTACAAGTTGAGAAGCTTATTACTCTTGGGTGCTTGGTGCCCTTGAGCTTGTTCATCTTGGGTGCTTGGTGCCCTTGAGCTTGTTCATCTTGGGTGCTTGGGCGCCCTAGTCGGTTGGTGGTGTTCGGAGCTCAATCATTGTGGTGTAAAGCTCCGGGCAAGCGTCGGGGTCTCCAATTAGGTTGTGGAGATCGCCCCGAGCATTTTGACGGGTACCGGTGACCGCCCCCAAGGGTTGCCAAAGTGTACGGGTTCGGTGACCGCCCCCAAGGGTCGCCATTTGTACGGGTTCGGTGACCGCCCTCAAGGGTCCCTTAGTGGAATCACGGCATCTTGCATTGTGCAAGGGCGTGAGGAGATTACGGTGGCCCTAGTGGCTTCTTGGGGAGCATTGTGCCTCCACACCGCTCCAAACGGAGATTAGCATCCGCAAGGGTGTGAACTTCGGGATACATCATCGTCTCCTCGTGCCTCGGTTATCTCTTACCCGAGCCCTTTACTTATGCACTTTACTTTGTGATAGCCATATTGTTCTTTGTCATATATCTTGCTATCACATTGTTGCTTATCTTGCTTAGCATAAGTTGTTGGTGCACCTAGGTGAGCCTAGTTGTTGTAGGTTTTGTGCTTGACAAAATAACCGCTAGGTTTATTCCGCATTTGTTCGAGCCTCTACCGTAATTATTTTAAAATGCCTATTCACCCCCCCCCCCTCTAGGCGACATCCACGATCTTTCAATTGGTATCAGAGCCTCGTCTCTCTTTGTTGGGCTTAACCGCCTAGAGAGTAAAGATGTCGACTAGAGGATTAGGATTCTCTGACACTCTTAGTTTCGATGGCACAAATTTTGATGTTTGGGTAATTCGCATGCTTAATCTCTTTAGGGTCATGGACCCAAATTTAGAGCGAATTGTAGATATGGGTTTTTCTCCTCCAAAGGATCCCCAAAGATTATCTTTAGAGGATGAGAAAAACTCTTATCTCAATGCTCAAGCCTCTAATATGCTTTTCGATGCTTTGAGCAATGTAGTTATATTTCAACTCATGCCGTTCCGGGATGCTCATGAGTTATGGACAAAGCTTCAAGATAAATATGGTGTGTCCAAGATTTGCGGGGATGATTGTTCTCCCTCCACCTCCGGTCGTTTTGTCTTCTCAACTTCTTCTACTTCACCTACATGTGGTTTGCCACAAGGTAATGATATGGTGAGTAGTGTTGGTCATTGCAATGATGATAGTATGCTTATTATGGATGATCCTTCATCATTATCTTATTGCAATGCTCCCTCTTTGGGCTTTAACACTTCGAGCACTCCAAATGTTTCACATGCTTGTGTTGGTAGTCCTTGCATATCATGTAGAAATTGCGTGACTAGATCTCATGATGATATGCTTGCTATGTCTTGTTGCCATGATAAAATTGCATCTATTTCCTCGAATTGTTGTGCTAACAATGTAGAGGAAACCGAACACTCCATGGAACAAGATGTGGTGTTTAATGGTGCCTCAAGGGATCGTACATCATCATCTATTGCTTTTTGCCTTATGGCTAAGGCGTCAAAGGTATCTCCTACTTTGTACCCCAATATGTCTCTTGATGATGATGTTGATGCTAATGATGATGAGGATAATGATGAAGAGAATGATAATGTTTCCTCCTTAAAAATTAAGGGGGAAACGGTTTTTAAAGCTCTTCATAAAAATAAAATTGCTCGTTCCAACTTCATGGAAATTATGTCCATTGCCATTGAGGGCAAGAAATATATTGAGGAGTTGGAATCTCATCTAGAGGAGCATGAGGTCACGATTGAGAAAATGGAAGCTCATGGGCGTGATTATGCAAATGAGATCGCGGAGCTATCTCAAGCTCTTGAACATGAACAAACCACCTCCGAATCTCTTGAGGAGACTTTTGCTCTAGAATTATCTAGAGTGAGGGAATCTCATGATAGAGCTCTTGAGGTGGCCAATGATTTCAAAACTAAAAATGCTAAGCTTGAAGTTTCTCATGCTAGACTCCTTGAGGATTTTGAGCATCTCGAAAATGGCTCAAGGGTCATCAAGGGTGAGCTCATCAAACTCACCGAGTCTCATGCCCAACTTGAAGATTCTTATTTAAAAGAGCTTGCCAAGTTGTCCTCTCCTATTGTTGTAAATGATGATGCTTGTGCTACTAACTCTATTACTTGTGAAGCATCCATTTTGAAGGAGAATGTTGAGCTACGGGCTCAACTTGAGGTGCTATCTAGCAATTATGGGAAATTGGAAGAAAGTCATGAAAAGCTCTCAAGCTCTCATGATGATCTTCTAGTATCCCATAGTGTGCTAAACATAGCTCATGAGGCCATGATTGCCAATGTAACATCTAGTGAGCCTCATGTGGATACTAGCACTACTTCTAGTCAAAATAGTATATTGCCATGTGCTAGTCCTTGTAATTCATCAACTCACAATGTTGGTACATCTTGCGATGAATTGCTTTCCTTGCCTTGTTGCTCTAATGATGAAGCTTATACTTCCTCTAGTACTTGTGTTGAGACTAACCATGTAGAGGAAATCAAAGAGCTCAAGGCCCAAGTCACTTCCTTGAAGAAAGACTTGGAAAAGAGTCATCAAGGGAAATCCACACTCAACAATATCTTGAGTGTGCAAAAATCCCCCAATGACAAAGGTGGACTTGGATTCAACTCCAACAAGAAGAATAAGTCCAAGATCAACAAGAAGAAGGGCCAAAAACAAGTCAAGGATTCGGCCAAGATTATTTGCTTCAAGTGCAAAATTGAAGCGCATCATGTTAGATCTTGCCCATTGAAGAAGAAGGCTATTAGTGACAAGCAACAAGGGAAGCGGCTACAATTGCATTCTCATGCTCAACCTCAAGTTGAAGAAAGGCCTCTTCCCAAGAAGACTCAAGCTAATGCTTCTCAAGTTGAGAAATCAAATGAGAAGAAAGTGAAGAGTAGACGTTGCTACTTATGTCGTGAGAAAGGTCACGTCACTTCTTCATGCACTAGTGGTAACTTATCCAACCCAATTATTATTGATGATATCTATTCTCTTGGGAAGGATAAGGTTGGCAATGTGTTTGCCAAGTTTGTTGGTACTCAAAGTGGTGTCAAGAAAAGAACCATTTGGGTAGCCAAACCTATTGTGACTAACCTCTTAGGACCCAACTTGGTTGGGGACCAACAAGCTCAAACTTGATCAATAGGTGTTGTTGGAGGGCATTGGAGACTTGGCTAAATTATGAAGAATTAAGGGGACTTTATCATTCTCTTTGTCTCAAGCCAAGTCAATTGGATTATCAAGTTTCTATCTTATATCCAATGTGCCTCCTTGCGGTAACTTGTACTTAAAATTGTTTACCTTGAAAGTTACTTGCCCCCTTGCATGTTTTGGTTTTGTTCCTTGCATGTGTTTGTTTATGTTGTGATTCCAACGTGCTTACCTTGAGCAATCAAGTATGTGTGTGTTGGTTTGCACATCATGTACGTGTGTGTCGTGCGTTGAGCCTTTATGCTTCTTGTTTGTATCCTAGTTGGCTCGTGTGAGAGATTAATGGAACATCCCATTTTGGGGGAGTGATGTGCTTTGTGCACCTCACAATCCTATAAATGTGTGTACATGAGGAATACCATCTAGTATTGATATTACAATATTATCTAGTCGCTAGGTGGTATATCTCTCATGAGAAATTCAAATTCTAAATAGTCCATTAATTATCTCTTGTTTGTTCCTCTTATTGCCTCTTGTTAAGTTCTTATTGGTATCACATTATGGGGGAGTAATATGCTAAGTGCATATTACAAGCCTAGAAAATGTGTACATTTGAGATATTGTCACCTAGAATTGATATTGTAGATTATCTTGTTCCTAGGTGGCATGTTAGCTCTACAAGTTGCAATTTGCTTGTGGTTGGTGTGAAGATGATGTCGGATATCCTTGTTATCTACCACCGGGAATTATTTCCAAATACTTCTTGTCTTTGACAATTGGTAGTCTTATGTGTGGTAGAATTTGTTGATCATCTTTACATTGGCTTTTGTTTTACTTGCTTTTTCTCTTGCCAAGGTTTGTGTCAACTCCCGTTGTCTTCCATACCACTTGTGGATCTTGTTTATTTCTTGTTCTTGTCTAGTGTTTTCTAGATATAGTGAAAGCGGTGATCCCACCTTGTGCTTCTTGTATTCAAATACAAATCCTATATAATGCACAACTCGTGGGGGAGCTATTCTATTTTCTTTACAACACTTTTTTTGTGATCCTTATCAAGTGTGTTGGTGGAAGGCAAGCCTTTTTCTTTTGGTACTTTGTGCCATCATGAAACTTTGTCAAGAGCTTGGTTTGTTTGGAACCATCCTCTCTTTGGGAGTTTGACATCTTTAGTTTAGTGTGTATCAATGGATATCTCATTTCTTGACGTATCTTTATGATATCTTCCAAGTGATGATTTCTCCATTTGGTATCCTTTTCACTTGGCATTTCGTCGTCTTTTGGTTTCGGGTTTTGAAAGTCTTGAGCATGCATGTTTACTTCATGTATTTCATTTGGCATGCTTTCTTTCTTTGACTCAATATATAGCGGAAACTCCACCTAGTCTCAATTTGGATGAGATGTGCATGAAATTCATTATCATATCTATATGCACATATTTATGTGGAGTTTGTCCTATGTATTGGTGTTTCTAACTATTTGGTCCCGATGAGTTTGGGTACCATTTAGTTTGTGTTGTTCTTCTAGGAACATTTGGAGATACATTGGATGCTCGGCTCACTCACAAGGAAGGTGTTGTCACCATGTGCATATTGGAGTCAAGCTAGGATGATCAATGAACTACTATCTACCTTCAATTGGTATCGACTACTTCCTTCCAATGATATCTCGGTAACAAGTATCTATTCATGCTTTCCCTTCTTGCATTCAACCTTGTGTAGGTTGCATCTTGGCATGATATTCATTTCATATCTTGTGATACTTGTTTCCTTTCTCAAAGCATCCCAACGATGATCTCTTGTTGCTCGTTGTGATGTCTTTGATGGATGTGTGATTGGAATTCATTTATATACAATAAGACCATATCTAGCCAAGTGCTATGCTTCCAAGCAAATATCTTATTGGTATATTTATGACTTCCTTGTGGATATCTTGTTCCTTCGTGTTGTAACTATTTCGGGTGTACATCCTTCTTTGTAGATATATTCGTCTACATAGAACCTTATACACTTGAGAGAAATTACATCTCTAGTTGATATCCTTTCTTTCACGTCCACCCTGTCTTTCTTATGTTATTTCTTTGGTGGCTCCGTGAAAGCTCTTGCCTTGAGTGTGTGTCCTCTATCGTTGCATCTTGATGCACTCTTGTGTGGTGAAGATTATTTTCCTCATGCTTATCTTTACAAGGTTTTTTCCATCTTAATTGGCATCCCTCGTCTTGATGAGGCTTTCATCTTCTATCTTCACCACGGGTTGTCACAAGCATAAGTTCTTTATATGCTTATTAGTAAGCTTGTGAACCCACTTGCTAGTTGTGTGTGTGGGAATGATAGGCCTTGCACCGTGTGCCTCATTATTTCAAGACTATGTTGATGCCTAATGCTCATCCTAATTTTAGTCCTCTCAAGTGCTTCGCCATGACTCACACACGTCATTTTGGTTGAGCCTATTCTTAAGTTGTTTACATGTTGCTCAACCATGTACTTGTTGCAAGCGCTAGGCTTTGTTTCCTATATGCTCACTTGCACTGGATGTGAGTTTCTATTGATTTTGGGGGAGCTATGATCCTATTTTGTGCACTTTGTATTCAAATACAAAAATTCTTATGTGTGCACAAATCATGGGGAGCTTCTCTAGTTTCTTTAGAACACTCCTTTGCGTTTATCATAATATCTTTATTCTTGTGGCATGTAGGATCATTGGTCTAGTAGGTTCAATTGATATCCGTTGATTGCTTGCTTCAATTGGTATCTTCTGATTGCTTGTGTCTCTCTCTGTTATGTCTTTGTGTCATATCATTCTTTAGCAATCTTTGTGCCTCAATATAGTTTGTCTTCCTCCAAGTATTTACCTTTGGATTTGTGTATGGCATTTCACTCTCTTTTTGAGAGATACACAATTTATGGAGGAAGACTCCTTATATTGGCATTCTAAGCTTTTCACCCATTTTGGCAATCGATGCCAATGGGGGAGGAGTTTCAGAGAGTTTTGTGGAGAAGTTTAGAGAGTTATCTCCTCTTGCTTTAGTTTTGCTCCGTAGTATTTGCATCTCATTCTCATGCATCATTGGTTGTTGCATTGCATGGTGATGCATAATTCCTTGTATAAACTCTCTTGAAAGTGATTGTCATCAATTACCAAAATGGGGGAGATTGAAAGAACATGCGGTGCCCCCATGTTTGGTTTTGGTAATTGATGACAATCTCTATGGACTAATGGTTGCCTTGAGTTACATTTGAAGGGTTTGTCCATATGCTTTTCTTGGAGTCCATTTGTTGGTTTCAAGGAGAGTTTGTGATGACCACCGTGCTATTAAGGAATTATCCCAAGATTGGTCATGTGAGTGTTAAGCTTATTGCAAACATGTCTTGAAGAAAAAGATTGTGTGATCATTCATGTCTACCTTCAAGACATCATCCAAACTAAGAGAGTTGGAAAGATTCAAGGTTGATCAAGACTAAGTCAAGAGTGAATCAAGTTGATCAACTCACAAAGCGTAAAAGATGTACGGAGGGGGATCAAGTGATCCCATGGTACAATAAGCATTGTCCATTGCACTTTTTGTACTAACCCATGGTCTATGTGAGAGTTCTATGTGGGGTTAGGTACATGTCCATGGGCTTGCGTCAAGAGGAAGATATCATACAACCCACGGAAAGGCATTAAGTGGTGATCATCATCAAAATTGCCGTGTGCAAGTTCAAGTGGAGCATCACGAAGAGATCAAGTGCTTGGATCTTGCCATCCATTGTGGTGTCAATGGACTTGTGAAGATGTGCCGAAGAGTGGCTCACCCATAGTGGACTATGGGGGAGCAATCATCTAGTCTTCATCGAGCCAACGCAATCAAGAAAGGTGGTCCAACTTGAGGGAGTCAAGATCGTCATCATCTAGCTCAAGTGGATCATGTGCAAGGCAAAGTGAGGGAGTCCTGGACTAGGGGGTGTCCGGATAGCCGGACTATCGATATCCGCCGGACTTCCAGACTACGAAGATAGAAGATTGAAGACTCCGGCTCGTGTCCGGAAGGTACTTTACTTGGCGTGGAAGGCAAGCTTGGCAATACGGATATGTAGATCTCCTACCATTGTAACCGACTCTGTGTAACCCTAGCCTCTCCGGTGTCTATATAAACCGGAGGGCCGTAGTCCGTAGGACACAACATTACATCTCAACCATCATACCATAGGCTAGCTTCTAGGGTTTAGCCTCATTGATCTCGTGGTAGATCTACTCTTGTACTACCCATATCATCAATATTAATCAAGCAGGACGTAGGGTATTACCTCCATCGAGAGGGCCTGAACCTGGGTAAAAACCTTGTGTCCCTCGTCTCCTGTTACCATCCGCCTAGACGCACAGTTCGAGACCCCCTACCCGAGATCCGCCGGTTTTGACACCGACATTGGTGCTTTCATTGAGAGATCCTCTGTGTCGTCGCCGATAGAGCGGATGCCTCCACCCGTCTTCAAAGACGGTGTCCTCACCGGAGGGGCCCTAGCCGCCGGTCAGACAATCCGGTTCGGTGGCTTCCTTATGGCCGCCTGTCCGGCCGTCGCTTCGGCAATGACTTCTCAAGTCGTCGAAAGCAATCTTCGAGTCAGCCCTAAAGCTGCCGAACAGTTAGATCCAATCGAGCTCTCGTCTGTTAACGAGCTCTTGGATCGCATCGCCGCCCTGGGAGTCGCAACAGACTACAACCAGATTGGGCTTAAAACCGATCTGAGAGAGATTAACTCTCCCCAGGTCACCCACCACGTTGAAGTGGTAGAAGAACAATTCGGCAACTCGTTGCCATTGTTGAAAACAATCTGTGTCCGGACTCCCGAACCCTCCACGCCGGATTCCCGCGGAGGTATGGACTCTAATCGAGCATTGAACCTAAAGTCATGCGTCGCTCCGGACTCGCTGGGCTGTTTCCAACAAATCAAACTTCCGAAATCGGAAGTCCCTCGGCCGTTGAGCCCAAAGATGGGCAGGGATCCGGGTTATGTTAAACCCTCCCGCCCCGACATATGCGACTTATCTCTAGTTCGGCAAGAGCCCTCGGAAACAGTACATCATTACTGGGCCAGGTTCCTTCTGGTTATGGACAGGATAAAGGGCTGCCGAGAGAAGAACGCAATCTCAATATTCTGCAATAACTGCACGGACAAGGGAATCCTGAACGCCATCGATCGTCGCAAGATTACGCGTTTTACTGATCTGGCGTCCATAGTACGAAAGTACTGTGCGACGGAAAGTTTCCGGAAAACTGAAAATCAATTCTGGGATAATCCGGCGCCAAACCCAGTCCGCGGTAAAAACGCGCCTTACAATCAGGCCCCAGTTGCCAAAATCAAAAAACAAAAACCCAGCAAGGGAAACGGAACCGTACTGGAGGGATGGCTCAACGGACCCTGTAAACTTCACAATACGGGGGAAGCTATCCCAGCGCATAGCCTTCGAGCATGTTGGATATTACGGCAGGTGGCCAAAAGTGGTGAAGAGCTTCTGGCTCCGGGAAACCACTCCAACAATACCAGCACGGTGTCAACAGTCTTCGAGACTTTCGCATCAAATAACACGCGAAAACGAACAATCCGCGAACTCGCCGAAGTCTACCAAGTAGCAACAGCAACTCCATGGAGCGACACAGCTATCACCTTCAGCGCCAGCGACGAGCCTACATCTCAAACTACCAGAGCCCCAGCCGCACTGGTACTTAGTCCCATAGTGGACGGCTTCCGACTGACAAAGGTACTCATGGACGGCGGCAGCGGACTAAACCTCATTTACGACCTGCGGAAAATGGAAATCGACCGGAGCCGTATTGAGCGGAGCAGCACGACCTTCAGAGGAATAATCCCTAGCCGGGAAGCGCGCTGCACCGAAAAAATCACACTCGATGTGGTGTTCGGCTCTCCGGACAATTACAGATCCGAAGAAGTCATGTTCTAGGTAGCCCCGTTCAGCAGCGGCTATCACACCATATTAGGACGAGAGGCATTCACAATTTTTCAAGCGATACCTCATTACGGGTACATGAAGCTCAAAATGCCTGGGCCAGGCGGAATAATCACTCTCGTCAGTGATCCGGACACAGCACTCCGCGCCGAAAATAAGACAGCTGCACTAGCCCTCGAGGCACTATCCGAAGCCTTAGCGGCAGAGGAACTTACCGCGCTACGCTCTACGGTAAACAGGGACGACGTGATACTTGATAAAAGATCCAAGTCCACCTCCTTCAAACCAGCAGAGGAGATAGTTAAATTTCAGGTCCACCCAACGGACCCAACAAAGACGGCCCCCATCGGGGCACAGTTGAACCCCGAAGTCGACGCTGCACTGCGCGAATTCCTTCGGGAAAATTGGGACATCTTCGCCTGGCACCCTTCGGACATGCCCGGAATCCCTCGCAGGTTGGCAGAACACAGCCTAAACATCCTGAAAGGATTCAAACCAATCAAACAGGCTCTTCGACGATTTTCCGAGCCCAAAAGACAAGCAATGGGGGAAGAGCTAGCCAAGTTATTGGAAGTCGGATTCATCAGAGATATCGAACATCCAGACTGGCTAGCAAATTTGGTGATGGTACCAAAGAAGGACAAATCCTGGCGCCTCTGCGTCGACTTCAAAGACCTCAATAAGGCTTGCCCAAAGGATCCTTTCCCCCTCCCCCGCATCGATCAAATTATCGATGCCACGGTAGGACACGATTCGTTGTGCTTCCTGGATGCATACTCTGGCTATCATCAAATCAAGATGGCGGAAGCAGACCAAGCCGCAACGGCATTCATCTCTCCATACGGACCATTCTGCTTCAACGCGATGCCCTTCGGACTCAAAAACGCCGGCGCAACATATCAGCACATGATTCAAACATGTCTGGCTACCCAGATAGGCAAAACAGTCGAGGCATACGTAGACGACGTAGTCGTCAAAACAAAACACGTCGAAACTTTAGTAGACGATTTGAGGCTCACATTAGACAACCTCAGAGCATATGACATTAAGCTGAATCCGGAGAAATGTGTTTTCGGCGTACCAGCCAGGAAGCTGCTGGGCTTCATTGTATCCGGTAGAGGAATCGAAGCAAATCCGGCCAAGATCCGAGCTCTGTCACAGTTGGATATCCCAAAGGACCTCAAGCAAATACAAAAATTAATAGGATGCGTGGCAGCCTTAAGCCGTTTTATCTCCCGTTTAGGAGAAAAGGCGTTGCCTCTTTATCGCCTCCTAAGGCGCACCGAACACTTCGAGTGGACGGATGCGGCCACTACCGGACTCGAAGAAATAAAGGCCATATTGGCAACAAATCCGGTCCTGGCTGCGCCCACTCAAGGCGAACCAATGTTGTTATACATCGCTGCAACACATCAAGTTGTGAGCGCTGTCCTCGTCGTCGAACGAACAACAGAAGGGCATAAATTCCCTCTTCAAAAACCAGTGTATTACGTATCCACTGTGTTAACCCCCTGCAAATCCCGTTACCCGCACTATCAAAAGATAGCATATGCGGTGTTCATGGCGTCCCGGAAGCTCCGGCACTACTTTCAAGAGTGTTCGATAACGATGGCCTCTGAAGTACCACTCAATGACATTATAAATAACCGCGACGCAACTGGCAGGATTGCAAAATGGGCCATTGAGCTCTTGCCATTCGACATAACTTACAAACCTCGACGAGCCATAAAGTCACAAGTTTTGGCTGACTTCGTCGCCGAATGGACTGAAGCCGAACTACCTAAAGAGTACGGCTCATACTCCAATTAGACTATGCATTTCGACGGCTCCAAAATGTTGGCCGGACTGGGGGCTGGCGTCGTACTGACGTCCCCTACCGGAGATACAGTCCAGTATGTACTTCAAATAATGTACACGGACTCCAACAACGCAGCCGAATACGAGGCCTTGTTACATGGTCTCCGGATGGCAGTCTCCATGGGCATTCAGCGCCTAGAGGTGCGCGGGGATTCAAACCTCGCAATATCCCAAATAAATGGAGACTTTGACGCCAAGGATCCGAAAATGGCAGCATATCGTAATGCTGTCCTGAAAATGTCAGCTCGGTTTGAAGGACTCGAATTCCATCACATAGCCCGAGATAACAACCAAGCGGCCGACATTCTGGCACGCATCGGCGCGAAACGTGATGTTGTCCCTCCAAATATCTTCCTGGAACGGCTCTTTAAGCCATCCGTACTGTGGGAAGAGGAGTCCGGTAGCGACAAATCGGAGAAAGCCGCACCAATTGGTGATCCAGCAGACAACGTAACACAATCCGCCCACGACATAATGGCAGTAATCGCCGCGTGGACAGAACCTTTCCTGGCCTACTTACTTAGGCAGGAACTCCCCGAAGACCAAAATGAGGCCCGCTACATAGTCCGGCGATCGAAGGCCTACAAGGTTCACGAGGGAGAACTTTATAAGAAAAGTACTACCGGAGTCCTTCAAAGATGTATCTCCGAAGAAGAAGGGCGAAACCTCCTGGTTGAAATCCATGCCGGACTAGGTGGACACCACGCAGCAGCCCGGGCCCTGGTAGGAAAGGCGTTCCATACCGGATTTTATTGGCCAACAGCTCGGGCAGATGCACAGGACTTGGTCCAGCGATGCGTCGGTTGCCAGCTCTTCGCTAATCAGAGCCATATGCCACCCACCGCCCTCAAAATCATACCCATTACCTGGCCGTTCGCGGTCTGGGGGCTTGACATGGTGGGACCCCTTAAAGGGGGAACCCATAAGAAAAAATACCTGTTGGTCATGGTGGATAAATTCACCAAATGGATAGAGGCCAAACCGGTCAAAACGGCAGAGTCTGGACCGGTGATAGACTTTATATCAGAGGTGGTACACCGTTACGGAGTCCCCCATAGCATCATCACCGATAACGGCACGAACTTCACAGCCGATGAGGTCAAGGCATGGTGCAAAAATATGGGCATCAAGCTCGACTATGCGTCAGTCTATCACCCTCAAACCAACGGTCAAGTGGAAAGAGCAAACGGTCTAATAATGAGCGGCATTAAACCCAGACTAGTGAGGTCACTCACTAAATCAGACACCCAATGGGTCGAGGAGCTCGACTCCGTACTCTGGGGGCTGCGGACAACGCCTAACCGTACTACCGGATTCACACCATTTTTTATGGTATACGGCGCAGAGGCAGTACTGCCCTGTGACATTATTCATGACTCACCTCGAGTGCGCATGTACGAGGAAAGAGAAGCCGAGCATGATCGGCAGGACAGCTTGGACACATTGGAGGAAGAACGTGACGTCGCGAAGGCTCGTTCCGCATTTTACCAGCAGCAGGCTCTAAGATATCAAAGCAGAGAAGTACGGGCCAAGACCTATAACGTTGGCGAACTAGTTCTACGCCTGCCGGACAAGAAAAAGAACAAGCTCAAACCCAGATGGGAAGGCCCCTTCATCATCGACCAAGTACAGACCGGCGGGGCGTACCGTCTACGAAATGCGTCGGATAACCGACTCGAGCCGAACCCATGGAACGCAGCCCGCGTCCGACGATTCTATGCCTAGCGCCGGACTAAGAGTTCGTCCCCTTCCCCCGTCCAATCTTTTATACTTCGTCTGTCTTTTATCTCTCTTTTTATCCTTTTTTAAAAAATTAAACAAATCCCTTCGGGGCCTATTTTCGCATTCTTTGCATACATATGACGTGCCACCCGCACTCGTTATTCCTGGGGGCTTCTTTTACAGAAGCTCAACTATACGGGTTTTATACCCAACACATGTGTCATGCTTCCACATGTACCTTTTACTCGCCATTATATGCATCGATATGACTTAAGTTTTGGCCAAGCTGGGTTGCCTGGCTCCTGTGCTTACCCCTACGTTCCCGATTGTTCGGCTAGGTGGTAAAGGGAGCACCTCTGCGATTGTTACTGCCGGGTCAACCGGATGTGTACCTCAGACTGGGTGAAGCCGAAAGCTAGCGTTCTTAAGGGAATATTCGGTCGGTGATTTAAAAGATGACTTTTTACCTATTTTCTCCATCTGCCCCCAGATGTTTTACTGCTCCATTGGCAGTCCGGACATGCGCTTTAGGGCATGCCACCCCAGCGAAAGGAACCCTTAACGGAACTATTCTCCCTGGAAGATGTTTCTTACTAACCATGTAATATAACATAACTAGTTGGGCACTTGCCTGATAAAGCACTAATGACCCCTACGCCTAGTCTCCATGCATACCACGGTTATTTATTAACCAAAAAGGTATTCGGACACACTCCGGACTCTAGGGTCCCGAGGTCGAAGCGAAAAGGTCGGCAACGGCAAACGATCTACAATCCAGCTAGAAGGCATTTCACATGTCATTTTTAAGGATAACATACATTGTCAATTTTATTGATTGTATTCCTCCTCAATCCCGTCTAACAGGCTGTCTAGCTTACAGTCCCGTTGGGAAAATTTAGCAGCCAGTTCTACCTGGTTGTACACTAAACTCACAGAGATTTCCTTCCCGTCGGGCCCCACCGGTCCAACTTCGGCCATATGGTCGGGATCCGCCTTCTTGTACCGCGTCTTCACCATGGCCCAAGCCTCCCTGGCGCCTTGACGGCAGGCCGAAACCTTCCATAAACGGAAGCGCTGCCACACTCCCTGTAGCTTCTCCGCAAGCTCCCCGAGGCCCTCGGGTGGGACGAGGGAGGGCCATAAAGCCTGTACGACGCCACTCATTGCCTGCCGAACTCGTTCGCATAGCCGCAATAGTTCGGGAAGTTGATCACCCATTGATACGGGCATCTCCTCCGCAGGACGGCCCGTGAGTATACCTACAAGACATATCACGTCAAATCGCTTCCTCGCCGAACTCTTCTTCCTAAGAGAATTCGCTCAAGCACTTACTATAGATGCTGCGACGAAGCCGTTGATTCTCCTTAATGGAGCCGGACAGCTCGGCCTGTGCGCCTTTCAGCTCTTCTCCGAGCTTGGCATTGGCATCTTGAAGCTTGTTCCTTTCCTGCTGAACTCTGTTCAGCACATTTTCGCCGGCTTTTAGCTGGTGTAGTAGCGATTGCCTGTCCGGATCTTGTTCGGCAGCACCTACAGTGTCGTTATTAGACTCGTGCGCACGCCGCACAGCGCTTATATTCATTTATACAAATGTGTTACCAGGAGGGGTCTTTCCGTCTCCTCCTGCGGCAGCAAGTGCGGCCTCAAGTCGGGCCTTGCAGTCTTGCAGTTCCCGGGACAGCTGGGCGTTCTTCTCGTTAAGAGCCTGAAAGTTTACATGATCCTTAAATCAGTTAACATAACTAATTTAAGTCTCGGGGGCTACTGGTGTATACAACCATTAAAATTCCCTTACCCGTATGTCTTTAACATACTGCTCCGTGGCTCTAGTAAAACCATTTTGGGCAGCCCGGAGATGCGCGTCCCCTGCTTTAAAGGCATCCAATGCCTCAGGGGAAAAGCACGCCTCTTGAAGAACTGTCCGGTGGCATCTATGATTCATAGCGCTCTCCACCTCCGACGTTGTGGCGGACAGCCTGTCGGTATCCTCCGTTGGAGTAGGATCCGGTTCGCGTCTTGCGCTTGCCTCCCCCTCCAGTCCAGGCGTTGGAGCCTGGCGGGAGTTGTTTGGGGGGGGCAATTCCTGTGCTCACAGTCCGCCGAGCGCTTTTTCTCCTATGAAGATCATGAGCACTTAGAAGTTTCCTCGGAACGTTGCTCAGAAAGGTCGAAAGCGAGCTATACCTCTGCGGCGACGTTTCCGCCCGCACGGCGCTCCTTTTCCTCCTGCTGGTTCGGCCTGGCCTCTGTAAGTCGGCCGTCGCAGGCTCGGCTTCCTGCCGCAATAGCGCCTCCTGCAAAATACCATCGTTCGCGAAGGTCAGAATAGGAAAGGATAAAATGACGGTGTCCGGACTTCGGTCTTGGTCACCTGGGATGCCGAACTCAGCCCGGGGTAGTCCGCCGTAATGGCGACCAGCGCATCATCTATGCTTAGTTGGTGATACACCCCGTCGATTAGCTCCACCCCAAGGTCCGGATCCTCTTCGGAGGCCGGACCCAGGGATCCTTCCGGGTCCTCGGGCTGTGGAGTGGGACTCACCATGTCCTCCACGGTCCGGCGTAAACTCTGCGCCGAAGACATAATATAAGAAGCTTAAACTTCGAAAATACGGGTAAAGGCCCCTTTTGAGGCATTTGCTTACCCATCCTCTGGGATTGGCCATAGAAAACCCGTTCACGGGGTTCGGACGAAGGAAGTCCTCCTTCTCCCCCTTGTACAGGCCGGATAGGATCTTCACCAGATCCTCGGTCGAATCCGGCCCTTTGCGGCCGTGCCGGGTAGCATCGTCTTCCCCGTTGAAATCCCACATGGGGTGGCCTCTGTATTGCAGCAGCTGCACCCCCCGCTTGATGCACGTCGCCATGACTCCAAACATGGTCAAGCCGGAATGAGCCATTAATCTTATCCGGCCCATCAAATAATGGACGCTCTTGTCTTCCTCCAAATGGGGGCTCCGCGGGCGCCAGCTGAGGCGTTTCTTCAAGGGAGCAGCATCAAACTCCGGGAGGCCAATCCGGACTGGGTCGGGCAACGGAGCGTCTGCTATATAAAACCACTCCGAGGGCCAGTCTTTGGATGCCCTCTTGGGGGTGCCGGATAGGTATCCGGTCCCAGCGATGCGCCATATTTCGGCGCCGCCCACTTGATATATGGACCCCTGGTGAGAACGGGGTACGAGGCAGAATAGCCTCTTCCACAATGCGAAATGAGGCTCGATGCCCAGGAATAGCTCGCAAAGAGCTACGTAGCCCGTGATGTGTAACACGGAAGCGGGCGTGAGGTGATGGAGCTGAAGTCCATAGAACTTTAGGAGCCCGCGGAGGAACGGGTGTATTGGAAACCCGAGCCCCCTTATTAGATAAGGGACAAAGCACACCCGCTCCCCCTTGTTGGGATTTGGATTGTCCTCCGCCTGGCTCCCTCCCCGATAAGTAACCAGTCCGGCTCGGACCGGAACCATGAAGGCTGGAGGGAGCCATCCCTCTTTTTGGAGCTTTACTAGCTCGTTGTGCGAGATAGAGCACCTCCTCCAATCACCCGGCAATGGGCTGGGAGCACGTGAGGAAGAGCCGCGTTGACGATCCATGATGGAATGGATTTCAGAGTCAGAGGCGCTTCGATGGGTATACGCAGGAGGAGGATGGTGCGGTTTGGATCTGGATCCCTGTCCCTTTAATAGTCTGGCGACCCGCACGACCTGGGGGTGAAATGTAAAAGGCTCCCTGGCTTTTCGCATTCGTGCGACGCGTGGAAGAGGGCCATAATTTGGCGTAGAAGCCAAGAAGCACAGTATTCGAGATAAAGCCGGACATTGTTCGGCAGGAACATGGAATTCGAAGAGAGAACCCGCCTTGCAACACCGAAGACTACAAGCACGCTGGACTTATCGTCATTGAAGCCTGGTTCGGGGGCTACTGAGGGAGTCCTGGACTAGGGGGTGTCCGGATAGCCGGACTATCGATATCCGCCGGACTCCCAGACTACGAAGATAGAAGATTGAAGACTCCGGCTCGTGTCCGGAAGGTACTTTACTTGGCGTGGAAGGCAAGCTTGGCAATACGGATATGTAGATCTCCTACCATTGTAACCGACTCTGTGTAACCCTAGCCTCTCCGGTGTCTATATAAACCGGAGGGCCGTAGTCCGTAGGACACAACATTACATCTCAACCATCATACCATAGGCTAGCTTCTAGGGTTTAGCCTCATTGATCTCGTGGTAGATCTACTCTTGTACTACCCATATCATCAATATTAATCAAGCAGGACGTAGGATATTACCTCCATCGAGAGGGCCTGAACCTGGGTAAAAACCTTGTGTCCCTCGTCTCCTGTTACCATCCGCCTAGACGCACAGTTCGGGACCCCCTACCCGAGATCCGCCGGTTTGGACACCGACACAAAGGTTTGCCCTTGATAGGTTTTCTATTTTACCGGTCTCATGGTGGTAGTTGGGAGACCGGGTTATAGGATCGATAGCCGTACTATCAAGGGGGGCTCTCAAGTGAGTAGCTTGATCGTATCATTCTTTGAGAGCTCAAACCATTGCATCCTTGCATCATGTTTCTTGGTTCTTGTTTGGTTCTCTTTGTGAGTCCTAGAGCTTATGGTCATCTTGATGACAAGCTTGAGTTCATCGAAAACGGAGTTTGCATGCGTCTTCTATGATGTTTTCGGTGTTGGAGGTTTTACCGGTCTTATCCGAGGAAGGGTTCTCACCATTTTCTTTTGGGCCTTTTATCATTTGCTTATTATTGGTATTTCTATCAAGATTGTGTTAGCCCTTGTCGCTAGCTTTCCAACAAACTTGGTTTCGTCGAATTCGGAGTCCGAATGAAGAAGTTGTGGTAGTTTTGGTGTTCCGAAAAGGCTGCAGCGGTACTACCGCAGGTAGGAGCGGAAGTAATTTTTTACTACCGCCCTTGGGAGCGGTACTACCGCCCTTGGGAGCGGTACTACCGCTTGGAGTAGTACTACCGCGGCTACTTCCGTGGCTACTTTCGCTCGGGACCAAAATCTCGTCACAAGTCCAGCGGTGGTAGGCACGGATGTAATTTTTTAGTACCACTCGCAAGCAGTAGTACCGCTACCCTTAGCAGTAGTACCGCTACCCCTAGCGGTAGTACCGTGATGTCAAGCGGTACTACCGCTCGATGCGGGCTGTGAGCATAACGGTTGGATTTTTCCCCACCTATAAAAGGGGGTCTTCTTCCCCATTGAACCTTATCCTTTGAGCTCGTGTTCTTCCCCCATTGTTGACCTTCTTCGAGCTTGCTAACTCTCAATCCCTCCATGGATTCTTGCTAGTTTTTGAGGGAAAAGAGAGAGGAGATCTAGATCCACATTTCCACCAATCACTTTCTCCTCTATGTGAGGGGAACCTCTTGGATCTAGTTCTTGGAGTTCTTGGTGTTCTCCTTCTTGTTCTTCCTCTCATTTTCCTCCCTAGCATTAGTTGCTTCGGTGGGATTTGAGAGAGAAGGACTTGGGCACTCCGTGTGCCCTTGCCATTGCATTTGGTGCATTGGTTTGAGTTCTCCACGTGATACGTGGAAGTTACAAGTTGAGAAGCTTATTACTCTTGGGTGCTTGGTGCCCTTGAGCTTGTTCATCTTGGGTGCCTGGGCGCCCTAGTCGGTTGGTGGTGTTCAGAGCTCAATCATTGTGGTGTAAAGCTCCGGGCAAGCATCGGGGTCTCCAATTAGGTTGTGGAGATCGCCCCGAGCATTTTGACGGGTACCGGTGACCGCCCCCAAGGGTTGCCAAAGTGTACGGGTTCGGTGACCGCTCCCAAGGGTCGCCATTTGTACGGGTTCGGTGACCGCCCTCAAGGGTCCCTTAGTGGAATCATGGCATCTTGCATTGTGCGAGGGCGTGAGGAGATTACGGTGGCCCTAGTGGCTTCTTGGGGAGCATTGTGCCTCCACACCGCTCCAAACGGAGATTAGCATCCGCAAGGGTGTGAACTTCGGGATACATCATCGTCTCCTCGTGCCTCGGTTATCTCTTACCTGAGCCCTTTACTTATGCACTTTACTTTGTGATAGCCATATTGTTCTTTGTCATATATCTTGCTATCACATTGTTGCTTATCTTGCTTAGCATAAGTTGTTGGTGCACATAGGTGAGCCTAGTTGTTGTAGGTTTTGTGCTTGACAAATTAACCGCTAGGTTTATTCCTCATTTGTTCGAGCCTCTACTGTAATTATTTTAAAACGCCTATTCACCCCCCCCCCCTCTAGGCGACATCCACGATCTTTCAGTGTTGGATACCAATGATCGAATCTCGGGCAAGTAACATACCGATGACAAAGGGAACAACGTATGTTGTTATGCGGTCTGACCGATAAAGATCTTCGTAGAATATGTAGGAACCAATATGGGCATCCAGGTCCCACTTTTGGTTATTGACCGGAGACGTGTCTCGGTCATGTCTACATTGTTCTCGAACCGTAGGGTCCGCACGCTTAAGGTTTCGATGACAGTTATATTATGAGTTTATGGGTTTTGATGTACCGAAGGAGTTCGGAGTCCCGGATGAGATCGGCGACATGACGAGGAGTCTCGAAATGGTCGAGACGTAAAGATCGATATATTGGACGACTATATTCGGAGTTCGGAAAGGTTCCGAGTGATTCGGGTATTTATCGGAGTACCGGAGAGTTACGGGAATTCGCCGGGGAGAAGTATTGGGCCTTATTGGGCCCTGCGGGAAAGAGAGAGGGGCTGCCTAGGGCAGGCCGCGCGCCCCCCCATGGCCTAGTCCGAATTGGAGTAGGGGTAGGGGCCGCACCCCCTCCTTCCTTCCCTTCTCTCTTCCCCTTCCTTGTCTCCTACTCCTAATACATGGAAGGACTCCTAGTTGGACTCCCGAGGGCGCGCCATAGTATTAGGTCGGCCCTCCCCTCCTCCACTCCTTTATATACGGGGGCAGGGGGCACCCCATGGACACACAAGTTGATCATTGAGATCGTTCCTTAGCCGTGTGCAGTGCCTCTCTCCACGATATTACACCTCGGTCATATTGTAGCGGTGCTTAGGCGAAGCCTTGCGACAGGAGAACATCAAGATCGTCACCACGCCGTCGTGCTGACGGAACTCCTCCCCGTGCCTCTGCTGGATCGGAGATCGGGGTGCGTCATCGAGCTGTACGTGTGTCAAGAACTCGGAGGTGCCGGAGTAACGGTGCTTGGATCGGTTGGACCGGGAGGACATACGACTACTTCCTCTATGTTGCGTCAACGCTTCCGCTTCGGTCTACGAGGGTACGTAGACAACACTCTCCCCTCTTGTTGCTATGCATCACCATGATCTTGCGTGTGCGTAGGAAATTTTTTGAAATTACTACGTTCCCCAACACACGGGGCTGCAGCTAAGCCCCCGACACTACTGGAATCTGGCACTTTGCCATCTGCCATGGCAGATGGCAAAGGCATGGTCGACGGATGGCAAAGGCTTTGCCATCTGCCAGCAGATGGCAAACAGGTTGTCCGAAAGCCTGCCGGTAAAGGCTTCTTTGCCATCTGCTGGCTGATGGCAAAGAGCCTGTGGCTTTGCCATCTGCTGGCAGATGGTAAAGCCTCTTAACGGGGTTAGCCCCGTTAGAAGGCTAACGGCATACTTTGCCATCTGCCAGCAGATGGCAAAGGCTGCAGGGTCTTTGCCATCCGCCAGCAGATGGCAAAGGCTGCAGGGTCTTTGCCATCTGGACCCTGTAGCCTTTGCCATCTGCTGGCAGAGGCAAAGAGCCTGCAGCCTTTGCCATCTGCTGGCAGATGGCAAAGAGCCCAAATTAGCCAGCCCAAATGGTACAGGTAGATGACACGTGGCCTCTTTGCCATCTGCCAGCTGATGGCAAAGCTCTTTGCCATCTGCCAGCAGATGGCAAAGTGACTATATTGCCCCATTTAATTCTGTTTTTTCTTATATCAATTCATTTTCACAGAAATCAAACACAAATATATTTATATGACCAATATAGCATATTCAACACATATTACCAATAGTCATGAACACATATGTATCCAACACATGTTACCAATAGTAGCAAATTTCATCCGTACATATACATAGTTTCATCAATATTACACAGTTTCATCCATAGGTAGCAAGTTTCACAAGGTCAAAACAAAAACTAAATACAAGCACTCCATCAACCCAAGCTTCCGTGATCAATTAAGCAAATCTGTAAAATAGGAAAGAAGAAAGTTAGAAGAAGAAGACTAGAAGAAGAAGATTATTATGATGCAACTAAAATGTGAAGATTATTATGATGCAACTTATATCTGTAAAATAGGTCATTTTGGAGCTAAGTATGGTTATTATGTCATTTTTGAGCTAGCTAAGCATACTAAGTCATTTTGGTGTAAAACATGCTAAGGTCATTCTAGAGCTAAGTAAGTTTATTATGTCATTTTGGAGCTAGCTAAGCATGTGAAGTCATTTAGGAGCTAAAATATGTCATTTCTTAAGCATATTATGTCATTTTAGAGTTAGCTAAGCATATTAAGTCATTTTGGAGGAAAAGATGCCAAGTATAGGTCATTTTAGAGCTATCCTAGGTTAAATAGGTCATTTTTAAGCTAGCTAAGCATATTAAGTCATTTGGGAGGAAAAAATGCTAAGTATAGGTCATTGTAGAGCTATCCTAGGTTAAATATGTCATTTTGGAGCTAATTAAGCTTATTATGTCATTTTGGAGCTAGCTAAGCATGTGAAGTCATTTAGGAGCTAAACTATGTCATTTCTTAAGCATATTATGTCATTTTAGAGCTAGTTAAGCATATTAACTAATTTTGGAGGAAAAGATTCTAAGTATAGGTCATTTTGAAGCTAGCTAAGCATATTAAGTCATTTTGGAGGAAAAAATGCTAAGTATAGGTCATTTTAGAGCTAGCCTAGGTTAAATAGGTCATTTTGGAGCTAATTAAGCTTATTATGTAATGTTTGAGCTAGCTAAGCATATTAAGTCATTTTGGAGGAAAAAATGCTAAGTATAGGTCATTTTCGAGCTAGCCTAGGTTGAATAGGTCATTTTGAAGCTAAGTAAGGTTATTATGTCATTTTGGAGCTAGCTAAGCATATGAAGTCATTTAGGACCTAAAATATGTCATTTCTTAAGCATACTATATCATTTTAGAGCTAGCTAAGCATATTAAGTCATTTTGGAGGAAAAGATGCTAAGTATAGGTCATTTTAGAGCTACCGTAGGTTAAATAGGTCATTTTTAAGATAGCTAAGCATATTAAGTCATTTTGGAGGAAAAATGCTAAGTATAGGTCATTTTAGAGCTATCCTAGGTTAAATATGTCATTTTGGAGCTAATTAAGCTTATTATGTTATTTTGGCGCTAGCTAAGCATGTGAAGTCATTTAGGAGCTAAACTATGTCATTTCTTAAGCATATCATGTCATTTTAGAGCTAGTTAAGCATATTAACTAATTTTGGAGGAAAAGATTCTAAGTATAGGTCATTTTGAAGCTAGCTAAGCATATTAAGTCATTTTGGAGGAAAAAAATGCTAAGTATAGGTCATTTTAGAGCTATCCTAGGTTAAATAGGTCATTTTGGAGCTAATTAAGCTTATTATGTAATTTTTGAGCTAGCTAAGCATATTAAGTCATTTTGGAGGAAAAAATGCTAAGTACAGGTCATTTTAGAGCTAGCCTAGGTTGCATAGGTCATTTTGAAGCTAAGTAAGGTTATTATGTCATTTTGGAGCTAGCTAAGCATATGAAGTCATTTAGGACCTAAAATATGTCATTTCTTAAGCATATTATATCATTTTAGAGCTAGCTAAGCATATTAAGTCATTTTGGAGGAAAAGATGCCAAGTATAGGTCATTTTAGAGCTATCCTAGGTTAAATATGACATTTTTAAGCTAGCTAAGCATATTAAGTCACTTTGGAGGAAAAATGCTAAGTATAGGTCATTTTAGAGCTATCCTAGGTTAAATATGTCATTTTGGAGCTAATTAAGCTTATTATGTCATTTTTGAGCTAGCTAAGCATATTGAGTCATTTTGGAGGAAAAAATGCTAAGTATATGATTATGTCGCTAGTATCCATATGGCAGAGAACCCGGGCCGACATGACTAGTCATAGAACCAAGGTGGCACAAACGTACAGGGACAAGCATACATGACCCAGCAATGCACGTGTCGGTCATCAGCGAGTGCAACCAAGTCGTAGCAAGCTACAAGGACTTCGGTGATACACCGCGTGACATTTCCCCGTAGGGACAGACACAGGAGCAAAGAAGGACACATGCCGGTCAATCCATGTGTTCCGGAGCAGTAGCGAACTACCATGGCTCAGTGGAAGCACTAGGAGGCATTTCCCTGTATGGAAGGCTACCAAAGGCACACGACTAGGTGTCGAATCCCACACATACAGTGCATTTCAAACATACACACATTATGCACGATATGTGTAGATACAACATGGCATCACAACAAAACTCTATTAAGCAAAACACTTGGGAAACTTACCGTCATCAAAGAGGTGTAGGTGTAGGTGTAGGTGTAGGTGTAGGTGTAGGACCGGTTGCACCAGTGGCAGACGGAGAAGGATCGGTCGATGCTTGTCGGGAGTTACGCTGCACCAAAGATTATTTCCAATGTATCATTAGCATGATGCAACTCAAATGTGAAGACTAGTAACTAATGACCGTTCAAATGAAACTCACCGTGCCCGCCGGAGCAATGACTGGCATCGGCGGAGGGGTCTGGCCGTTCTTCTCGCACATGGACTGCACATTTGGTTTTGACGAGTCAGTCATATTAGTTACTAATGAAAGGAACATTGCGTGCATGATTTAGCTAATATGCAGAAGAAACTTACCACGAAGAGCTCGTACATGGCCCGGTTAGCCGAGTCATTCCGGTTCCTCTCCTCCTCCAATAGCCTAGCCGTCCTCTCCCCATTCTCCCTGTCCCTCTCCGCCGCCTGCCGGTCCCTCTCCGCCAACTGTCGGTCCCTCTCCTCAAAAGCAGCCTGGGTCTTCACTCTCTCTGCCTCAATAGCAGCCTGCAACACCACTCGTTACCATTGTAATCATCGACGGCCGCAAACACAATGTAATGGAGGAAAGGCTACTGAGTCCGTATAACAAACCTGGAATTCGATTTCCACTGGTCGTAAACGAGGCAGTATCTTAGGATCAGAGCTGGTCTGGCGCTTCTTGATCTGCGAGAGAGTGCTACTACAACGTATCAGTCCATTACCAATGGCTAATGAGCCATGGGACCTCCCGCCACCAGATATCATCACCAGCTCTGGATCAAGAGGCCGGCTCGGGTTAAAGTCCGGCCCTTTCCTCGCCTTCCCCTGCTTAACGTACTGCACCATCTTGTGGTGGGAGGCTTCGTTGCTGAAGTTCTTTGCATTTTCGAGGTCAGACTCAGAGAATAACTTGGCCTTCTTGTACGGTGCAATATTGGACATGCCATAGAGGTCGAACAGCTCTGGCACTGGAGCCTTGTTGTGTCTTGACTAAAAGAGAGGAACAGAGTATTAGTTAAGGACTCAAGCTAGCACAAAGAATGAATTTGCATGAATCATGAAGCAAACCACACATACCCAGTTTTTCCCGTACCCATGTAGGTCGACGCTGCCTAGATGGTGTGGCACACCTTTCATTTTGAAACGCTTCTCCTTTGCTTTGTTGTGGGCGACGCGCCATTGGGGAGAGCACCACTCATCCACCAACACCTCCCAGCAGTCCATCTTGTCCGCACACCATCTTGGAGGCACCTAAGTTAAGCAAGAGAAATTTGAGCGCTACGCCTACGAATCAAATCAAGGAAACTAAGTACAAGGCCTTAAGAATAGGTAATTACCTTCATGTACTTCTCCTTACTCAGATACTTGTCCCGACACTTCTCTTTTCTCCTCCTAATACCAGTCTGTGCGAAGTAGTCTCGAACAGCCTGCGTCCGAGCCTCGTGCCAAAAGTTTCCAAGTAGGCGCCTGCACTTGGCGTCGATAACCCGAGCCGCGGCCTCCTCCTGTCCCTCAGGACACCTGCAGAAGGTCTGCAATCAAACAAGAAAACACGGATTAGAAGGTCTACAATCAAACAAGAAAACACATGTAGAAGGTATGCAATCAAAGAAGAAAACACAACGTAAATGGCAAAGGAGAAATTACCCAAAACGTGGTGATCACAATGTCGGCCACCATGCCGCACTCGACATCGCCGACCCTATGCTCCAGCGGGGCCGGGGCAGCCAAGTAATGCTCCCAGGTCATTCCTAGCTCTGGAACCCGGCCCTCACCGGGCAACGTGACCCACCCCGGGAAGCACTGGCGACAAATCACACCAAGGACAGTGTTGGGCCTGCGGACACCATCTTCGTGTGTCCAAGAACTGTAGTATGACAAGGCCAACACATTAGATATTCAAAGAAACGTCAAGGCAAAAGGTTAAAAAAAGAGTAAATGCACTTACTTCTCCCCGTTAGGCGCAATCAACCACCTCTGGTCGGAGGTCGCCGGGGTGGGCGGGAGCTTTGTACGACCATGTTGGTAGACTTTGCGCCCCTCAACCCACTCACCCTCGCTATAGCTATCACGACTATAGTCTCCACCCTGAACACAACTACGAGCACTCGACTCCGTCCAGTCCTCCCATGGGCTCGGCTCTGACTCAGCATGACCCCGTCTGAGCTCCGGAGTCTCGTGGGGCGAAGACTCGGCAGCCCGAGGCTCGGCGGCCCGACGCTCGTCGTCGGTCCGAGGCTCGTCGGTCGTAGGCGCGTCTGCCATAGGCTCGTCGGCCGGAGGCTCGTGGAGTGGAGTCCGAGACGGGTCCACCTCAGATGGCTCGATCTCAGATGGAGTAGCCCTGTGGTCGGGTGACTCAGCTGGGGGTGGCGGCGAGGAAGGCGTAGCAGCCTTCCAACCTCTCCCGATGCCACGTCCACCTCTAGCAGCCTTCTCCTTCTTCTTACCCCCCCCCCCCCCCGACCTCTCCCTGCCGAAGAAGAAGCGACCGTCACTGGACTCTGCAAACCGAGATCTAGCGCTCTCCGGAGGCTATGGGGGGAATGGAACTACCCCTCCCACCACGCGCCGAGGTAGGATCCCCGGAGCGCTCTCGACCCGCGCCCACCATCTGTCAACACCTAGAATGACAAAGAGTAAACGAAATTAGTACAACATAAAAAATGAATACCTGACATGAATAATAATATGTATATAAATTCATTTTAGAGGAATAAATGCTAAGTATAGCTCATTTTAGAGCTATCCTAGGTTAAAGTCATTTTTGAGCTAATTAAGGTTGTTATGTCATTTTTGAGCTAGCTAAGCATACAAATTCATTTTGGAGGAATAAATGCTAAGTATACCTCATTTTAGAGCTAGCTAGGTTAAAACTTGAACTAATTAATAATATATATGTATATAATAATAATGGAATGCCTGACATGAACTATAATATTAATCTTCATCGTCGTCATTAATAAATGCATCATCATCGTCTATATATGCTTCGGGGTCAATAAATGCATCATCCTCATCACTATCAGTAATGACGTGCTCATCATCATCATCAATAAATTCATCAACATCTGGAAGGCCTCCTGCATGTAATCGGTCAAGCATTGACAGGTCATCCGCAGTAGTAACCTCTTCTTGTTCAAGCTCTTCTTGTTCCTGCTCAGGCTCGGATTCACTGCCGCTGTCTACTTGAATGTTATGAGGTGAAAGGTTCTTGAAACGTTTTTTGGAAAGACGTGTTTCTTGGAACAATTCTCCTTCATATGTGTCTGGATTAACGTGAGGTTCATAATCCTCTTCATTGGGGGGAGGTGGTCTAACACATGGCGACACTTCATAAATGACATCCCAACCTTCGAGATTTGGATCACTTTGGCAGGCCCATGGTAGATAGAAAACTTGGGTTGCCTGTTGAGCCGTAATATAGACATCGGGAACATCCAAATGGGTGCTTTGTTTGATTTCGACTAGCCCTAGATGTTCATGAGTCCTTCTAGTCTCTTTCGGCTGGAACCAATGACATTTGAAGACTACGACGTTCGGTGGGTTTGCACCATAGAATAGAAGTTCATAAATTGCTTCAACTCTTCCATAATACTCGGTATCTCCTTCGCCAATAGCAGAGACACAACAATTTGTAGACTTTCGGTCGGCCATAGATAGCTCTTTGCCATAGGTACGAAAGCGATACCCGTTGAAGTCATATTTGTCAAATGAATGGACCTTATAGTCAAAACCATTAGCGACTTGTCTCAATTCGGCGTCCATAGACTCTGAACTAGCCTACAAGTTTAATACGAAAGGATTGTTGCATTAGCCAAAAATTAGAAGAAGAAATGAAATGGTCTAATGGAAATTACCGTTTGTTTGAACCAAGAGATGAAACCAGGATAGCCGCCTCCATGCATTGCCAGAAGCTCATACTCTTCGATGGAATCCTTTTGGATAACCGCTCCATACCAGAATTTGGCGACGTATCGACTGTATCAAATATCCAGGAATAAGAGCAGTTCAAATGAAGTAGAGGTTGCGAAATAATGTACCGAGAACTTACTCGATGTACGGCCGCACTTCTGTTAGATTGTTCAAGATATACAACGTAATGGTCCGCCATTCGTCGTTATCCAACAATAAGGGAGTATAAGCACCGGCTGGTGCGAGCTTCCCTTTGAATAGGCTGAAGTTGGATCCACCCTTTTTAGGGTCGCCAACATTGTACCGAGGCTTCGGATTATGCAAAATGACGATTTTTGGCTTTGTAGTGTGCTGTCACGAAGTTTGCCGCCTCCTCAGTAATGAATGCCTCGGCCATCGATGCTTCAATTCGATGTTTATTTTTACATTTTGCTCGAAGCATCTTCTACATCCTCTCAGTTGCATAGCACCAACGATTCTGCACGGGCCCCCCCAATCGTGCCTCGGTCGGGAGATGCAAAATCAAATGCTGCATTGGATTAAAGAAGCCAGGTGGAAAGATCTTCTCCAACTTGTAGATCAACTCCGGCGCCAACTCTTCCATTTCTTCTAGCAAGCCAGGTGATAATTCTTTCGCACATAGAACACGGAAGAAATAGCTCAGCTCTGCCAGTACTAGCCATTTATCCTCAGGGATAAAGCCACGCAACATCACCGGCACTACCCGCTCAAGCCATATGTGCCAATCATGACTCTTGAGACCAAATATTTTCAATTTTTCAAGGCTCGCTCCCCTCTTTAGATTCGATGCATACCCATCGGGGAACATCAACTCCTTTTTCACCCACAGGAGTATTTCCCTCATAACCGGCCTTCCAAGATTGAACCATGCCTTTGGCTTCGCCCAGTTCTTCTTTCCTTTTGGTTGTTTCATGTTTTGTAGCGGTCTATCACATAGAGCCTCCTGATCGACTCTGGCCTTAGGATTATCCTTCGTTTTCCCCTCTATGCCGAACAATGTACCAAAGAGGGCCTCGCCGACATTCTTTTCAGTGTGCATCACATCGATGTTGTGTGGGCAAAGGAGGTCTTTGAAGTACGGCAGATCCCACAAGCATATCTTGTGGGTCCAGGCGTGTTCTGTATTATACCCCTTGAAATACCCTGGATGCTTTGGATTCGGCTCGAGAGCATTTAACTGATCCAGGGTCTGTTGGCCTGTCAATGCAGGTGGTGCAGAGTTTTTGACATCTCTACCTTTGATGAAGTTCTTCTTGTCTTTTCTGAACTTATGGTGAGGATCCAGGAACTGTCTATGCATGTCGAAGCAAGAAAACTTGCCACCCGCCTGCAGCCGACGAAACTCAAGAGCTGCCTTGCATGTGGGGCACGGGAACCTTCCATGCACACACCAGCCAACGAATAGCGCATACGCCGGCAAGTCATGCATTGAGTACATGTACCACACACGCATTAGGAAGTTTTTTTTGTAGCGGCGTCGTATGTCTTGATCCCATTATCCCAAGCTTCTTGCAGTTCATCCTTAAGCGGCTGCATGTACACATTCATATTCTTCCCTGGATAGTTGGGCCCCAGAATTATCAACGTCAGGAAAATGTTCTTTCTTTGCATAATCTGTCCGGGGGGGGAGATTGAGTGGAATGACAAATACAGGCCAACAACTGTATTGTGCTACCATCATACCAAACATACTGAACCCATCCGTGCTGACGGCTACTCGAGGATTCCTTGGATCTGCCGCTTTTTCATCATGCAGCACCATCCGATGTGTGTACCATCATCAGATTCCCATCTGCATCCCGTTCGGTTCTTTTGCCCAATTTGTGCCATGTCATCTGTCTGGCCGTCTCTTCGACCATGAATAGACGTTGAAGTCTTGGTAAGATTGGCATATTCCGAAGAACGTTAATGGGGATTTTGGCCTGACTCTTCTCACCCATACCGTTGTCTACCTCAACATACCTGGAAGACTTGCAAATAGGACAATAGTTCAAGTCCGCATACTGGAGCCTAAATAAGGCACATCCATTCTCACAGGCATCTATCTTCTCATAGGGCATCTTAAGTACATGGAGGATTTTGTCCGACTGGTACAGGTTTGCAGGCATTATATGGCCTTTGGGTAGAAAGCGTCCAAATAGTGTCACTATCGCGTCATAGCATTCTCTGCCCAAGTTGAATTGGGCCTTCAGAGCCATTACTTGTGCGATGGCATCCAGCTGACAAAGCTCGGTGTTCTCATGGAGAGGACGCTTCGAAGACTCCAACATATCATTGAAGGCCTTTGCAGATTCCTCCATCTCATCGTCCGAATCCCGAGCATCATCAAAGTCTTGCACCATGTCTTCCATCCCGGTACCATGCTCGTCGGTGCGACGACGGCCCTCCTCAACTCTGGAACGTTGGGCAGACTCACCATGAAATGTCCACATCGTATAACCGGGCGTAAAACCCCACTTTTGCAGGTGTTTGATCATTTCAAACTCTGTCATCTTACAATGGTTGTCGCACTCGACACAGGGGCACCAGGTTGTTTTCTGTCCATTTGCAAATGCGGCTCTGATAAACCCCTTGGTTTTTGTCATCCATTCAGGGGTCATGTCTTTCTGACTAGGGTGACCGGTGTACATCCACGCACGATCACTCATCTTGCCTAGCTACTGGACACACAAGAAATACATACATAACTCAGCAAACCATATTCATCAGTTAATAGAGTTTCTCAGTTTTATTACGTCCATGCAACCTAGATGCTAATAGGTAAAGATAGGTCCTAATCCCACCTGAGTATGTGTAGATTGGGTTCGTTTTCCCATGCTCTGCTCCGGATCCGACACAAAATTTCGGCAGCACCTCCCCGCTGTTCTCCTGATACACGTCTCGGCAATAAGCAGAGAGGATGTGTACCCGGAGAACAACAGAGAGGCACTGACGAAATTCTGCATCGGATCCGGAGCAGAGCATATGGGAAAATGAACCCAATCTACACATACTCGGGCTGTCCATGGATAACGTTGGACAATTCGGAAGAATTACGGTTATAAATATGCAAATGAATGCATATTTATAGATGTAACCCTTTCGAACGGGAGACGCATAGTGGTCACGCATACTGATGATTGAATACACCTATAGCTAGCAAGTTTCATCGGCACGAAGACCGGAACAGAGCAAATGAAGGGGGAGAGGAGGAGATGTCATTTGTGCTCACCCACGAACATAGGGGCGGAGCTCGTCGAACGCACGGGGAGGTCGTTGAACACCAGACCCTCACAGCGATGAAACAACTGCACATTTAAATCCACCCGATCAATGCAAATATATACGATGTTTTTCATAACAAAATTGGAAAATATATGACCTAACTCATAATTCACAAATAAATAGGGAGTGTCTATTTAGTACTTGATTGTTTTCCAATTCGGTATCATTCACATTTCCTGACAAATAAATAGAGGACACTTGTATGTCCAAAAAAAACCACCCCGGTGAAACACAAGCCAAACACCTAGGTAGTTTTGGTAAAACTGAGAAAAACCATAGTTTTGGTAGTTTTTTCCCTGTGCAACCCGTACATGCTAAGGCACACACTGTTCCTATACATTTGCTACTTTTGCATATTTGTGTGCTTGATTAATATCCAAACTAAATTTTGTTCGACAGTCATTGCCCAGTCCCAGATGCTCATGTTTCCGTGTGTTGTTTCTTTGAGAGGATACCATTCTTCAAATATGGAAGGGTCTAACAATGAATTTGTTCTTCTTGATGTGCAACCTAACCTATTTCCCAAATTCATATATAACTATCTGGCAGGTTTGGGATGTACGAGCCCCATCCCTTGCCAAAGTTTTGATTTTACTTGCATTTAATTATGCATATCTTAGATGGTAAAATCATTTGATTTTTTACATGTCTTACATAGCCTATCAGATAATCTTGCTGCAGCCATACAAATATTTTTAAGCTGTGGTTTAATTATTTACCTTTGGTGAGAAAGAAAACACATAAGCTTATAGACTACATGTAGCATCAATTTGGTCCATTGTTTGCATTTTTTTCGAACCATGCAGGAGAACTGCATGTCATATATTAAGACAGAAACCAAGTACAAGGGTAGTACAAACGGTGATGACCGGTCAAGAGGCAAAACAGGGAGCAGGGAGCCTATGTGCTTTGCCCAAGAGACAAAACAGGGAGTAGGGAGGCTAATTGCTTTGCTCCAGCCTGAACCCATAAATGACATTCAGATTTATTAAATCAACAAGCTTTAGAAGTGGAAGATGGGCATTGTGAAAGACTATATTGTTCGCTCTTTCTAGACGGACCAAAAGACCAAGATGACTACAGAGTTAAACCCTTTTTCCTTGATGTTCCGAAGAGTTGAAACAGCAGCAGTCCACCAATATGTGAAAGTGGAGTTCATGTACCGTTGGAGGGGCTGTAGGCTGGCCCAGCTAAGCGTGGCATGCCAAACCATACTGACAACCACACAGCCGAAGAACAAATGGTCAGCGCCTTCGTCATGCCCGCTACAAAATGCACAACTATGATCATGCGGTGGCCCTCTCTTTGCAAGATAATGAGCCGTCTGCGCTTGCGTACGAACAGTCATAAGGAAGATTTTATATTTGAGAGGAGCCCAGGTTCTTCCAAATGCCATCCTCACATTGAAAGAAGATGGCCGGAGCGAACAGTGATTGAAGAACTAACTTTTTATAATAGTGAACCATCTGCTTTTTATACCTCTTGACACCACTAGATACTGCTATGATTATTTGAATGCCCTCTTAGTAGTAACTTTGTTTGGCTCAATTGTTGTTGATGGTCAGCAAATCCTCATTTATTTTCTTCAGTTTCTACTCTACTGTAGTTTTGCTCTAAAGATTTAATTGGGGCTACTTTATAACAGGGACTTTGTATACCCTGACATCTACTCTTTGTTCAGTTGTAGATTAGCATATGTTTCCCACGATGATATGCAGTAAACTACTATCACATTGGTCCAGCGTTCAAGACCCTATGGGACCTAATAATGATTTTCAACTTCCAATTACCCTAACAATGAGAAGCAACGGAATATTATGTCTAAACAGTGACCGGTTGGTTGGGAGATACCTGAATCTCGATGGCGCCGTGGCGGGGAGGGCCGCGGGAAGGGGGTGGCGCCGTGGCCTGGCTCGGTGGAGGGGCGGGCCGCGGGGCACGCTGCGGTGGCCGGGAGGGCCGCGATGGCCGGGGAGGGGCGGGGGAGGGCCGGCTCGGTGGAGGGACGGGCGGCGGTGCTGGGACGGGCTGCGGTGGAGGGACGGGCGCAGGGCGAGCTGCGGTGGTGGGGAGGGGCGGGGGAGGGCCGGCTCGGTGGAGGGACGGGCGGCGGTGATGGGACGGGCTGCGGTGGAGGGACGGGCACAGGGCGAGATGCGGTGGCGGGGAGGGGCGGGGGAGAGCTGCGGTGGCGGGGAGGGGCGGGCCGACGGCGGTGCTGGGCGGTGGCAGGCCGGCGGCGCGCTGGGGTCGTCCGGCTGGGGCGCGCGGGTGCGGTTTGGGGGCAGACTTTTTTTTGGACAAGTGGTGGGTGGGTGCGGTGGGGAGAGAGAGAGAGGGGTGGGGCCGGGCTGGAAGAGAGAGAGAGGGGAGGGTCCGGGCTGGGAGAGAGGGGAGGAGAATTTTTTTTTTTAGAAAAAGATGGGCCTTTGCCATCCGCTGGTAGATGGCAAAGAGGTGGGGCTACTGGCCGTTATAGCGCCGTTATCCATTGGGCTCCACCCACTTCTTTGCCATCTGCCAACAGATGGAAAAGATTCTTTGCCATCTGCTGGCAGATGGCAAAGAGGTGGGTTGACAGGCCGTTGCAGCACCGGACCCTACCCACCTCTTTGCCATCTGCTGGCAGATGGCAAAGATTATTTACCATCCACTAGCAGATGGCAAAGAATTGGCTGATGGCAACCATGTTCTTTGCCATCTGCCAGTTCTTTGCCATCTGTTTTTTATAAGCAGATGGCAAAGACGTTCTTTGCCATCAGCTGGCAGATGGCAAAGAGCTGGCTGATGGCAAATTCCCAGTTTCCAGTAGTGCGAGTGGGAGGTTTGCTCTCCACTCGGTAGGATTTTCAAAACTTAGGCGAGCACGGGGCTGCAGCTAAGCCCCCGAGTGGGAGGTTTGCTCTCCACTCGGTAGGATTTTCAAAACTTAGGCGAGCACGGGGCTGCAGCTGAGCCCCCGAGTGGGAGGTTTGCTCTCCACTCGGTAGAATTTTCAAAACTTAGGTGAGCACGGGGCTGCAGCTAAGCCCCCGAGTGGGAGGTTTGCTCTCCACTCGGTAGAATTTTCAAAACTTAGGCGAGCACGGGGCTGCAGCTAAGCCCCCGAGTGGGAGGTTTGCTCTCCACTCGGTAGGATTTTTAAGACGTTTTTCTTATGGAAGACACATTGTACTTGTGGCGTAGCTCGGAGGAGAGGGTAGCAGTCGACCTGCACCTCGTCCTCCTTGAGAGCGCACGTTGTACTTGTGGCGTAGCTCGGAGGATGAGGGTAGCAGTCGACCTGCACCTCGTCCTTCTTGCGAGCGCACGTTGTACTTGTGGCGTAGCTCGGAGGAGAGGGTAGCAGTCGACCTGCACCTCGTCCTCCTTGCAAGCGCATGTTGTACTTGTGGCGTAGCTCGGAGGAGAGGGTAGCAGTCGACCTGCACCTCGTCCTCCTTGCGAGCGCACATTGTACTTGTGGCGTAGCTCGGAGGAGAGGATAGCAGTCGACCTGCACCTCGTCCTCCTTGCGAGCGCACGTTGTATTTGTCCTTAGGCGAGTACTTAGACTGCAGCTAAGCCCCCGAGTGGGAGACTGGCTTGCCACTCGGTAGGATTTTATTGAAACTTAGGCGAGTACTTGGACTGCAGCTAAGCCTCCGAGTGGGAGACTGGCTCGCCACTCGGTAGGATTTTATTGAAACTTAGGCGAGTACTTGGATTGCAGCTAAGCCCCCGAGTGGGAGACTGGCTCGCCACTCGGTAGGATTTTATTGAAACTTAGGCGAGTACTTGGACTGCAGCTAAGCCTCCGAGTGGGAGGCTGGCTCGCCACTCGGTAGGATTTTATTGAAACTTAGGCGAAACGGATTCGTAGCTAAGCCCCCGAGTGGGAGGCTGGCTCGCCACTTGGTAGGATTTTATTTTTTACAAACTTAGGCGAAACGGATTCGCAGCTAAGCCACCCACTAAGGGGGAATTTTACAGAACAAATAAAAGTGACAAAAAATCATTGGGGAAATTATGACACTATTATCTTGCGAAATATGAACTACAGAAGTACTTTTATTACAACTCATCCGAGTGAATACTTAAGTTTAAAAGGGGCGGAGTAACTCCGCGTTCCAAGCTCGGGGCTCGTCGATGTTGTGCTCGACGTTGCAGAGATGGTACGCTCCGTTGTGGAGAACCTTGGTGACGATGAAGGGTCCTTCCCAAGAAGGAGCAAGCTTGTGTGGTTTCTGCTGATCCACTCGGAGAACCAAATCCCCTTCCTGGAAGGCTCGACTCTTCACGTTTTTGGCGTGGAAGCGACGCAAGTCCTGTTGGTAGATGGTCGATTGGATCAGAGCCATCTCTCTTTCTTCCTCTAAAAGGTCGACTGCATCCTGCCGCGCTTGTTCCGCTTCAGCTTCGGTGTAGAGCTCGACTCAAGGAGCATTGTGGAGCAGATCACTCGGCAAGACCGCTTCAGCTCCATAAACCAAGAAGAATGGAGTTCTTCCAGTCGACCGGTTAGGCGTGGTCCTTAGACCCCAAAGCACCGAGGGAAGTTCGTCGACCCATGCTCCAGCCGCATGCTTGAGGTCACGCATCAGCCGGGGTTTCAACCCTTTGAGGATCAAGCCATTGGCTCGCTCCGCTTTGTCCATTCGACTGGGGATGGGCGACTGAAGCGTAGTCGACTCGTGTGCCTTGAGATGTGCAGAACGCTCTGAATTCCTCCGAATCGAAGTTTGATCCATTGTCAGTGATGATGCTGTGCGGGACTCCATATCTGAATATCAGTTCTCTGATGAAGCTGACAGCAGTACCGGCGTCACGGTTCTTGATGGGTTTAGCCTCAATCCACTTGGTGAACTTGTTGACTGCTACCAGTACATGTGTGAAACCGCTTCGACCTGTTCTCAAAGGACCCACCATATCCAACCCCCATACTGCGAAGGGCCAGACGAGTGGTATGGTCTTCAGAGCTGACGCAGGCTTGTGTGACATGTTGGAGTAAAACTGACATCCCTCGCACTTGTCCACTATCTCCTTTGCCATCTCATTCACCCTTGGCCAGTAAAATCCGGCTCGGTATGCTTTGGCCACGATGGTCCGAGAGGACGCATGGTGGCCGTAGGTCCCCGAGTGGATGTCATCAAGGATTATCCGACCTTCTTCTGGCGTTATGCACTTCTGACCAACTCCAGTCGCGCTCTCTCTGTATAGCCGCCCTTTGATCACAGTAAAGGCTTTGGATCGGCGGACGATCTGTCGAGCCTCTTCTTCGTCCTCCGGGAGATCTTTTCTTAGGATATATGCGATATATGGAACTGTCCAATCAGGAGTGATCACTAAAGCCTCCATGACCAAGTCGACCACTGCTGGAACTTCAACCTCAGTCGGATCTGTGGCATTCTTGGGCTACGGAGCTTCTTCAGTAAAAGGATCTTCTTTGACTGATGGAGTATGGATATGCTCCAAGAACACACCACTGGGAATGGCTTCTCTCTTGGAACCTATCTTTGCCAAATCATCAGCCGCTTGATTCTTCAGTCGGGGTATATGATGGAGCTCTAACCCCTCAAACTTCTTTTCAAGCTTCCTCACTGCATTACAGTATCAATTCATGGCTGGGCTTCTAACGTCCCACTCCTTCATCACTTGGTTGACCACCAAATCCGAGTCACCATAAACCATAAGGCGACGGACGCCGAGTGAAATGGCCATGCGCAACCCATACAAAAGGGCTTTGTATTCTGCCTCATTGTTGGAGGAATCAAAGTGAATCTGGAGCACATACCTGAGCTTATCTCCTCTGGGGGAAACCAAAACTACCCCAGCACCGGAACCATTTAACATCTTAGAGCCATCAAAGAACATGGTCCAATGCTCCGAGTGAACTTGAGTCGGCAGCTGTTGTTCGATCCACTCGGCAAGGAAATCTGCTATTGCTTGGGACTTAATGGCTTTCTTTGCCTCAAACTTGATATCAAGGGGAAGGAGTTCAATCGCCCATTTCGCCACTCGACCAGTTGCGTCTCTGTTGTGCAAAATCTCTGAAAGTGGAGCGTCGCTGACGACTGTAATGGAATGATCAGAGAAATAATGAGCAACCTTCTTCGTGGTCATGTAGATCCCATACACAAGCTTCTGATAATGAGGATATCTTTGCTTTTATGGAGTCAAAACTTCAGAGAGATAATACACTGGGCACTGAACTTTGAAGGCTTTCCCTTCTTCTTCCCGCTCGACCGTAAGTACTATACTGACGACTTGTCCTGTGGCTGCAATATAAAGCAACAGAGGCTCTTTGCTGATTGGAGCAACAAGCACCGGCTGGGTGGAGAGCAGAGCTTTTAGCTCGGCAAACGCTGCATCAGCTTCTGGAGTCCACTCGAACTTGTCTGCCTTCTTCATCAGTCCGTAAAGAGGCAATGCCTTTTCCCCGAGACGAGAGATGAATCGCCTTAACGCTGCCAAGCATCCAGTAAGTTTCTGGACGTCGTGCACTCGCACAGGGCGTTTCATTCGGAGTATAGTGCCAACTTTTTCTGGGTTAGCGTCGATTCCTCGTTCGGAAATGAGAAAACCGAGTAACTTTCCACCTGGAACTCCAAATGTGCACTTTGACGGATTGAGCTTGATATTATACCTCCTGAGATTGGCAAATGTTTCAGTGAGGTCAGTCAACAGGTCGGAACCCTTTCGTGACTTGACCATAATATCATCCATGTACGCTTCAACGTTCCGACTGATTTGAGTGAGTAAACACTTCTGAATCATCCTCATGAACGTGGCTCCGGCGTTCTTGAGGCCGAATGGCATGGTGATATAGCAGAAGCACCCGAATGGAGTGATGAAAGGTGTTTTTATCTCATCGGGTCCGTACAGACGGATCTGATGGTATTCGGAATAGGTGTCTAGAAAAGACAATCTCTCGCATCCCACAGTCGAGTCAACAATTTGATCGATGCGAGGGAGAGGAAAATGATCTTTCGGGCAGGCCCGATTGATGTGTTTGAAATCAATGCACATGCAGAGTGACTTGTCCTTCTTAGGAACCATGACCACATTGGCAAGCCACTCGGAGTGGTATATCTCTCGGATAAATCCTGCCGCCAATAGTCGAGCCACCTCCTCACCAATGGCTTTTCTCTTCTGGACGGCGGACCGCCGAAGATGTTCTTTGACTGGTTTTGTTGCTGAGTCGACTCTAATTCGATGCTCAGCCAGTCCCCTGGGAACACCCGGCATGTCAACAGGCTTCCATGCAAAGATGTCCCAGTTCTCACGGAGGAACTGGATGAGCGCTTCTTCCTATTTAGAGTCGAGTGTTGTGGAAATATGGGTCGGAGCTGCATTGGGGTCGGTCGGGTGAATGTGAACGGGCTTTGTCTCACCGGACGACTGAAAGGCTGATTCTGTGGCAGGCTTCTTAGCCCGCAACAAATCACTCGGATCTGCATTTTTCTTGTATCCCTCTAGCTCGACCGTTGTCACCTGGGAATCGGCAATTTTCGAGCCCTTCTGGAAACACTCTTCTGCTTTTTTCCAGTCACCAGTGATAGTGATCATGCCTTTGGGGCCGGGCATCTTCAGTTTGAGGTACACGTAACATGGTCGAGCCATGAACCGTGCGTAAGCTGGTCTCCCCAAAATAGCGTGGTAAGCGCTCTGAAAGCCAACGACTTCAAATGTCAGCTTCTCTTTGCGGAAATGCTTCGAGTCACCGAACACCACGTCCAGAGCTATTTGGCCGTGTGACTCAGCTTTTTTTCCAGGTATAACTCCATGAAAACTCATGTTACTGGTGCTCAGTCGGGACATCGGAATGCCCATTCCTTTCAGCATGTCCGCATATAATAAGTTCAGTCCACTACCACCGTCCATTAGCACCTTCGTCAGTCGAGTGCCTTCGACGACCGGGTCGACCACCAAAGCTTGCCTCCTAGGGGTGGCTATATGAGTCAGGTGATCGGACTGGTCGAATGTAATGGGAGTTTGGGACCATCTCAGATAACTGGGTGTCGCCGGGGCGACCATGTTCACCTCACGGTTGATAACCTTCAGTCGGCTCTTGCTTTCCACATCAGCAAAAATCATCAGAGTGGAGTTAACATGAGGATATCCTCCCTCACTGTCCTCTCCTTGTCTCCGGCTTTGTTCGACTCCTTTTCCTTGTCCTTGGGCTGTTTACCTTGGAACTGCTGGATCAGGAGCCGGCACTGGCGAGTGGTATGCTTCGGGTAAATGAAATTACCCTCTTCGTCGTTCTTCGTGTGAATGTGACACGGCAGATCCATCACGTCATTTCCTTCTTTATCCTTCACCTTCTTGGGGTTCCAGGATCCTTTGGGTTTTCCCTTAAACTTGCCCTGAGTCACGGCCAGAGCCTCCCCAGGAGCCGCTGGTTCGGCCTTCCGCTTCTGCTTCCGACTGGAGTTTCCCTTCTCCGACTGACTCGGCTTGTACTTGCCGCTTCGGAGTCGGTCCTCCTCTTCACCATTGGCGTACTTGGTGGCAATTTCCATCATTCGACTCAGGGTCATATCTTCGGTCCGCCCAAACTTCAAACTTAACTCTCTGTTCTTAACACCATCCTTGAAAGCGCAGACTGCCTGATGATCAGACACGTTCTCCATGGTATGATGCAAAGTAATCCATCTCTGAATGTACTCTCTTAAGGTCTCATTCAACTTCTGCACGCAGACTTGCAGCTCTGTCAACCCAGCTGGTCTCTTGCAGGTTCCTTCAAATGTTCTGACGAACACTCGGGAAAGATCTTCCCAAGTGTAAATGCTGCTTGGAGTTAACTGATTCAACCACGCCCTGGCCGAACCTTCCAACATGAGTGGTAAATGCTTCATAGCCACCTCGTCATTCCCGCCGCCGATCTGTATCGCCACTCGGTAGTCCTCAAGCCAGGTTTCAGGCTTAGACTCACCGGTGAACTTGCTTACTCCAATCGCCAACCTGAAGTTGGGGGGAATCACTGCGGCTCTGATAGCCCTGCTGAAACATTCCGGACCTGAAACATGCACTCGGCTGCTAGTGGGCGCATCTCTGTCGTGGCCACCTCGATGAGCCCTGTTCTGATCGACCAAGCCTTGCACGATGATGGACCGCGCGTCAAAGCCTGGTTCCCTGGGGTCGACCGGAGCTCTTCGCCCCACACTGAGTTGACGCCTGTCATCTTGCTGCCGATGAGCGTGAGACCCACCCCTCGGGGGAGGAGTGGGTACTCGACGCCTATCATCACGATCGTATCGGTCACCATATTGGTCTTGTTGATTCTTGCGTCCTTCACGCTGCCGAGGCGATCTAGGGCTGTGAGCCGACTGAACCGTATTCGCAGCGACGGATCGACTGTGAATTCTGTTGCGTGACTGTGACACGGCTGAATTCTGATCTCCTGCTGCCCGGAGCAAATCCCTAATCTGCATCAAGCCTCTGCCAGCCTCCGACTGAGAGGGCTGAATTGACTCTGCTATACGGGTTGCAGCTGCTAAATTCTGAATTGGGGTTCGATATACCTGAGTCGGCTGGAAGAGTTGACGTCGACTGGAGTCGGGTACTCGATGCTGCGCGCGCTCGTCGAGTGCTCGCTGGAGGTTCTCCAGACGAGTGCGTTCAGCCAAGTTGGCCAAACGTGCCAACTCCAAGGCGCGAGCTTTGGGGGTTTCTCCTGCGATGGGAGTATGCAGGGCATCCATGTTCCTGCGGCGAAGTTCTTCCCTTTGCAGGGAATTAAGTGGCTCGGGTTGGTACTCCTCATGGACTTGAGCGGGGTCGCCTCCACCGTCCACCCCGTCGTCGCGGGGGAAGCCGGGAGGGCTACGAGGTCCGTTGACCATCAAGACCTCTACCGCTGGATCACTGCTATCGCACTCGGATGCAGTCTCTACGGAGCCAGTCGACAGAACGAACAGGTCGTAGAGGGACTCGTCGGGCTCGATTGCCGCAACTTGGGTGGTGGTCGTCTGTCGAGCCACCGCGTGCCTCACCCACCGCTGGAGCCTCGACCGACCAGAGCGCTTGCGCTGGCGGGAGACAGGGAGGGAGGACGACAGGGGAGTCGACCGATATGGAGTCGACGGTTGCCGCAGCAGAACGCCGCGGACACACGCACGAAAATGCGTCGCACCGCGGACGGGGAGCGCGTCGATGTCGAGTGGAGCCTCCTGGAGCCAAGCGGAGTCGTCAGCGATGAAGGTGAATGCGCCGAGATGGATCTCGCGGTTCTCGACCAAAGCTCCACCAGAAACCATGATGAAAGTAATCGGCACAATTGCAACTTCCCCAAAAATCGCTAAGACAACTGCCCCACGGTGGGCGCCAACTGTCATGGTTCTAAGTCTGACAGTAAAATGGGGGGTAGGTATGGAGAGACAAGATCCTAGCTATGGAGCAGTTGTGAAGACAAGAGATGTACGAGTTCAGGCCCTTCTCGAAAGAAGTAACAACCCTACGTCTCGAAGCCCGGAGGCGGTCGACTGGATTTTGTGCGTATGATTATAGGGGTGCGAACCCTTTACACTGAGGAGGGGAGTGGCTTATATAGTGCCTGCCAGACCCCTCCGGCCCTCAGTTATGTAGGGTTTAAAGTACATTAAGGCTAGGCGTTACTGGTAACGCCTTACATAAAGTGTCCTAAATGCCATAAAAACTATTTAATTACAGACCGTTTGGATGCAGAGTGGCTCTTGATCTCCTGGAGGTCGAGTGAGTCTTCACGGTCGAGTCTTTCAAGTCCGTCGAGTGAAGTCTCTCTTGGTCGACTGGAAGGCAGTTTCTTCTGAGGGTGTCCTTGGGAAGGGTACTTAAGACAGGGTGTGACCCTACCCTAGGTATATGACTTCATCAGTGGCCGTCGTGGTAAGTTGTTCTTTTTTTAATTTTTGCTGGAACTACTTTCGAATTTTGCTGGAACCATTTTCTCGATTTGCTGCAACAGGAGGGGACAATGTCGGGCAACCACGGCCGCAGGCGCCATGAATTTTGCTGCACAGATTTTTTGATGGAACCAGCATTTTGACTTGTTGCAATCGGCAAGGATGGTGCTGGGGCGGCTGCGACGACGACGCCATGATTTTTTTTTGCTGCATTGGTCTTTTTTCTTCTTCTGAGGAAACATTTTACATTTTTGCTCGAACTATATCAATTTTTTGTTGGAACCATGTGTGTTTTTTGCTGGAACCATATCAATGTATTTCGCTGGAATCATAGCATTTTTGCTGCAACCACATTATTATTTGCTGGAACCATATTAATTATTTGCTGGAACCATGTGTTTTGCTTTCAAGCTGGCGTGGCTTCGTTTTTTCTGCTGCAACCGACGAGCAGCGATGCCGACGGCGAGCGACGAGCGTTGGGGAACCAGCGGAGCTTCCAGGTCGTGTGGGCAAGGATCGATGGCACTTTTTGTGTTTTGTTTCCTTGTGCGTGCGAAAAAGGACAGGAAAGGGGAAGGAAGAGGAGGCGAGATCTAACGGTTCGCTACTTCCAAATCGGATGGCTAGCAGTCGACCGGCCGAAAGATTAGGCCGGTGCGCCGGCGCCTATCGTTGCCCTTTGTTAAATCGGGAAAAAATTCGGCTCACCGTCCTGGCCACGGTCGACACGGAAACTGATGAGCCGGAGGAGACACGGAAACTCTTCCTCCTCGTACCAATGATCGCCCCCATTGATGAACACCACTTTCTTCTCCTTCTCCTTCTCCTTCTTGGGTCGGAGGCGCTCCATGATGCAGTACTCGCTGCCACCATTGCTCGCCGCCATGGGCACAAGCTTGGCATCGACGTGCCCCCAGCCTGCCGCGGTGTCCTCATCCAGGCGGAACAGCTGCTCCGTGCCGACTTTCCACTCGGCCGGGTGGGAAGTGACGTCGCCGATGCAGAGGCGCCCGTCCGTCACGCGGGGGCGATACATGTCGCCTTAGTCGTTGACTGCGTGGAGCCTGAGCCACGCGCCCAGCTCGCCGTCGTAGTGGGCGTGGCCGCGGGCCGGCAGCTGCCAGTCCCCGCGCCGTGTCCACTCGCTCGTCGCCGTGCCGAACGAGAAGGTGGAGGCTCCCATACAGCACTCTTTCTTGTCCGCTGCTCTCACGGACACGAAGATCTCATGCACCTGCTCGTGCGGCGGAGCGTGCACCGTGTACCCCGTGATGTAGTCGGCGCAGAACGGGAGGATCAGGAGAGTCGGGTTGGCCCTCCAGCACCATCGCGGGTAGTGGAGAAGTGGCTGCCAACCTGTCCACCCGCCGACGTCGTCGTGGCCGTCCCGCAGGCAGTGCAGGTTCCCACCGCTGTTCCACGCGTACGGCTTCCACGCCGGATTGGACTTGGACTCGAGCATGTACAGTCTGTTCCCGACGGCCATGGCTGCCTTGTGGCCGTCCAGAAGGAGGCCGTTTGGGAGCTGGGGCGCGACGACCATCGCCGCCGTCTTGGTGTCGTAGATGAGGAGGACACCGAGCTCGTCAGGCCAACAGTCTTCTAAGACGGAAGGGGTGCCTATGACGATGATGCTGCTGCCCACGGCGGCAAACTGCGCGTGCTCTCCCACGGTTGCAAGCACGACACGCAGGAGTGGACGGTCCTGGAGGGGCCGCGCACCGCCGCCCTCTAGATCGTCCTCGGCGCCGAGGTCCAGCTTGTGGATTCCGTAGCCGTCCTTGTGGTCGTCGAGCACCAAGTACACAGATGCCGCTTCGTCACGACCACGGCATGCGTGTCGCCATCGGAGTTGGAGTTGGAGGCGTAGCCTCGTGAGCCGATCGGGCCGTCTCTGTCGAGAGCGGCGGTCACGTGGCTCGCCCGGGGGCGGTTAACTGGCCGGAGACGGGACATGATGAGGGAGTGACATCGGCAGGGGAGCGCTCGCCACGCCAAAGACATTGTGCGCCGACCGAAGCCTAGGGTTTGGTTTGGGAAGACCAAGCTAGAAAATGGATAGACGGCTCGATCGATCCAACCCTCCTCGTAAGTCTTGTGAGGCCCGGATGACCGTTGATCTCAATCTACGGCCAGTTCGACACAGCGACCGTGGATTAATTTAATTCAATCATCAAAACTTACTGTCTCACCTCGCACTTAAAAAAACTACTAACATTTACATAAAAATAACTACTAACTTAATTCGATAGAAACAATAGATACATCTTCTACGAGGAGGATTACAATTTCATTAGGAGGTTCCTCAAAGAGAGTGGCGATAGAGCACACGAGCTCGCTTGCTCCTGCTAAGTGGACCAATGGAACATCGTGATGTTGGAGCTAGCATTCAATGGTTGCGGAAACATGGGTGAGTTTACCCAGGGAAAAGGCAGGCATGTGGACGTGGGCCTGTATGATGAAACAACGACGTGGGCAGGGCCGGGCCCACAGTGATGCCAAAAGTGCGGCCCGCACAGGGCCCAAAATTCTGAGGGGCCCCAAATTTTATACAGACCTAGTATTAAAAAGAAAGAAAAACTAAGCGCTATTGGGCCTTGTGACGCTGGAGTTGGGCTGGAGAGGCGACGAGGCCATCGATCGAGCGCACGCCTCGTCCTATCGCTACAGGGATCGGGATTCCCTAAAAAAAAGCTACAGGATCGGGATCGGCAACCGGCAACTCTCGAATCGATCGTGCCTACAGGAACCGAAGAAACGTCGCCTCCTAGAGGAAAAAGAGAGGAAAAAGCCCATAGTAAAAGCCCACTAGCGGCCAGTCGACTACGTAATCTTCGATCTAGTCTCCTGGACTCCGTTCTTTCGTCCGTAATTAGCGTATTATCTAACTCTGCCACCGCCGCGGCCGCCACCGCCGCCGTGTGCCCCTGCCGCCCGTCTAACTCTGATCTCCCTACTGCCTACTCTGCTTCTCACAATGTAGCAGATAGCAAGGTACTTCACTGCTTCAGCCAACAAACTAGCAGGTTAGCACATCACACTATATTAATTTCTCTTGATTCTCATCTCATATATGCGTCCTGGGAATTATCCTGATGCAAATTATCCTGTATGAACTCCTATTTGTGATGTAAAAATTCCTATGTCAACCATATGAGTTTAGAATTCAGAAATTAAAATTCCTCTGCCAAACAACACAAAAGGTAATTCGTTTTCTAAGCTGACTTGCTTCTGAAACTGAGATTCCTCAACTATGAGGAGTGAAAACGCTGCCAAACACCATTTAGATTAATTCGTTTTCTTATTGAATTGTCAACGCACTGAAAATGTTAATGAAGCTGGTGTGCAAGTTCTCAATCTTGTTCTCGATAATTATCTTTTGTACTGGATTTTTTTATCCATACTTGGCTTGGCCCCCTATACCCAAATCCTGGCTCCACCCCGCCTCGTCTCTCGTCATTACTCATTAGATCAATTGGATCATCGGAATTTGGATAGGTATGACTTTTTTTTATATGTCCAATTGTTATGTAAGACGTTATATTATGTACATTATACATTATATATATACACATTATAATAGCTCGTTAGTTCATTTTTTTTTGTGAGATAGGGCCCCATTTTTTAGTTTCGCACAGGGCCTCGAGTTTTGCCGGCCCGGCCCTGGACGTGGGTGGGTGTAGTAACGGAGAACTAACGATGTTCAGTCGCTACAGGATGAAGCACACTTTTTTTGAGTTGGGATGCAACACTTCGTGTGTAAAACAAGTTAGTTTGGAGCGAACACACTTCCTCTAAAACCGGATTTTTTAAAGGGAAAACTAAAAAAAGTTAGAAACAGTCTATTATTATTTATCTTTTCTGGTTTTATTTACATTCTAATTTTTATTTTTCTATTCTTTTTGGTAAATTGCATACGCTAAAAAATAAAAATAATGGACGCACATTAAAGAGTGGATATAAAAAAGATATAAATACATTTGAACTACATGTATAAACAAATTGCCTCTCTAGCACAATGACAAATAGTCATCTTGCCAAAAGATCTCATCAGCTCTCGACTTTCACAAGTTATGATGGCTTTGGATACTCTGTACATGTTCATTCAAGCACCGACCGAACAATCTTATATCTTGTGCTACCAAATATTAATTGTTCTCATGCTACCATTTTTAAAAAAAAATCCATGGTTAAAAAATTAAAACAATTGTGTGTACTTACAATGTGTAGGAATTTCAAGTTAAAAAAACAAAATGCACATGTAGAAACAAAAATGGCAAATCCGAATGTGAACAGTGTCATTTTAGCTTTTGTCTTTTAGTGATACTGTCAGGATGAATTTGTCTTTTTCGTTTCTCAATGTATGTTTCAAAAAATTATTTGAAATTTTTACAGATTGTAGACACATGTCTTGTGAACACTCATACTAATTATTTTAAGATTTTTTTGAAACACGTAATTTTTGTTTTTGAAAAATGATAGTATGGGAGCACCTAATGTGTGATAGAACCTGATATTCTCGGCATCTTGAGATAGTTGTTTGCTTGAGAACCTGATATTCTCGGCATCTTAAAAGACTGTTTTAAAAAAAACTTGTGACTAAAAGAAGCTAGCAACACATAGAGATGCCGCTTCGTCGCGACCTCGGTAAGCGAGTCACCATCGGAGTTGGAGTTGGAGGTGAGCATCTCCAACAGACGCCCCAAACGACGCGCGCGCGGTAAAACCCAGCTTTTAGCGCGCGCGGGGCGGTTTGCCGCGCTCCAGCGGCCGCGGGAAACAAGCGCGCGCGGGAACCGTCTGCGCGCGCGCGAAAAGGCGCCAGCTCGCGCGCAAGATTTGGCGCGCCGCTTCGCGCGCGCCTATAAAAGCACTGCGCGCGCCACGCGCCTTCTCCACATATCTCTTCCCCTCTCCCTCTTCCTCTCTGCCACGCGCCGCTCCAGCGCCCCGCCATCGCTCCAGCGCCCCGCCACCGACGCGCCGCTCCAGCGCCCAGCCATCGACGCGCCGCCATGCCGCCGCGCCGCCGAGGAGCGTCCGGCTACCGCGGCGTCCGCCTGCGGCCCAACGGCAGCTACACCGCGGAGATACGCTCCGGCGAACTCCCTCTCGGCCTCGGCACGTACGGGACGGCGCGACAGGCCGCCCGCGCGTACGACGCGGCGGCGTGGCGCCTAGGCCGACCGCGCGGCCAGATGAACTTCCAAGATGTGTACACGCTCGAGCAAGCACTCAACCTCGCCCCTCTGCCTCGTCTGAACACGGCGGAAGACCGTGCGGAGCACGCCGAGCGGCAACGCTGCCTCCTCGTCGCCCAGGAGGACGAGCGGGTCATGGCGGACTGGCGACAGCGCCACCCGGAGGACGTCGCCTACGAGCAGGCCTACTGGGCAAGGCGCCGCGAGGAGGACACGCGAAGGCGCCGCGCGACGCGGTTGGACAGGCGTCGGCGGAAGGCGTTGGCGAATGCGCAGTCCGACCTCGTTGCAGCAGGTGGGCGGTCGTTCTTCACGCCGAACGATGAGCGGTGGCTGGACATCTGGCTAAGTACCTCGGACGACACCGCCGAGGATGATAGTGGTGATGATGATAGCGACTTAGAGTAGTTTTTTTTATTAATGCAATCTATGTTTATCGTTTGTCGTTTTTATTTTATGCAATCTATGTTTCGGATGTAAAATACCTTTGTATCGTTAATCTATGCAATCTATCTAGTTTTTTTAAAATTTCTGCTTTCAAAAATGCATACATTTCTAGTCGCGCGCGCTGCTGGAGCGGCGCGCGCGCGCTGCATTTTAGCGCGGCTGTTGGAGCGGGCGCGGCGCACCGCGCCAAACCAGGCGATGGGCGCGCCCTAAAGCTATTTTTTGCGCGCGCCGCGTTCGGCGTCTGTTGGAGATGCTCTAACCCCGTGAGCCGATCGGGCCATCTCGGCCAAGAACGGCGGTGGGGCGGCGGACTGGCCGGAGACGGGAGATGAGGAGGGGGTGAGATCGACGGAGGAACGATCGCCACCGCCATGAAATTGTGCGCCGGCCGGATCGGAGACTAGGGTTTGATTTGGGAAGACCAAGGTAGAAAATGGATCGTGGTCGATTGTGGATCTCAATCTGCGGCCGGCCGCCGCTCCCCCTAGACGACGGCTACACATCGACCGTAGATTAAGTGATTCCATATGTTCTGAAAAGAAGAAAAAAACTAGTTCCATCAAAAAATATGCTCCTTTGTTGGATTTTCCCACCATGCAGTTGCATAAAACAGAGAGAACAAAACTGAGTTTTATGGCCACTTGGGAAGCATTTGGTCAAGTAAACAGGTGAGCAATGCACTGCATGCATCACAGCGAACGAGAGCTAGCTTACATTATATACATTACAAAATAAAGATACCAAGGCTCGATATGGGCAGGTATAAATAAATAAAATAATCCTCTTGCAGACGAGCACAACAAATCTCACTCTAAGCAAGTAAAAGTGTATGAAGGGAATGGATGGATACATTGCTAAATCTCACTCCAAACTCTCGGGGCACCCAAGAGTGGTTTAATTTCCCAGGATACAAGCTCAATTGCAGACCACGTTTCAACTTTCAACTCATCAGACAATAATATGTCGTTATGTGTATATATGATTCAAATACAATATATGATTCAAATACAAGCTGAATTTACGGTTCATCAGTAAAGTCACAAGGCACACTAGGTTGATTCGCACACACACCCGCACAACCTCAATCTTACTACAAGCAAATCGCCAATCATCACAAATAAACCGACTGGGTGCGAACTCGATCCACACCAAGCTAGAGAAAGCCCAGCACCCAAAGTGCGTCACAAAAAAATCCAATCCAATCCAATCCAAGCGTACTCATCAACATCAGGTAGCTTAGTGACTGAAAACACACCATTTATTCTTCCTTTTGCATAGCAAGTTATCCTTGATTGCATCTTATAGACCAAGCTAGACATGGCAGAGGAGTGGAACACATCACCTACAAACCCAAGGTAAAAAAAGTCAAAACAGATACCTTAATTAGATGGCAAATTTTGTAAGGAATAGGAATCTATGGGCGACAAACCTTAGAACGGAGACCCTTGGGAGCGTCGTCTTACAGTAAGTCGAGTGGCGTGTTTCAAAGAGCGATGGGTCATGGCCGGCCTCCAGGCCATCCCACTCGAGCTTGCCCCACCAATCCTTCTCACAGTCCACAACTGGCTTAGGACCTTGACGGGCGACGACTGCCGGTATCCGCCTCAGGCCCCAGCAGTCCCTGAGGCTGATCGTCTCCAGTGCCGGCGCGGTTAGTCTGGTCTCGCATATCTGCTCCAGTCGGTGGAGATGGTATAGCTTGATGTGCTTCAGGTTCTGGAATGTAACGCCTGATGCTATCTCTGGAGGGTACTCGTTGTCCAGTGGGAAAACATATTGGAGGTTGCTGCAGTATGCAATCTGGATGGTCTCCAGGCTTGGCAAGGTGAAGGAAATTGGGAGGACAAACACCAGCCTAGGGCAATTGTGTAGGTATATGTGATGTAGGGCTGTGAAGGCACTCTAGGTATATGCAATCTTCAGGGCGTTCAGGATTGGTTTTATCCCAGATGCAGTAGGCCGACGGGAGATCAGACGCGGAAAACGTCCTTAAATCAGTGAAGTTGACTGCTTTAGGCTGACAAGAGAAGAGTGAACATAGCTTGGGGCATCTCTCAACATGACACCATCTTAGGCTACGCCAAGTTTGTGGACCCCTTGGAGGGATAGCCGCGATTGAGGAATTGTCATGCACATGCAATGATTGAACACAGCTCCCAACGAGGGATCTGAAATGTTCGTCCTTGTCGTCCATGGTCTCTAAGTTGTAGCCTTCATCACCAATCTCCATATGCACATCAAGAGGTTGAAGCTGCCGCTGGTGGCACACAAGGGATGAACGTGCTGCATCCTTCATAGGGATAATATCTTTATAAGGTAATGATCGCCCCGTAGGAACAAGACCCTCTTGGCTAGGTCCAATCTCCTCGATACTTTTGGTCATGTTGATTTGGCTATGAACGGTAGAAGAGATATTGAGGTGCAACTTGGCCCTCCAAGACATTAACCTATGGAGCTCGAAGCCCTCCAGTGGCAGCAGGCGGTTGCCGCCAACGACAAGGCTGAGGAGTGGCGCCGCATCCGCGCGGAGCAGGCGGCGAAGTACATCGACTTGTGCAGCTCCGGCGAGGAGGATTGAGCGTCGCTCGGCCTCCACGGCATCGTCCATTTTGCCGCGACCTCGCCGTCGTCAGATCCGACCCCCTCTACTACTAGTTAACGTAGCATGTAGTATGATCTTTGCTTAGTTTGTTGATCATGTAGTATGTATGAACTGTGTAGTATGGGATGTGATGAACTAGGTTTGTGCAATTTCTCCCGCAAAAGCGCCTTTTCAAATTATGCTGGTTTAGATGCGGTATCTGATCGCCGGCGCATGTTTTCGACCCGCAAACGTGATCTTCGTGAAACCGCAAACGCGTTTTGCGGGTCTAATTTTTGCAGGGTCTGCTAGAGTTGCTCTTAGGCAGCCACAGCGAGATTACAGGCCCCGGGAGGAGAGGAGGAAGGAGGAAACCCCAACAGCACAAACCACTAGTAATAAAGCTACTCTAGGGGAGCACACATCATCACACAGCGAACATCCCCAGCATCGGCTCGGCATCACCAAGCAGCATCAGGCCAGCCTTTGAGTCCATGGTTTCCATCGCCCCTTCGCACAAACCAACCAAATGATTGAATAGGTAACATTTAGGAGGGACCGTTTGCCTTTCAAATTAGACATGGAATGCAAGGCTTCATCTTACACTACCTTCATGTATACAGCAGTTAGGTCGATGACAGCACCACCACATCACATCCACTAAAAAAACCGTGCAATTGGAAACCATGTGACAACTCATCACAAGAATATTGTCACATATATGATCGAATACAAGCTGAATTTGTGGTTCATTCATCAATCAGTCACACAGCACGTGGGTTGGCGCACACAGCACATGCACAGCCTCATCTTATTACAAGCAAATCGTGAATCAACACAAATTAACCATACCACGTGACACTAGTGGTAAGCAATCCAAACTTGATGAAAGAAAACACAAATTAACCAGCTAGGTGTGAACACCACACCAAGCTGGAGAAAGCCCAGCACCCAAAGTGCTTCACACAACAATCCAATCCAATCCAAGCATACTAACATCAGCTAGCTTGGTGGCTGAAAACACACCATTTATTCTTCTGCATGGCAACGTACATAACTTGCACGCGCACGCAGCACACTTGCAACACCGAACCATGTAAGCTCGCCTCCCTTGACTGCATCTTATAGACCAAGCTAGACATGGCAGAGGAGTGGAACACATCACCTACAAACCCAAGGACAAAAGTCAAACAGATACCTTAATTAGATGGCAAATGTTGTGACACATGCATGATCGGTCTATATGTGTTATACTTTATGCATGTAAGGAATAAGAATCCATGGGTGACAAACCTTAGAACGGAGACCCTTGGGAGCGTCTTCTTGTAATAAGCCGAGTGGTGTGTTTCGAAGAGCGACGGGTCGTGGCCAGCCTCCAGGCCATCCCACTCGAGCTTGCCCCACCAATCCTTCTCACAGTCCACGACTGGCTTAGGACCTTGACGTGAGACCGCCGGTATCCATCTCAGGCCCCAGCAGTCCCTGAGGCTGATCGTCTCTAGTATCGGCGCGGTCAGTCTGGCCTCGCATATCCGCTCCAGCCGGTGGATGTGGTATAGCTTGATGTGCTTCAGGTTCTTGAATGTGAGGCCGGATGCTATCTATAGAGGGTACTCGTTGTCCAACGGGAAAACATATTGGAGGTTGCTGCAGTATGCGATGTGGAGAGTCTTCAGGCTTGGCAAGGTGAAGGAAACTGGGAGGACAAACACCAGCCTGGGGCAATTGTGTAGGTATATGGAATGTAGGGCTGTGAAGGCACTCCGTAGGTATATGCAATCATCAGGGTCTTCAGGATTGGTTTTATCCCAGATGCAGTAGGCCGTTGGGAGATCATACGCGGAAAATGTCCTTAAATCAGTGAAGTTGACTGCTTTAGGCTGACAAGAGAAGAGTGAACGTAGCTTGGGGCATCTCTCAACATGACACCATGTGAGTTTCTTCCAAGTTTGTGGACCCCTTGGAGGGATAGCCGCGATTGAGGAATTGTCATGCACATGCAATGATTGAACATAATCCCTAACGAACCATCTGAAATCCTGGTTCTTGTCCATAGTCTCCAAATTGTGGCCTTCATCACCAATCTCTATATGCACATCAAGAGGTTGAAGCTGCCGCTGGTGGCACACAAGAGATGAACGTGCTGCATCCTTCAGAGGGATAATATCTTTATAAGGTAATGATCGCCCCGTAGGAACAAGACCCTCTTGGCTAGGTCCAATCTCCTCGATACTTTTGGTCATGTTGATTTGGCTATGAACAGTACAAGAGATATGGAGGTGCAACTTGGCCCTCCAAGACATTAACCTACGGAGTCCCTCCATGCACCGCCAAAGAATCCTTGCATCTGTAAGGGTAATGCATGCCTCAAAAAAGAAATCCTTCATCGCTTGTGCACAGGAGCACGCTAATCTTTTTCTCCTCCAAGTGTCTATGTGTAGCACTTTCAATCTAGGCAAGTGACCCCAATGATACAGTAATAGACTACAGAGTTCCCGACAACCCAGTAATAGTAACTTCCTAAGTTTTGGGACATCCATGACACTTAGGTCAAACATTTTTATGGCTGTGCCAGAGAGGTCCAACTCGTCCAGATTGACCAGTCCACGCAAGAATATGCTCTGCAACCGACCACAACCAACCAGGGAGATTCTTGTCACCTTGGCTTCTTTGATTGGAGTTGCACGAGACTTTGGCCGGAATTCCTTTTTCGGCAATTTTATGGGATGTGCCCAGTTCTCTGTTGGGCCATAACCATCGAAGCTAAAAGTCTCAAGCAGTGGAAGACCCCCTTCAAGTGCAACACTGTCCAAGTTGGAACAACCATCAAGAACAAGCATCTTCAGGCTTGCCGCTGATGACATTCTAGGCAATGATTCCATGCATGTATTGCCAGACAAGTCAAGGAGCTCCAGATTGATCATATCCAAGGAAGAGCAATTGCTCGCCGTGATCACATCTGAAGATTCAGTTAGTCGGAGCTTGTGAACATTTTGTAATGTTTTCCATGCATGACTTATATTCCTCCATGAAACTCCTTTTGTATTTATCTCTCTTAGATTGGTCATCTGTTCAATCATCTGCTGCTGCAAGGCATAATCTGTGTAACGCAAGTCAAGCACTATCAGGTTTGGAAAACATGCTCCCCCGCCGTGCTCCTTCCCAGTGTTTGCACAATGGTGAAGCCAAAGGAACCTTAGGTTGTTGCAGGATTTGAAAGGAGCAAATGCAAAATCAAAGCTGCAGTTGCAGAGCTTTAGCACACGGAGGTTGCTGGCTACTTGAAACAAATCATTTGGTAGTTCTAGCAGATCATCTCCCTTAAATGTTAAGAAATAGGATGATGCATCAACAGGAACAGCAGAGATACTATGTGCTCCTCGTTGGTTTGAGGCAATTGACTTCCAGCCTTGGTACGGTTTTGATTGTTGGTCCATGTCCAACTCATGCAGTAGATCATGTGTTGCATTTGAAAAATGGTCCAACTGCCCTATGACTCCATATAATGCGTTGCCAACCTCCCAAGATCTGTCCCCTTGAAGGATTCCATCACATATCCAGTAGTTGCAAGCATGGGTAGCCCAGCCATAGTCAACAGTGTCAGAGTTTCCGCCTGCTTGTCCTATCAGTAACAGTGAGTACAAGAAGCAATCCACAACGGTTGCTGGGTTGATGTCATTCTTCCCAGTGTAACTAATCACCTCAACAGCTTCTTTGTGCAATAAACAACTCAGTTGTTGCCGGCGCTGGACATCCCCATAGTAATACAGGCTAATATCAACAAAACTGGACATCAGCTTGTGTCTTTTCGGCCAGAGCTGAAATCCTCCATGATTGGTCCATAAAAGCTTGCCTTTCCCAAAACGTCCAAGTAAAGGAACACCTAACTCCTCCAGATCAATATCCGCATCTCCCCCATAATGAAGAATTAATAGAAATTTTTCACTCATTAGAGATTCATGGATCTCACTTGCTATGCTTGTTATCTCTGCTCTATAACTTTCATCTACTCCTCTGAAATCATCGTCCTCGTCTTGCTTATCAAAGATAGGCATTAAATGCCCAAGGTTCAGTTCTGCCGCAATTTCCCGCTGCATCGTCCTTCTATTCTTCCACAGAGAGCAGTCCACGTGGAGAATTTTACCAAGCTGCAGCTTTGTGTCTGGATCGCTTCTCTTGGATTTGAGGCGTTCTGCTGTAGCTCTAACAATGGCAGATGCTCCTAGACCCTCGCCCAACCATCCACTAAACATGAATGCTTTTATTTTGCCTTGTGTAATACTATCGCTATGATGCAGAAGATGAATCAGTGCCTTGACAGGGTCATCAAAATCTTTTACATACTGTAGTAATTAACGACTGTTAGATACAGTATTACTGTCAAATGAGTACACATACTGACAATATAATGCTATGGAGTCCACTTCAGTACAACCCCCTTAATTAAATCAGCGGTGAAGATTAAAACATACCCGCATCGGTTGTGAGGGCATGATGGTCAAATGAACAAAAACCTTCTAGAACACCGTACGTACCAATCAATTTATTATGAATCAACTTTAGAAAATCCCACTTTATTATATTGATAGCCGAGGCCCAAGTTCTCATCGCGAATGCAACGCGAGGCATGTTGGTTTTTTATCCCTAGATCAAATCACCGAGGAGCTAAACAAGTACGTGCAAAGCTAAGCCTCACTAAGCAGCTTAATCGATTCTGCTCTCGTTTTGCACGTCGCGGTAGGCCGTAGACGTATGTACGAGACGTGAACTCTAGGCTTGTGTCCAGGTCAGAGCGGCTCCTAACTTGCCAACTGAAAACGACGAGCCTGGTAGTTCTTTTATTTCTTTTGATTGATTGATTGATCTTTTTGCTAATTAATTACATGACCGAGACGTATCTTTCCCTAATTTTTTTAATAATAATAATAAGGCACGGGTTGAGTCTGTGTCATGCCTTTTTTGCGAAAAGCCCTTGTATTTTCTGTTTATAGAACCCGCAGTACACATAGGAATCAATCCGGAAGATGGAAAAAAAAACCATGCTGTCGTCTGGTGCCTGACGGGGCCGAGCCGTGCGGCGGCGCGACGCGATGGGCAGAGGCAGCCGTGCAAAGAACTGGAGGAGGAGGAGAATGGAAGGAAGGAGGCGGCGGGCGGCGAGCCGGCGACGCCATGGGTAGAGGCAGCAGGAGCTGCGTGGCCGGGCGGAGAATGAGAGGAGGAGGAGCGTGGAAGGAAGGAGGCGGCAGGCGGAGGAGAGTGGAGGTGGGAGGGGCGCCGGCCACGCCGGAGTAGCGAACGTGCGGAGCTGGCGGTGAGCGGGATCGAGAGGCCTCTATGCGTGTGACGGCGCTGGAAGGGTTGGGGATCGGGAGGCTGAGGGGATTGGCTTTTTTTTTACGAGTAACTAGGGGCTTTATTAAGCAGTGATCAATATTGGAATACAAATAATGTCAGGTACGGTCCCTAGCCAAATATGGCGCCCTACTGGGAGTTTGCCAGTGCATGGGCTTCGAAATTATTTTCTCTGTGTTCAAACTTGAACTTGACATGGTGAAAATCCCTTCTCCTCCCCGTTAATTATTTCATGCAGCACTGGTGAATAATGTGTCGCCGTTGATGTTCCTATACTGTTCACCACCTCCAAGCAATCACTAGCAATCAGCAAGTGGGTTAGCTGTAGATCCATGGCCAGCGCTAAGGCTTCATTGCATGCATGTGCCTCCAAAGCAACCGCATCATTCAGGCCATCAAAAACCAGTGCCGAAGCCCCTAGGAAAAGACCCTCCTTATCTCTGCAAATCACCGCGGCTGCCCCAACATGGCCCTGTCTCGAAATACCCCCATCCACGTTAAATTTTGCATCATCTTCCTCCGGTGGAATCCATGCCTTATGCCGTGGCCGGGCACCGACATTCGGCATAGCGATCGGGTTCTTCTGTTTCACTGCAATCTCAAGATCTTGAAGGTACCTCGTGATGAAGCACCAAGTAGACAGAGGACTCTGAAATTCATTGTCATGGATTGCTCTCCTCCACGCCCACCAAATAGTCCACATGGTGATCAAGACTTTGGCAAGCTCCTGTTCATTTAAAGTTTCAAAGAGCTAGAATAGACACAGCCTAGGATCCTCGGATCTATTGGAAATAACATGCTCCATTATCTCTTCTTCCCCAAGTTCCCACACACAACGAGCCATTCGGCAATCAAACAAGGAGTGGCGCCATGTGTCTTCCTGTGCATTGCATAAGCTGCATGCCTCTGTTACTGTCATGTTGCGACGGTGTCGTGTTACCCCAGTAGGAAGTGAGGAATGTGCGAGGCGCCAAACAAAAACCCTAACCTTCGACGGCACCGTTGCCTTCCAGAGGCGGGTCCAGTCCCGCTTGGCCGAGGCTTGGTCGGATGTGCTTGTGCCGTGCTGTATCCAATCTTCCCGCTGAAACTTTATGCCCGTTAGCATCCTGTATGCTGATTTGACCGAGAAGATACCTCGGTTGTCATAGTGCCATGCATAAAAATCCTCTTGCAACCTTGTACTCAATGGTATATTCATGATAGCATCCACGTCTGGGCCGACAAAGTGTTCAACAAGCATCTGTTTGTCCCAAGTTCTCGTGGCCGGGACGATCAGCTCCCGAGACCTTTTGCGGTGGATCATCCCTCAAGGCACACAAAGGTCGCAACTTAAAATCACGCGGTTTCCAGTTTTCGCTCCAGACATGGGTTTCCTCGCCTGTCCCAATTCTCTTGATAATTCCGAGTGCTAGGATCTCTTTTCCCTCCATGATAGAGCGCCAAACCTGAGAAGGTTGACTCCCTAAAGAAGCCTCAAGGATGCTGCATTGTGGGTAGTAACGTGCCTTGAGCACTCTTGCACTTAGAGAATCCGAGTCCTGTAAGAGGCGCCAAGCTTGTCGGGCCAGTAAAGCTAAGTTAAATAGTTCGATATCTCTGAACCCCATCCCTCCCATGAACTTGGGTTTGCACATAGTATTCCAAGACACCCACGCCGTTTTCCTTTCTCCTCTTGTGCTACCCCACCAAAACTTCCTGATTAGACCGTTTATATGCTCACATAAACCCCTTGGCAGTTTGAAACATGCCATAGAATAAGTCGGCACGGATTGTGCCACCGATTTAATCAGAACTTCCTTCCCTCCTGCTGACAAACACTTTTCCATCCATCCTTGGACCTGCTTCCATATTCTATCTTTTAGGTACCGAAAGCATCCCTCCTTCGAGCTGCCAACATCTGTTGGTAGTCCAAGGTATTTCTCCGATAACGACTCGTTATTCACCTCAAGCACCCCTTTAACCTCATTCCTCAGTGTATCCGGCACCCCTTTGCTGAAATAGATGGACGATTTGTCTGTGTGTATGCGCTGGCCAGACGCGTCACAATATCTTGTGAGTAACTCTTTTACTCTTGCTGCACTCTCCGTCGTTGCCTCAAAGAATAACAAACTATCGTCCGCAAAGAGGAGGTGATTGACCGCCGGCGCTGTGGCCGCGACAGAAATTCCTCTAACTCCTTCCTCTTGAAGTTTCAGAAGGCAAGAAAGACCTTCAGCCGCCAGCAGGAACAAATAAGGGGAGATGGGATCCCCTTGTCGCAAGCCCCGTGATGGCCTGAAAGCATCCAAAATTCCACCATTAAATAGGACTGAGAAAGATACCGAAGATACACACCTCATGATGGTTTCCGTGAACCTCAGACTAACACCCAACTTCAGCATCACCGCTTTGAGATACGCCCACTCCAACCTGTCATAGGCCTTCATCATGTCCAGCTTCAGTGCACAGAAACGATTGCCCTTCACCCTTCTCGTTTTCATATAATGCAGGCATTCATAGGCTGTGATAAAATTGTCTGTAATTAGGCGTCCAGGTACAAAAGCTGACTGCTCTTCAGAGATCACATCCGGGAGAATTATCTTCAGCCTGTTAGCTAAAACCTTGGAGGCGATCTTATAGACCACATTACAAAGGCTTATCGGCCGAAATTGTCCTAATAATTTTGGACTCGCAATCTTGGGAATCAAAACGATGAACGTGTTGTTGATATCCTCCGGTGAATCATCTCCTTCAAATAATCTTATTACCATACTTGTCACCTCATCGCCACAAAGATCCCAGTGCCGCTGAAAAAAATGCGCTGGGAAGCCATCTGGGCCAGGAGCCTTTGTGGGAAACATCTGGAATAAAGCCTCTTTAACCTCATCTCTACTATATCTTGCATTCAGACGGGCATTCATCGCTGCATCTACCCTGCGTGGTATATGGGACAGCACCTCCTCAATGCCAATAGATCCCTCCGAGGTGTACAAACTCTCATAAAAGGCACTTGTCATATCCGTCAATTCCCGTGGATCCGAACAGGTAGTTCCATCACCCCGTTCCAAGTTGTTGATCTTGTTTTTTGCTTTCCGTGCACTCACCTTCTTCTGAAATACTTTGTATTTGCGTCTCCTTCTGACAGCCATTGCACTCGTGCACGTTGCCTCATCATCACCTCTTCACGGAACGACAGCTCGACAATCATGTCCTGCACTCGCTTCTCCTCGGGACCCGGCCCAACCCTCAACGGGTCGGCTCGAAACCCTGCTAGTTGTTGCCGCAGGTCTCTCAGCTCCTGCCTGACTGAGCCGAAAGTTTGTCTACTCCACCGCTTTAAACTTGCTGCAACATTATTCAACTTATGCGCCAGGTCACCAACTGTGTTTGCAGGGAGTGCAGCCTCCCATGCTTGTTCCAGAGCCTCACCGAACCTGTCATCGGATTCCCACGCGCACTCGTAGCGGAAAGGTTTCTTCAGTGAGTATCTCATGCTGCTATCCTCCAACACATTTGACAAGACGATGGGGCTATGGTCAGACTTTGCCGCCGTGAGATGTTCAACTGAAGCAAATGGAAACAAAGCCGACCATCTTGCAGTAGCTAGGGCTCTATCAAGTCGAACACGGCAGAACTCACCCCCACCACTCTCTTCTCGAAGGTCAAATCCAGCCCCTTATACCCCAAATCAGCTAGGTTGCAAACATCAACAGCTTCTCGAAAGCCTGCAATTTGTGCATTGTCCCGTTCATTTGGTCCCATTTGTTCCTCTGGCCGAAGGATCTCATTGAAATCCCCCATGCACACCCAAGGCAGCGTGCTTTCACCTCTCAGAATCTTCATCGTATCCCATGTTTTGTACCTCAAGCACCTGTTTGCAGCTCCATAAAAGTATGATAAACGCCATGGTTCCTCCCCAGGTTGGGAAATCACCGAGTCAATATGATACTGAGAAAAAAGTTTTTATTTCAAGATTGATATTATTCTTCCAATACAAGCACAAACCCCCACTTCTTCCACTGCTACCTACTCCAAAACTACTACTAAAACCTAACCTACTCGCCAAACCTTCCACTCGGTACTTTGCCAGTTGGGTTTCAACAATACACAACACCACTAGCCTCCACAAGATCGCGGAGCTCACGGACTGTCGCAGGGTCGCCAATTCCTCGATAGTTCCAGCACATAGTCCTCATTGGGCTCGACGGTCCTCCTCACCGGAGGCCGCCTTAGCTGTATATCCAACTCCGTCCACAACCATTCCCTCATCCTGTTTCCTCCTCTTCACCACCTGCACTTTCTCGGGCGTAGATGCTGTGTCATTGGCGCCAGAAGATGTAGCACCCTCAAGACGGAGTACTGATCCTGCCACTCTGCCCGCTAGATTCAGGACCTGCTGACCCCTTATATTGACACTACCATCCGCTGCCACCAGCCGCTTCCGGGCTCCTTTCTCACCCCCCTCTTCACCTTGTTGGTACTCCTGTTCAGCTTCCACTCCATCCCCCTCCATCATCTGCGCTTCGGCAGCAGCCCCATCATCTCCAAACTCTCCTCTCCCTCAACCGCCTGATTCCCTTCCTCACCAGCCTCCCCTTTCTCCTCTTCCAGCATCCCTCCGTCTACCTCTTCCTCCTCCATCCCCTCTCCCTCTTCCGCCTAGGCCCTGAGCTGTAGGCATCTCCGGCTCCCAAAGCAGCCAATCCCCCCACCCAAAGGTTCTCGGGTCATGCACACCATCACCACATTCATCAGCTAGGTGTCCCATCCTTCCACAAGCAAAACAGAAATCTGGGAGCTTCTCATAGAAGACACTATACCTCTTGTACTCCTTTAGCGTAATAGGCACAAACCGGACCAGCGGGGTATTGACATCAACATAAACCCTAACTGGTAGAGTGCTAGCCGGGTTTATTCTGCCCTCATTCATAATCACATTGAACGTTGGATCCCCCACCTTTGCTGCAACTTTCTCGGCCAATTCTCTCCTCCTCGTCAGGCCATCCGGTAGCCCCTTCACCCTCGCCCACACCGGTATCTTGTTTAGTCTATACCCTTTGACACCTGAAAAGCCATCATATTCCTGTAGTACCACCGGAGCCCTCCGAAACAACCACGGCCCCCCTTCCATGATCTTCTTCCAATCGCCTAAACAATGGCATTAAACTAGAAACAAATTCGGGCCTTTGACACTGAAAGGCTTCGTGGTGTGGACGCGGAACAGAGCCAACCAGCGCACATCCTTGATGAGTTCATCCACTTCTTCCGAGAAATCAAGCTCCTCCTCCTCCCACCCATGCAACTTCATCCCCGCAAATTGGTCTTCCAGATCTGGATCAGACCCATAGTAGTCGCCATACTCCTCCTCATCTTCCTCTGCCTGATTCCGCACATCTTGCGATCTCTGATTCTGACTATCCTTCCCCCTAGTCTCATCCCTAGCACTCCCCCTCGGCGTCTCTGAACTGCTTGGCCGAGCCGCCGCCACCATCGCTACCGCATCCGCCCTCGCTCCACCCTTCCCCCCTTGCACCTGGTTCGTCAGATCCACCATGCACGCACGCACACACGACGGAGGGTGATGGATCTCACCGACGGCCAACGAGGATCGGCAGCCGGAGAGATTTTACGTGGACTCCGGCAGGATCGCCGGAGGATAGGTGGAACCCTAGGTTAACCTAGAGGAAACTCAGATTTTGCTAGGGTTAGAGTAGTGGGGCGGCTGGGCCTTAGGTGTTAGCTGGGCTTCCTGCGAGGTTAGTCAGGCCCAAGTGGCTGGCCGGTGTTAACACATCCAAGTGTACGGTTTGTCTAGAAAAAACATTCGAGTGTATGGGGTTTGCTCTCCAAGTGTACGGGGTCAATTCAAATTACATGATTGGACTGCTAGAATACTAATTTGCACATGGTCCTACTCAAAAAAATTGCACATGCTATCTGCATGATTACCATGCAGTTTGATTAGTAAAAAAATCTAATCTAAAAATTGTTAGTGGATCAAAATTTAGCAACTTAATTTGTATTTCAGAGTAAATAATAATGGTATGAGTAATAAAACATTAATTCAATCATATATTATATAAATATAATTTTCCGGTTGTGCAATGATTCGATTCTTTATTCAAGAAAAGTATTAACATTGACAAATGTCCATAATTTCTTAAGGTTTTTTTATAGGATTTCTCAAGGGTTTTCAATTGTACACATCCATAGACCAAAAGGATGAGCCCGGCTTTGAATTAACAAAGCCATCAACCGATCAGCATTACAACTCCGGATTACAAAACCACACCAACTAAAAGGAAAGGAAAAGAAACGGCAAAGATACAAGGGCGCTTAGGAGCAGCTCACATTGGACATAACAACAAGCTAGCTAGAAGATGGACATAGAAGACAGAGCTTGGAGATGCCAGGGACCCCACACGCCGAGAGCCAAGGCGAAAGCGCTAACCGGGTCAGGAAAGGGCACCGGCGATGGAGCCTTCTCGCCTGGCTCGAAGGCGCCGCACCGGTGAATGATGGACATGCTCACCCTAGAACCTGGATGTATGGCATCGAAGGAAACCACACGGGCGGAACCAGGCGTTCTCAGCCTGCCGACGACGACTTACCTAGAGCAGAGCAGCGCCAAATGCTAGAGTTTAGGAATGAAAGGGGGGCGAGCAGTCGGGATGCACAAATGGGTAGCAGCAAGGGACAAGACCAAATCTTCGGCTCGCTCGACGAGCTGAAGAGCAGCCACCGGAGGAGGGGAACCCTATCCCCTCCCGTCCTGGAAAATCCACGGGCACCGGAGGAACACTGCAGCCCAACGAAGAGCACCAGAACAGCTTGACCACACACCCAGGGAGACACCGCCGCCGCTGGAGACACGCCGCCGCCGCCGACACACTCCACCTACACCACAACGAAGCCCACAACCCATCTTTGTTCCCAAAACAGCGCCTTCAAGAAAGTTACGCCGCCATGGGCGTCGCCGCTGCCCAACAATGTTGAGGATTTCACTTGGGGGACAAAGGGGAAGGGGGTAGGGGGCAAGACCTGACCGGCACCTCCAACAAGGTGAGCGGCGCCCGCGGGTGTCGCAGCCGGCACGGCTGGCTAGGGTTTTCCCCCGGTCCTGCATCCCCATCACCCACTCCCACCCGAAGAAGAACGGAGCCCCACGGCGAAGCAGGTCGGATCTGAGGGGGGAGGAGCTCGCTGGCGGAGAAGGGCAGTGGAGGCAGCCAGATCTGACGCGGTAGGAGCCGAAACCGCCGCCGCGCGCAGGCCCGCATCCACCGGGGATCTCACCGCCCGCACGACCGAGAACCGCCTACCCGCGCCCACACCACCGGGAGCCGACGAGCCGGCGACGCCACACCTGCCGGGGCCGCCGCCCCGGATCCAAAGGCCCCCGGCGGGCTAGGCGAGGCGGCGAGGGCCCCGCCACCGCCTTCATCAGCAGCGCGCCAAGCTTGCCCGGCAGCAGCTGCCTCAGGCGGCGGCAAGGGAAGGTCGAGGAGGGGAGGGGAACGGCGGGGCTAGGATTTCGCCCTCGGGTCGCCCAAGCGGCGCGACACGAGGGAGGGGAGGGGCCTCCGGTCTATTACGTCCTGGACGCGGCTTCAGCGGTGGGGTTTTTGCCCCCGCGTCAATCTCGAAAAAAGAAGGTGGCCATGCGGCAAGCACGGCAGTGGCGATGGCTGGCGGCGTGGTCACGAGTCACAACAGCAGCTGCGGCTGTGTAAGGACGCGGCTCCGCGCTGCACGGCCAGCAGGACTAGTGGCACGATGATGGTGAGGACGCAGCACGGCCTGGATAGCCAACAGAGCCGCGGCGGTACAGCTATGGATTAGCAAATGAAATTAATCTCAAAAGACAAAATTAATTACCCTTTTAAACTTTTGAAAGGGGTGTGGCTAGCTGATTAATACTAGCTATTTTCCAAAATTAACAAACTTAAACAATAAATGTATCATGTTGCAATATTTGATTATCAGGTCAGTGTAGACATGTGCCTAGCTAGCTACTCCCTCCGTCCGGAAATACTTGTCATCAAAATGAACAAAAATGATGTATCTAAAACTAAAATACGTCTAGATACATCTTCTTTTATCCGTTTTAATGACAAGTATTTCCGGACGGAGGGAGTAGGTTACAAGTTTAGCTAGTGTGGAACTAATATATTTATGAAGAAAAATAATCGGTTCATACTCCCTCCGTCCGAAAAAACTTGTCATCAAAATGGACAAAAAGAGGTGTATCTAGAACTAAAATACATCTAGATACATCCCCTTTTATTTATTTTAATGACAAGTATTTCCGGACGGAGGGAGTATATTCTTGCTCATTACAATTACTCCCTCCGTTTCAGTTTAGAAGTCCTACGCGTATATCTAGGTTGCCAATTTTATCACCCTAATATAAATTATATAACACAAAAATTATACCGTTTGAAAATAGAACATCTGAACTTTACATTGGTATATTTTTTGTAATATATGACTTGTAGTAGGTTAGTCAAATTGACAACCTAGGGGTACGCGCACGCCCTGTAAACTGAAAGAGAGAGGGAGTATTGTTTTACACACAAAAATATAACCATCGTGATTAATAGTAGGCTGCGGCAGTCGAAAACCCTTTTGTTTTTTGGCGGAGCAGCAGTCTAATCAAAACTGAAGCACCTGAACATCCTGCTCAAGGAACGAGGAGAGGCAGTCACGCCAGGATGACGGCCTCGGTCCAAATAGAGAAGTTTGGGAGGGTTCACAATCTAACAACAATATCACGAGTTTATTAAGGAGAAGAGGCACCAACCAGCCCCTGCTTAGGTGGTTTAGAAGCCATTCTGAAGCTCCACGGGGAAACCAATAATTACCCGCAGCGAAAGAAAACCATGACTGTGTGTGCTCCTAACCGAATGGCCACAGATTATTTCTTCACTGCCTACAAAAGTTAGATGCTCGTCAAATTCACGATCTGGCATCATGGAAATACATACGACAAAACAAGATTGTATATGTACTACTTCCTCCGTTCGGAAATACTTGTCCAAGGAATGGATGTATCTAGATGTATTTTAGTTCTAGATACATCCATTTGTATCCATTTCGCCGACAAGTATTTCCGGACGGAAGGAGTACATAAGAGATGCAACTGTAGTACCTACATATCAAGTCAAGGAGGAGGAGCCAACAAGACTTGCGGAGAAAAGAAAAGTTATCTCAAAGAAATCACTCCCAGGTGAAGAAATATTCGCTCGGAATGGAAAATAAATCCACTAGGTCTTGTTAGATGGTGAAAGAGCTCAGGAACAGCAGAATGAACTGCAAGATTGAGCAGTGATATCAGTCGATAATCAGGTGTATGATAATGGTGGAAACTTTTTGGCATAGCCATGTCGCTTGTATTGTACCCGGAGACTTTTGTGGCCTTTTCCTTTTGTTCTTTAGAGCAGGGTTTGTCTCTTCCTCCTTTAAGAATGTATGCATGCCAAGAGACTAGCATGATTAACTTTATAAAATGCGATTAGATATACACTGTTGCAACAATGAAATCACAAAAAAGGTGCATCATTTGTATATTTCGTTTCTCCATAAAAAAAATTAATTTCTAGATATTCCAGGGAACAACTATACAGATGCCAGAAAGAAAACTGGAATTTTGGATTTGAATTGTGAAGATTTCCTAATCTGCAGTTTTTCCAAAAAGAAAACAGACAGATCTTTTTTTTTACTTAAAAACAGATAGATCTGGCTGAGATAATAACACCTCTTGATCCGTGAAGCAGAGCAAACACAGACAAAACTTATGGCAAGATGATCTATTATATCTACACACAATATGCATTGTACTTCCTCCTGTATTAAAAAAAAAACTGATGTTGAAGCAAATTGTAAGAAGTATTACCCCAGAATTGGTGTCTTGCTGAGTTAGTATAGGGAGAATAATTTAAAAAACAGCTTCTGTAAGTGAAACCATGTCTAAGACGTAAATGTTTCTGATACCGGAAAGAGTAATAATACCTCTAGAGCCGCAGGCGGATCAATTCAACGAGTGAAGAAGAGTTGCACATAAAAATAAAGTTATCTCCAAAAAAACCATTATTCCAGATGCAGCTCACTCCATCATCTCTCTCAAATCAAAACTAACAGCACAGCAGCACAAGAAATCCATGAGAAAAACATGTCTAACCCATCGGCCGCAGATTTGCTGCAAAACAAGAAAAAGGCTGATTAGATGCTTAAATTTCTGATCTGACACCGCAAAAAAAAAAACTATGAGAAAACAAACTTATATACAGGATGCAAACCGTACTTAGTCGAAGCCATCCATCCTCGAGTCCAAGGTGAAGATGTATCACTTAGTCATCTGGCTGGCCGGAGATGAAAGAAGTTTTCGCTTGCGTGTAGCTGGCAGAGCTCGGGAACAGAGTGTAGTGCAAGTTGGGGGCAATTAGCATGTGTTCTGGAAGATGGGTGCAGAGGTGATGGTCTGAGCTTTTGGTTTTGCCCCACTTTGCTTTCGTGTTTTCCCAAAGCACATTGTTCCTTGCTTGCAGTTGCAGATAATGTCACTCATTCCTCATCTGTTTTGCGGGCTTTTTCTTTCGTTCTTTTAAGCGTTGTACTGTACTTTGCTTTCCCTAAAGAAAGAAAAAGCATCGCATTCTACCTCTTCAAGCATACTCCCTCCGTCCGTGAATAAGTGTACATCTAGGTTTTGTCCGAAGTCAAAGTTTTAAAACTTTGACCAACTTTATAGAAAAAAGTAGCAGCATTTATGGCATTAAATTAGTATCACTAGATTCATTTTAAAATTGTACTCTCATAATATATCAATTAGATGTCATACATGCTACTATTCTTTTCTATAAAGTTGGTCAAAATTTTAAAACTTTGATTAGAACAAAAGGTAGATGTTCACTTATTCACGGACGGAGGGAGTAGACGCAGAGGGACTATTTTGCAAGTTGCGGTGTGTTTGGGATTTGGACATTGGAGATTATATCCTCTACATCTTTAGGGTCACCCGTGCAGAAGAAAAGAAACATAGCTAGACAGATGAACATACAGCACAGGATTTATACCCAGTCTGGCCGTGTGGTGGGCTGGTGGACTGTACAGCACCAGCAACGGTTTACAATGGGCCGGGCTGGGCTTTCTACCAATCCATAATATCGGTTCAACCAGAAATTGTCGAATAAAAATCGAAATCACCCCTCAAAAACAAGAATAAAAATCGAATTTACCAAGAAATAAAAAAAAGAACAAAAATCAATTTTATACCCATGACACCCGACCATTGTATGGTTTTTATATAAAATAAATACTGTATATACGCCATACTGTAAACCATGAACCAAAAAAATTTGACTCACTTCGGTTTTTCTTGGCATGTTTTTTTTGTTCGGTTTTAAAATGCACAGATTCAATTCAAGCACAGCAGACGAAAGCTATATTACCACTGGGGATAAAAAAGGGCTCAAATGCTCAATTGGCAGCTATAATCCTCACTGACCGACTTGTGTACTCTACTTGGAAACTACATGCTGCAACACAACTTCAGTGAGCACAACAAATTCCGACAAATATCCGCTGACCTATTACAATGCTGGGCAGTTCTGCGCACGCATCCATCGCGCAACACGGTCACGACTGACAACCCTTCTGGGGCTCGCTACTGCTTGTACAAGGTTCCCTAAGGTTTACCGGTTTTTAGAAACTTACAACAGCCCAAATTATACATCCGTCTGTCTGCCTGGCGGTTCGAAATTAAATGACACATGAGTGTACCACGACAACAAAGGATCCTGAATTCCAGATATCCTTTCGAGCACCTGATTGCCTGTTTTCTGTGGGAGCGCTTCAGTTGGCACGCTCCGCGTTGGGAAAGAAGTGCATCGCAAGGGAAGTCGCGCTGGCCACCTTCTGGCGGAGGTTGAACTTGGTTGCGATGAATGGCCGGACATCTTCCACCCCAACCAGACTTTCCAAGAATGGCAGCAGTGCTAGGAGCTCCTTGTCGTTTGGGTCGTCGAACCAGCTCTCGATCGGTATGCCGTTGTCTAGTTGGAACCCAAAGGCCTGAAAGCAAGAATATATCATAAAAGACCTCTTGGTTCATCTGCTTACATGCGTGTTTGTAGCACTGGCACAGAATAAAGGGGAAACTCATTGCTACACAGAATGAAGAAATAGTAACTTATGAGTATCTCATTGCACAGCAGGAAGGAATTAACTAAACCCATGATACTGCTGCTTACTACTGAGGAGCCACAACAGGAACGCTGCTCAGCAAAGGGATGATCAAGTTTCTTCCTGGGGTACTCAATCCCAGTGAGAAAGTAAAGTGGAAGGTTATATTCCAACTGAAAATGCTTCACAAGTAATAGTAAGGTGAAAGGTTCAAAACTGAAGGAAATTAGTTAATGCACTGGCCAGTACGATAGGTTTTATGGATAGGTCATTCATGTTGCTATTTCAGAACAACCAAGAGTCAGACCCAAACATCATGACCATAAACCAGGATAAAATTGAGTTGTAAATTGTAATAAAGACCAGTGCTAATAAAATCATTAAGACTAGATTGGCTCCAATAGCATTCCAGAAAATTTCGAACAGGAAAAAGACTGATCCATGAATAACTAACGTGTATGGTTTAACAAATACCTGCGGAGAATTGTCAACTATGACAACACGAGACAAGTCACGCCCAAGAACAGATAGATCCTTTAAGTAGTTGCCCTCCACATAGACACAAGACTCACGATAAACTCGATGACGGAACAACCTTCTTTTGGGATCAAGAACATTAAGTAGTTGTTCTGCATAGATACTTTGACTAGCCGTGAAGATGATTATCTCAAACATGCTGGCTACTCTCTCCAGGAAATCTTTCAGATATGGGCGGCACCGTACATAGATCGTGTGATCTCTGAGATTAAAATGAACTGGGAAAGTGAAATCAGAATCTTCACACGGCTCAAGAGTAGAATGGACCAGTGTCTCTGCATAACATTACAGAAATAGCTTCAGGTTAGGTTAACACTGAATTCATAATGAACGTAAAACACCAAGGTTACAAATAAGAACTAACACCAGATATAATTACATTTGATCCAACAAGTAGAAAGACGTAACCAAAAAGAACAGAGATTGGTGCACAGCCACAAAATTCCACTTGGCTAACATTAAGTAACAATTTTATAGTTATGTGAATAGTATATAAATAAATAAATAATGAACATAGTACACAAATAATGATGATCATGTTGCAGTACCCATAAGACTAACAAACGTGTGCAATCATGTTCAACAGAAACTTATAATTGCACAAACAGCATGCCTCATGGGTTTCTATAGGTTTCAAGTTCAAACCCAGATCCTTTGCTTCTCTCCCCAAAAAAGATATTTTGGCCCCTGTAAATAAAAATGCTGCAGATCCTTGGCCTTATCAGTGGTATAATAGCATGTATTCGTTTACACATGGAAATAACTAGTTTTCTAACCCCACACACACACACACACACGCACACACTTTTTTTCATCTGCCATTACTATTCGTTCTACTACCTCTGACAAATTTACCACAATTGTTTCATTTGGCACCCTTGCCTCAAATGGATAATTCTGCATGTAATTGATATCCTCTCGTGTACTAAACATATTGATCGTATTAATCATTGCTTTAATGACTTGAATGGCTCATAACAGGAAAAGAGGGAGTGATGTAGAGAAATGATTATATTTACTTCATTATTCACAGAAGAAACATCTTTAAAATAGTTATTCCATCAAGATATTTCGCCAAGACTCAAGAGCAAATATCAGAGATAAAATATTCACCCAAACAATCATCTTACCATCCAGATCAAGGACAAGGGTGGTTCTAGGGCAGCTCCGAGTTTGCTTTGGAAGAAGAACGGGTCGAAACTTGGGTACAACCATTGATAACTCAGGCAAATCCTTTATGAAGGTATAAGGGTCAAACTCATCAAGCTCCTCAGTCTCATCAGGATCAGCGCACCCACCATCTGTTGAGATAGAATCTTGACTTTGTTCATCAATACACTCCAGCTTAGAGTGCTGCATTGCAAGATATATAGCAGACACTTCGGGAGAAAGACTACCCAATTCACTGTACTCATCATCTGCGCGCTTTGTATTACCACATGTTGATTGCACAGGAACTGCAATAAGAGTGTCAAGCCACTTACAAAGGAATACTTATTATTGATTATATGCATGGATGCGAAAATTCAAACACAGATCTGAAAATTGCTAATGTACATGAATTACACGGTGTTGTGTTGGCATAAATAATCACATTTTTCACAGTACAGGATGCAAATAAAAAAATAACTAATTTACATACTCCCTCCGATCCATATTAATTGTCGCAGATTTAGTACAATGCTGCGACAATTAATATGGATCGGAGGGCGTACTTTAATTTTTTATCTACCAAGTTCTTAAAATACCACTGCGGCCATACAATAAAACAAATAAGACAGAAAAAATGCATGCAGTCTAGATTAGTCAGGGAAAGGCAAAGCAAATACAGTGACTAAGGACTTTGAAACTTTTACTTGTTACGACTCATAAAGGAGTGTCAGAAATCACATATCTGCTTCATAAAAGAGCTTGATAATATTAATATAAATCAAATATTCCACAAAGGTGAGGTTACATTGACTATGGGACAGATCTAAGTACATATTGACCTATACATTTATAAATTAGGGAAAGGATGTGGTGCTATGCACATATATACCTTATAGATACGCAAGACATCGAGGAAAATAAGAAGCCATACCAGCCAAGTCACTAGATACTAACGGCTTATGCATTAATGTAGCACACTGATACATCATAAGATGGCAAAATATTCAAACAGCATCGTTTAGAGGGAATCTCAATGTTCTAATTGTGTGTACCTTTGCTCAAGCCATCACTGCCGTCTTCATTATGATGGTGGAATGGTTGAGAAAATATGTTCTCACATGGTTCATCATCATTTCCGTGAGACAGCTAGCAAAAAAGAAGACCAAATAGATGTATAAGAATGTAAAGTAAAGACCAGAGACAGAATTAATTGATTGCTGCACAATGAGGTTCATAGTTGTAGTTTTGCAGATGAGAAAAATAGACCTACAGCATACACATATCTCAGGAATAGCTTATTAAGGACTTAAATATTTTGTTTTTACATCCCAAAATGTTGCTGTGCAGAAAAAGAATATTTAAAAGAGACGGTATTCAGTTTTCAGCTCATTTTATCATCTTTGCTGGACTGCACTGCATGATAACAACGGTAGACAAAGCCAGATCGTATATATAACTCACTTAAACCAGAATGAGCCATACCTTGTGATCAAGCATACTACTACTTGGCACATCAGCAACTCCATTTTCAGTATCAGAATCACATAGAGACGTTAATTTTCTTCCACCACTGAGAACTTGGTTCTTCTTCAGAGGGTCTTCGGCTGCGGAGTCAACAATTAGAGCAATGTTAGCGCAAAACTAAGACACCTCCAGTAGATACCAGGTAGCCAACTTCCTAAAAGTTCATAATATTACATTCTCCCAAACCAACTCCAGCCAATTGAAGGAATAATCACACAAAGAACATTTGCCAAAAGTGAAGTGAAGTCATCAGGTTCAACAAAGAAGTTAGCTTGCTATAAGGGGTATATTATCTTTTCATGCTCAAGAAAGGAAGAGATAAATCTTGCTTCACTAAACTGAATTACTGTGCATAAGATGGTGTGTCAAAGATACTAATACATAAAAAAAATTAGTTTGGACAACAAGAGAACTGACAAATGGCAGTATATGACAAGTTGGATAGTGACCATAAATATATTTTACCTTTGCCCCTCTGTCCAATTTTCTATCAACTAATGTCATATGGGATACTGTACTAGAGATGAAGTTGCACCATAACACAGAACAGTAAGAGGGGGGATAAAAGGTGGGGGAACTTTACCAGGTTTCTGCTTTTTGGAGGAAGAAGTAATTAGATCATTGACTTTCTTATCAGGAGCTGCCGACTGAGTGGATCTTCCAGGTTGTCTACTAGTTTTCGTATTAACATGCTCAACAGTTGCATTTCTTGCAGGCCCTTTTTTTCTTGTCGGCATCCCTCAATCAAGAAGACTTCTTGCCCCCAGTTGGCTCGTATACGAGAAAAGAAACACAAGACCTCACAAGCACACTTCCGCCAAGTCGGTTCAGGGTAACTGCACAAACTCCGTCAAAGTGACCCGCAGAGCTTTCAATGCAAATGAAAGTAACCCTCAGAGTACAGACCTGATGAAAATTGGTGAAGAGAATCAGCTACCAGAAGTATAGTAAAGCCCAGCTCAAATCTCTGTAGGTCAGATCACTATGAAGAGACGTCAGGACTACAATGAGAGGACTCTGCAAGGTAACATGACAGCAATGAGGGTGTTGCAGGGTAACATAACAGGGACGGTTAAATTTGCTACATAAAGTTGATTACAATGACAGTATTCAAATTCAGCAGTCTGTGTGCCAATGCGCTAATCTTATGGACACAAGAAGTTTAGTCTCAGAGAGACTTAAAATTCCTGGAGTCTACATTCCAGGAAACACAGGTGCTTATCGATTTAAATACTCCAACGCTCCAGGCACTCCTTCCTATACCAAAATAGGGGTTTGCCCCATCCCTTCCTGTCATTCATCTATTTGGAGTAAATTCGAGCATCCCTAATCATCCAGCAATTCGATTTTGAAACCGCATACCCTAATTACATTAGAAATCATCAGCTGTGACAAATTGCACACGTTTTGTTTGTTAGGAAGAGCAATTAGCAGCAAGCCAGCCAGAGCATTGCTTCGGCACAACTACTACCGCACTACTCGGAATCGAACGAAGCAAATCCCGGCCGCGCGCCCGCCCAGGGCCTCCTATCTGTAGGGGACCAATCTACGGGTCACTTCCTCCGAGCTAAAGCTTATCCGGAAGGTAGTCGGCGGCGAGTTGGAGGGCGAGGTCAAACCTGGGCGGAGGCGAGCTGGAGGCCGGGGACGAGCTGGGCGGCGGCGAGACGGGGCGGACGGTCCCGGCGGCGTCGATCTGCTGGCGCGGGAGCTCCGTGGAAGTGCCGGCCGCGAAGGACGCGGCTGGCGGAGGGGCGAGAGACGGCGGCGTGGATGGTAGGCGGGAGGTGGGTGGCGAGGGCTGCGACGGCGGGGGTGGGAGGCGACGGCGGAGCGGGGATGGGATGGGAGGGCGAAACCCTAGCCGCTTGTCGCGCACGGGGGAGAGGGGGAGAGAGAGGCTAGCCGCAGCGCAACGCTTCGGGGGAGTGATGAGGGGGAGAACCCTGCGGCTGCGGGCGGCCGGGGGTTTGGGGGGCACGCGGTGGCAGTCCTAGGTAATTTCTTCGCAAACCCGGGTGGGTTTCTGGAACTGAGGGCTTTTCTTTTCTAGTACTAGGGAGGGGCTAGGCTACCGATGTAAAATTCAAATTCGAATTCAAACGAACAGTATACATGGTAAAATTGCGGAGCTTTGAATTATTTTAATTAAAATACTCATGCATGTTGTGAATCGCATCATTATGACGTAGGAAGCATATGTCATACGTGTAATGATGTCTGCATATTTATCATGAAGACTAAGACGGGAGATCTTGAAGAGGGTTTTGAGGACCGAGTACTAATTGACACTTCACACGGTAGGAGGTGGGGATCTTTACTGGAGGAGTTTGTAGTCGCTTCGCTTCCAGGGTAAATCTCCCCTCCTATCATGTACGTCTTCTTCCCGTCGGATTTCAGTTGGGGTTTTTCGGTTTCCTATTTAAAAACATGTTGGCTAAAAATCAGGCACACACGTCTACCATATCAATCTTTTCCTCCATCCATGATTTCCTTGTATGGCCTAGCGCTAGACGGTCGTCACCAACTTATGGAGTGGCTTCCAAATAATTTTTCTCATATTATTTTGTAAAGTTGCTTATCTCGACTCATTATCTAATTTTCTTAGCATTAAGTGATAGTTCGAGCTGATGGGAGGTTCTGGATTGATATTGTTTTTTTTATGTTAGCACATTGCTTAAGCTATGTTACTTGATGATTACAGATCTTGATTCTTTGTATTTTACTTCTGAAAAAAGCGTTAGAGATAACCAATTTCAGAGAAACTATAGTTAAGTATTCTTTTTTGCTATGGTTATTCTACTCTTTTAGCAGAGTCTTTTCCCCCTCTTTTGAGTCTTCCTTTATTAAGCTTTTGTACAAAACAAGTTGAGATGCTTTGCTTGATTTTAGCCTTCATTAACAAACGTACAAGCGACACTAGACCGATGTTAGATGTAGGATGGTAGACTATAGATTATAGAAAATTTGGGCACACCCTCATAGAATTAGTAGAAATAAACTTAGCAATATTGAAAGCACAAGTGCTCCCTGGGTGATTTTGGTAATTAATGTCAACATATCTCTTGTTGGACTAATATTTCTACCTAGTATATTTCAGATAAGTTCAACATTGGAGTGGCATGGACATGGACAAGAGGATGTGGAACCCCTTCAAGATGCTAAGGACAAATATTGGCAAATGCTCAAGACTCTCCATTTTCATTTTAGTGATCCAAGATCACATTGAGTCCATAGGAAAGCCAATACTATTAAAAGGGGATGAGGTGTTGTTTAATGGCTTGCTTGCTCAAAGTGCTTAGTGATATGCTCCAAAGCCCTCAACCACTTTCTCATATCCACATATGTCCTAAACCTAAAAGTCAAACTCGGTCCCATCGATTTGATCTATCCGGCGCCACCGAGTCCATCTGATACAGCCACTACCAAACCCTAATCAGTTCGGTCTCACCGATGGGATCTCGGTCTCACCGAGATGGGCTTGCAAATTCTCTGTGACCTATTGCAACAATTTCGGTGTCACCGAGTTTGTTTAGTCGGTCCCACCGAGTTTGCTTGACCAATACTTAGTTTGCTTATTACAAAAATCGGTCCCGCCGAGTTTGTGTAATCGGTCAAACCGAGTTGAGGTTTTACCCTAACCCCTGCACATCGGTCCCACCGAGTTGACTATGTCGGTCCCACTGAAAAGCCTAACGTTCATATTTTGACCTGAATCGGTCTGACCGAGTTTTACCATTCGGTCTCACCGAGTTTGGGAATCTGTATGTAACGGCTAGATTTTGTGTGGAGGCTATATGTACCCCTCCACCCATTCTTCATTTGTGGAGAGAGCCATCAAAACGTGCATACACTTCCAGCATTCATTTTCTGAGAGAGAACCACCTACTCATGTGTTGAGACCAAGATATTTCAATCCAACCACAAGAATCTTGATCTCTAGTCTTCCCCAAGTTGCTTTCCACTCAAATCATCTTTCCACCATAGCCAAATCTGTGAGAGAGAGATGAGTGTTGGGGAGACTATCATTTGAAGCACAAGAGCAAGGAGTTCATCATCAACACACCATCTATTACCTTTTGGATAGTGGTGTCTCCTAGATTGGTTAGGTGTCACTTGGGAGCCTCCGTAAAGATTGTGGAGTTGAACCAAGGAGTTTGTAAGGGCAAGGAGATCGCCTACTTCGTGAAGATCTACCCTAGTGAGGCAAGTCCTTCATGGGCGATGGCCATGGTGGGATAGACAAGGTTGCTTTTTCGTGGACCCTTCGTGGGTGGGACATGTCATTTCTGCTCAGGGTGTCTCTACAGATCCTGCCAAGATAACAGCTGTCCAACAGTGGCCTACTCCAACTAATGTTAAGGAAGTCAGGGGTTTCCTTGGACTCAGTGGTTACTATAGGAAATTCATCAAGCATTATGGGATTATTGCCAAACCTCTCACTGAACTTCTCAAGAAAGGAATGCCATTTGTGCGGACCAGTGTCACTGAAGAAGCCTTTGTAGTGCTCAAACAAGCCCTAATATCTGCTCCAGTATTGGCTGTGCCAGATTTTTCAAAACCATTTACTGTAGAAACAGATGCATGTGAATATGGCATTGGGGCTGTTCTAATGCAACAGGGACACCCACTGGCATTTGTTAGCAAGGCTTTGGGGCCCAAGAACATAGGTCTGTCAGTTTATGAGAAGGAATACCTGGCTATTCTGTTGGCTGTAGATCAGTGGAGGTCATACTTGCAGATGCAACAGTTTATTATCAAGACTGACCACAAAAGTTTGGCACACCTGCAGGATCAAAGATTGCACACTCCATGGCTACAGAAATGTTTAACCAAGCTACTGGGCTTAAACTACACAATTTAGTATAAACAAGGAAACACCAATGCTGCTGCTGATGCACTTTCCAGAAGACCTTCTGATGGAATAGCCCTTTACCAGATCTCTTGTGCACAACCTACATGGTTGCTGGAAATTGTTAAGAGCTACAATGGAGATCCTAAAACACAAGACATATTGCAACAACTGACCATCGATCCTGCATCTAAGCCACAGTTCTCTCTGCACCAAGGTCTCCTTCGTTACAAGAACAGTATATGGGTTGGGCCTGATACAGATCTGCACCTTAAGATTTTTATAGCCTTTCATGCTAGTCCAGTTGGAGGGCATTCTGGGTTTCCAGTCACATACAAAAGGATTATCTCCCTCTTCAGGTGGCAAGGAATGAAAAACTTCATCAAAAATCAAGTCCAGTCCTGTTTAGTGTGCCAGCAAGCTAAACCAGAGAGAGTTCAATACCCTGGACTGCTCTCTCCTCTGCCAGTACCTTCCAAAGCTTGGGACACAGTGTCTATGGATTTTATCTCAGGTCTTCCTACATCCTTCCAGTACAACTGCATACTAGTGGTGATTGACAAGTTCTCTAAATATGGCCATCTCATTCCTCTCTCACACCCCTTCAATGCTCAGAAAGTAGCTGAAGTTTTTATAGATAATGTGTACAAGTTACATGGGATGCCCAGGCTCATAATCTGTGACAGAGACCCTATTTTCACTAGCACCTTCTGGCAACTGCTTATATCGAGAACTGGGGCAGAACTGAACATGAGTACAACATATCACCCAGAGACTGACGGTCAAACTGAAAGAGTAAATCAGCAAATTGAGTGCTTCTTGCGATGTTTCATTAGTGCCCATCCTACTAAGTGGAGCAAATGGTTGTCACTTTGTGAATTCTGGTACAATACCAACTGGCATTCTGCACTGAACAGATCACCTTTAGAAATCATTTATGGATAGACTCCGCGGTTTTTTGGGATATCTGCTTCTGATACAATTGCTCCTGTTGATATCCAAACGTGGTTGGACTCCCGACAATTGATGATCGCTTCAGTCAAACAACATTTGTTGCGTGTCCAGCAGAGAATGAAACATCAGGCAGACAAGAAACGAACTGAACGAGTTTTTGCTGTCAACGATCTAGTATTTCTCAAATTGCAACCCTACGTGCAATCGTCAGTTGTCAGAAGAGCCAACCATAAGCTTTCATTCAAGTATTTTTGTCCTTACAAGATACTTGACAAAATTGGAGATGTTGCATACCGACTGGAGCTGCCTCCTGACAGTCGCATACACCCAGTGTTTCATGTATCTCAGCTCAAAAAGTTCATTCCCCCAACGACCCCGGTGCAAGCACAGTTACCTTCTCCTACAGCCAGTCTGCAAGTGCCTGTTCAGGTTTTGAATCGTCGCGTTCGTCAGTCTGGCCGCAAAACAGTGATGCAAGGTTTAATTCTCTGGAGTGACGGTACACCAGCCACTGCTACTTGGGAGGACTTGGACTCGTTGAAGCAGGAGTTTCCGCGCGCTCCGGCTTGGGGACAAGCCGGTTCACAAGGAGAGGGGGATGTCAGCGTCGCCAAGACAAGGACTGAACCACTGGTTCAGTCGACACAAGCTATTGCCGATCAGCCGACTGTAGCGGATCCGGCAATAGAAGATGGCGTGGTACAAATCAAACAAGGAGATGGGTCGGCCCGGCGGCCCAAGCGAGCGACCAACCCACCGCGTTGGCTCGATGACTATAGCCTGGCCCGTTAACTGAGCTAACGGTCACTGGTTTAAATAGAGATCGATCTCTCCCTGTAATAGTTGGCTAGGAACGGAATGACGGCTTCGGCCGGTGTAATCGGATAGCTGTGTGGGTGGTTGGGTAGATAGCTACCGAAACTTTTCCCCAGTTCAAATTCGAATCCCTAAATTCTTCCCCGATCTAGCGAGTAGCTTACACTAACTTTTTTTGGCCCGCGTACGTAACCGCGCGCTGACCGGGCCGGCAATCTCCCAGCACAACTCTTTTTGACACATGGAGCTTAACCAGTACAGTTTTTCCCCGAAACCTCTAAGGCGCTCCTGGCGGCGACTCTAGGGTTTCGACGTGGAACTCATCGGCAGCCGCAGATCCAGATCGGCGGGCTGCCTGGAGCACGGCGGCATAGGAGATGGCAACATCCTCTCCGCCGGGCACACAGGAACCTCAGGACCCAGTAACCCTATATCAGCAAAATCGCTGCTTGAGGAAGCGCACGGGAAGCTGGATATCTCCGAGGAGGAGGCTACCCCACTCGTGATCGACAATCGCAATGAGGGTGGTCAGGCGTAGTGGCTGTTGGCTGGCAAAGTTCTTCACCGCAATCAATATCACATCCAAACCATTGGCAACGCGCTTCGGCCGGCGTGGGGGAATCCGAGAGGTTTGCAATTCCGCTCAGTTGGACCGAACAAATTTGTTGCAGAATTTGAGACACAGAGAGATCGAGATAGAGTCTGGGCTGGATCGCCGTGACATATCAATAAGAACACGATAATCTTGGCCGAGTTCGAGGAACACATGCGCCCAGATGAGGTCAGTTTTGATCGGCTCCAGGTGTGGGCTAGGGTTCTTAATTTGCCTTATAATCTGTGAGATGATGCATGGGCCCTAACCATTGCGCGGATGATTGACAAGGGAACCACTAGTGCAAAGTTCGATCATAATGGTGGTTACCTGAGAGCTAGGGTTTCAGTGGAAGTCAGCAAGCCGCTCCGTAGATGGATACTGATTGATTCTGCTCGGAGGAAGAAGGTAGACCCATATGATATCCAATATGAGCAGACACCCTACTTTTGTTTCTCATGTGGTAGGCTAGGACACTCCGATCTTTTCTATCAGACCCCGGGCACCAGAGATGAGAAGGGTGATCTACCCTTTGGGCCGAGTCAGCGAGCACCTGAGGAGAACAAGAAACCAACTTCAAATGACAGTTCATCCAGGGGACAGAGCTCGGAGCCAAGTAACAAACAAGAAACCAGGAACTCAAGTACCAAAACCATACCCGATGGTGAGCAGGAGGTGAACTCGCCGGTGAAAAACAAGGACAGATCACACAGTAAGAGGAAGGACGCTCCAACGTATGTGTATAAGCCGAAGCAGCTCTTGCTCCTAGCTGGCACAGGTGATGCTGTTCATGAGGATCCGGATCTTGGCAGCAGCTGCACATGATGAGGATGAGGGGACCGAAAAGTTTCCCAAAAAGAAGAAGCCTACTCTGTAAAATTCGGCAGAGACCGTTAATCGGTCCTGCCCGGCCCAATGAGTTGTATTAGCTGGAACGGCCGGGGGCTTGGGAACCCCAAGGCAGTTCACGAGCTTCGCAGTATAGTGAAGCTGGAAGGACCCACTCTTCTCTTCGTCATGGAAACAAAAATTAAAGGGAAGAGAGTGCGAGACTTACAGAGTCATCTTGGCTTTGATGGATGTTTTGCTGTAGATAGTGTTGGTCTAAGTGGGGGCATAGGCCTCTTTTGGACTAGAGATGTGATGGTAGAACTGAAGAACTTTATTTCTGCTCATATAGATGTGATGGTGAAATACAAGGACCAAAACTCCTTTGAGTGGAGGTTTACTGGTTTTTACGGAGCACCTCGAGCTGAGGATCGTCACCATAGCTGGAGGTTTTTGCGTACTTTATATGCCGTGCCACATTCAGCATGGATATGTGTCGGTGACTTCAACGAAACTTTATATGCATGTGAACATTTTAGCAGAGCAGCAAGGCCGGAGAGCCAGATGCGAGCCTTTCGTGAAGTTACAGATGATGTGGCCTTCCAAGATCTGGGATGGTCCAGCACTGCGTATACTTGGGACAATCATCAAGAAGGTGTAGCAAATGTAAAAGCAAGGCTTGATAGAGCTTTTGCTAATGAGGAATTCCGGCAACATTTTAGGCATATTAGGATCAGACATCTTCCCTCCATAGAGTCAGATCATTGCTTTGTTGTAGCGGAAATAAAAGAGAATTTTCCAAACATGTCAAGAGCTAAGAAACAATTCAGATATGAAAACGTTTGGGCTTCGCATGTGGATTATGATCAAATAGTCGCAAGAACTTGGGAGCAAGCTCATTGTGGCCCGGGGCTCCAAGGTATAGCCGGCTCTCTTGACCTGTTAAGAAGGACGCTATAACCATGGGGTGCACGGGAGTTTGGCTGCCTCACACGTAAGGTGAGACAGCTCCAGAAAAGACTTCAGAAACTACGATGTCGATCAGTTGGATGTGGACCGGCTGAAGAGGAGCGGGCTACTGTTGGTAGCTTGCGGGAGGCGCTCCCACAGGAAGAAATTTGGCTACGGCAATGTTCACGGGTGTTGTGGCTTCGGGTGGGAGATCGCAACACCTCTTACTTCCAGGCTCAAGCAGCGCAAAGACAAAGACTTAACAGGATCCAAGGCCTGCATCGTCAGGATGGTTCACTTTGTGCCACTGAACCCGAGGACAAGAGTGAGGTGCAAGTTTTCTACGAGAACCTTTATGAGTCTCAAGGTTACTCGAATGCGACCGATCTGTTGAACCATGTTCCAGCCAAGGTTACTTTGGATATGAATACTAAGCTCACTAAACCGTATACTGCGGCTGAAGTTCGTACAGCGTTATTTCAAATGGCCCCGTCTAAAGCATCGGGGGTTGATGGTTTCACGACTGGTTTTTATCAGCGGCACTGGGGTTTAATTGGTGAGGATGTAACCCGAGTAGTGCTAGATTTCTTGAATGGAGGTGAACTACCAGCTGGGTTGAATGATACTTCGATTATGTTAATTCCCAAGATACGACACCCTCAGTCAATTGCTCAATATCGGCCCATTGCTCTATGTCCGGTTCTTTATAAAATTGCAGCCAAATGTATTACAAACCGGTTGAGACCTGTAATGGACTTGATCATTAGTGAAGAGAAAGTGCTTTTGTCCCTGGACGTCTTATAACTGACAATGTACTAGTGGCATATGAAAGTGTGCATACTATGAAGAGGAGGAAGAAGGGGAACAATTTTGCTTGTGCTGTCAAGTTAGATATGATGAAGGCCTACGGTAGAGTTGAGTGGCATTTCCTTGAAGCCATTCTAACAAGGCTAGGGTTCAACATGATCTTCACTCGATTGATAATGAAGTGTGTTACTTCAGTCAGGTTCTCAATTCGTTTTAATGGAGAACTACAGCCTTTCTTCACACCTTCACGTGGATTTAGGCAAGGAGATCTAGTGTCTCCATATCTCTTTTTGATATGTGCAGAAGGCCTCTCTTCGCTGCTCAAGTCTCATGTTGGAGGACATATCGACAGAGGTATTCGAGTAAGTTATAGATCACCTTGGGTGTCACATTTATTATTTGCAGATGATAGTTTGATTTTCATCAGTGCAACTAATCAAAGTGCTATTCGATTGAATGAGATCCTTAGAATTTATGGTGATGCTTCGGGGCAATGTGTCAATCGCGATAAAAGCTCTATCTATTTCAGCTCCAACACGCCAGCACACTTGAGATGGCAGCTGAAAACAGTTCTGAACATTCCTGTGGAGGCTTTCAGCGAGCGCTATCTGGGCCTGCCAACTGCTGTTGGTCGTATTAACAGTGGCACCTTTGATCACATCGGGGAGAGGGCACGGAGCAAGATGCAGGGATGGTCAGAAAAGCTACTGGCTTGTGCCGGCGGGAAACCTTGCTAAAGTCGGTGGTTCAAGCCATTCCAACTTACTCGATGAGTACTTTTTTGCTCACTAAAAAGTCTGTAAGAGTCTTACTTCTCCCATGGCAATTTTTGGAGTAGCTCTCTTGACAAGAATGGGATGCATTGGGTGTCGTGGAAGAATCTAGCAACACCGAAGTGCAAAGGAGGTATGGGCTTTCGAGACCCTCATCAGTTTAACCTTGCGCTACTGGGAAAGCACGGGTGGAGATTCCTAACCAATCCAAGTTCTCTTTATGCAAGGGTTTTAAAGGGCCGCTACTTTCCTGACATGGATTTTATGCATGCAACAGTCCCTAAGTCTGCATCTGCAACTTGGAGGGCGATCATAGCTGGCAGGGAAGCTTTGAAGGTAGGCTTGATCAAAAGAGTGGGAGATGGATCTTCCATTGATGCATGGACAGATAAGTGGATTCCGGGCACAATTTCTATGTCCCCCATGATGAAACCGACGGCTGCTACAGTCCACATGGTGTCAGACCTCATTGACACGGATAACTGGTCCTGGCGACAGGAGCTAGTAAGGTCAAACTTCATTGCCCCAGATGCGGATGCGATCCTCAACATACCAATCAGGCGTGGGGGTGGTGATGATTTCTTTGCTTGGGCCTTTGATACTTCAGGTAACTACACAGTTAAATCGGCGTACCATGCTCTAATGACTCAGAACGAGCGTCTTGCTCTAGGAGAAGGAATGGATACCGGAGCTTCAAGAGATGAATCACAACTGTGGAGTGCTCTATGGAAACTCAAAGTTATCCCAAAGGTGCGTGTGTTTTGGTGGCGTGTACTTCGACGGATACTGCCTGATGAGTGCACACTCAAATACCGCCATATTGCAGTCATCGACAGATGCAATATTTGCTTGGCTAAGGAGGAAGATCTCATGCATGCACTTATTCATTGCACACATGCACATCGCTTCTGGAACGAAGCGTTTGTTTGGTTTGGCATTAGATTACCTCCACTTCACCCGGACTCTTGGTCTCGGGATATCTTATGTGATACTCGGTTCTCTGAGGATGATCGACCAAAAATCATCACCATCATGTGGACGATCTGGCACTCTCGCAACCGAATTAAACATGGAAAAGAAGGTAGGGATCTGACAGCAGCTCTCCGAGCCACTAAGGAAGCCCTAGCCCTACTTGAGATGCCACGCAACACACCTATTGTTCTTCCTGGACATGGGTGGAGACCACCAGAACAAGGCGTGATCAAGATCACAACTGATGGGGCACTGAATTTTGCAGATGGAAGGGGGGGGGCATGTGGTGTAGCTCGTTCCTCCAATGCATTATTGGGGGCCTGGTGCAAACCATTCGTGGGCATCTCTGACCCACTTATTGTTGAAGCTTTGGCAATGCGAGAGGGAGCCCGCTTTGCTGCACTACGAGGGCTATCGCAAGTGATCATGAAAGTGGACTGTCTGGAGTTGGTGACACTCTAGAACACTCGCCACAATTCTCGATCGACTGTGGCACCTATCTTAGAAGAAATAGGAGAGCTACTCTTTAATTTTCCTGTATTTGTGATTCAGCATGTAAACCGGTCGGCAAACTTACCGGCACACCTTTGTGCTAAGCATGCTTGCACTCTGAATGTGACCGAAAGTTGGCTCGACAAAACCCCGAGCTTCCTGGTATCAAGCCTTCTGGCTGATTATCCAAGAAACTCTTTTGTTGAATAAAAGCTCTCTGATTTGATCGCAAAAAAAAAAACAAACTCTTTTTGACGCTATACTACAGGTCAAAAAAATATTGGTCAACGGTGGGTTTCCAGCACTGACACGTGGGTCATGCTTTAATGATGGAAGACGTGCATCATGCATGCAGAGTGTCACATCGACACGACACGTACGTGCGTTGATTTTACAAACTTTTTCAATCTGTCGCTCTCCGTTCTAGTTCTGGCAATCAGCGCACGACTACCTAAGCGCTGGCAATTAAACACAATGGCTACGCTGTGTTTACACTAAAAATGTTAGATTCTGATGTTTAAGAAACTGAAGCATAGTGGAGTTGTCTCCGAGAAATGATATGCTACCATATCATGTACGGGATATATCGCGCTGGATCCACCTTCTACGTACCATTTCTTTGAGATTAGCACTACATTTTCTAGTTTTGGCAAAATTTGTCTTGTCTTGTTGGTTTTTCTTGTCTTGTTAGTTTTGTTTCTTCTTGATTCAGAGTGTAACATAATGTTCCATTGTGTAGCATCGTATATTTGTCAACAGCCAAAAAACATGGCGCAAATCACAAAAGAGCGACAGACGGTGTGGATGCCTGCACGGTATATCCCGTACGTGCATGCATGTCACGTTACTCGTTTGCACGACCAGCAGGCGGACCGGGGTGGTAAATCTGGAAGCAGCCTCAACTCTAGGTCGATCGTTTTGCTTTTTCTTGTACTTCATCCGTGTCAAAATAAATGACTCAATTTTATACTAACTTTTCCAAAAATAAATGACTTAACTTTATACTAACTCTGTAAAATGAATATAAAGTTGAGTCACTTATTTTGGGACGGTGTGAATAGTACTTCCTCCGTTTCTAAATAATTGTTTTTCTAGAGATTTCAACAAATAACTACATACGAAGCAAAATAAGTGAATCTATAATTTAAACATGTCTACATACATCCGTATGTTATAGTCCATTTGAGATGACTAGAAAGACAAATATTAGGGAACGAAGGGAGTACATTGCATGCACGTGCAGAGAGTTGATCACTTCCACGCGGCGGAGGAAGCTGGTTAATTACCGTCGACTGGACCGGGCCATCGCGGCGGAGACATCACACTCACATGTCGCCGCTCAGCTCTTGCTGGCCAAGTTATAGCTCGATCGTGGCCGGTCAGCTCATCTGTTTCGCCTATAATGATTGGGTAATCATCAGCTCCGGTCCGGTCGTCCCTTGTTGGGGTTTACTATTGCCGATCGGCCGCGAACGGTCGCCGGCTGGTTCATCGATCGACGACGACGACGACTTGTCTAATGATTCGTTTCTAATGAAGCCTGCCTAGAAATTTCATAGAGTACGTACGAAAGGGTAGAAGTCAGTATAGCTTCCATCACATCGTACGATCGACCATGTGTTTTCTGCCGCGGCGCGTCGCGTGCTAGCTACGCCAAGATCGATCGATGCTTCTACATGTACGTACGACTATGTTAGCCAGGGGCGGGCGCGGGGTTTGAAGACTGTATTCAAATCTTGAAAACATTTTTTGACGCATATAACCTTTCTTTTGGCGCGTATATCTGATTATAGCAGCATATTGACTAGTTCTAAACTATATAAAAGATAGCACATAATAAATTATATTCATAAAAATTGATCATAATTTTTTATTGTTCAACATCTATCTAGAAGTAAAAGTTGTTCAACATATCATGGCAAAATTTAAGATATATAGAGAATAGAAAATAGGAAATCATAAGAAACCTTACAAATCACAGGATAACTTTCGAGCAGCTTGCAGATGGAGTCCTGAACTAGCCGCAGCTTGTGAAGCATGGAAGACGATCAAATTCGAGTTCGAGCCGGTAGATACTATCGATTAACTAAATAAAACTAAAGATAAAGAAGGTATAAATAAAAAGAAACGAAATAAAAAGGTGATCCTTGATGCTTCGAAAACGAGTCATGATATTCTCATCCTTAACTTGCAATAAGAATTTCCTTTCAATGAATGTGACCAAGCAGATCTTTCCGATAAAGCTCCCAAATCTGTAGTATCCGTATTTTTTATCTTCATTTTTTACACCTGGAAAGTAAAAAAATTCAAGTTTTATAGTACTGCAATCGTTATACATAAGGCTCATTATAACAAATTCAAAATTTATAAACATTCTCACATTACAACCTCAAATTGAAAATTGCAAATTCTCATGTCTAAACAATTCCTAATTGATTGCAAACAAGCCTCTAATTTCAATATAGTTAAATAGAAAGATAAGTGGTCAAACTAACTTACTTAGGAGATCAAACTCTGTCACTGTCTATACTGCACTAGTGCAGCCTGCTGGACACCGAACAGAAAGCAGCTAGAAGAAAACCGTGCTTGTCCTCTGCAGTTATAGATGAATAATTCAGTTCAACTAAGATTTGTCATGAAATTAATACATCTAATTGGATGAGAGCGTGGAGTTATACGAATTCGGTTCGACTAACAATTCATACTTTCAGACTAAAAATTCAGTCCGACAAAGAATCCCAATTTCGGAAGTTGATTAATTATCAAGTATACCTTCAGTAGTTCAATCTATGGTTGTGGCTTTGAAATTGAATCGATTCGGCCTGCTGCTGCCCGCTACCGACTTCAGGGATCAAAACGAAAAGGAGGCAGAGAGTGAGGGATGGATTCGTCACGGTGGCGCCCCGTGCGCACGCGCGATCTTTGATCAGGTCAGGTGATGCGACGGCAACCGCCCTGGCCGGTCGCCTGGAGGAGTGGCGGCTCGTGTGTGAATAGAAGATCGATGCGTGCAGGGAAGGAGGTGTCGGTTCGTCTCTACCTCTGATCGATCGATGGAGTTTTTTGGGGGCGATAATGAATGTGTGTTTTTTTAGGAGTGCAATAATGAATGCGTGCGTCCGTGCGCGGCGTTACTGGACTGAGAAGTGGACTCGTCGGTTCAAGAAAAAAAAGACTTGAACTCGTGGTGTCGAGGGAAAATAGAAGTTGGGCATCTGGGCCAAGTTGTGGTCATGGAGCGTGGTGGACATGTACCGAGTTTCATTTTCCATGTACTTCCTCCGTCCCTAAATGTAAGTCTTTTTAGAGATTCCACTATGAATTACATACGGAGCAAAATGAGTGAATCTACACTCTAAAATATGTCTATATACATCCGTATATAGTTTGTAGTGCAATCTCTATAAAGACTTATATTTAGGAACGGAGGGAGTACTTAACAGTATATATATATATATATATACACACCTAGTTTTTTGCTAAAAATAATGGGTATTAAGTTGAATACCCTTGAATTGAGGTGGGCCCACCCCTAGCTGGTCAGCGGGGAGAAGTGCCCTGTACAGGAGGCCGTGGTTACGGGAAGACGAGGTGATGACGTGCGTCGCACGATCTGAATCTCATGGCGGTGGTGGTAGCAAGTTCAGGGAATGGCAGCAGCAGCAGCCAGATCCTCCGTGCCCATACTTCGTTTCTACTGTTCACCAAATCTAGTATCCATTCAGTTGTTGTGAATTTATTTGTTGTGTATGAAGTAGTAACACTTGATAGTCTAATATTCATATATATGGGATGATTGTAGGAATTTTCTGAAGAAGTTCTGAAATTGTTCTCAAGTGCAGCAGCAACCGAATTTTGTCATAGACACGTACGGGATTCTCTTAAAATTATTGACTGGGTATGTTGTTGTATTTGTAAACGAAGATTGCTTGTTAATTTTATCCAAGAGAGGCATGCTTCTTTTGTTTGGTGTAAACAGTATGACCAGTTTACCAAACAACTTCTCATTCATCCCATGGCACCTCATACAACCTACCAAACACATATTCAGCTTAGCCAGTTCCACAACACACAAGCAACCAAACACACATATCAGTTTAGCATCGCATTAGCTCAGCCATGCCACACTCAGCCAGCATGCTAAATGCGATGCAGCCAAATATGACCCAAGCAACCAAACACGCCCCAAGGAACCCAACACATCGACCGATCGTCACTGGCCCTGCCTGGAAATTTCGTAACCGTGGCCGTTGTATACGTACGTAAGTGCATCACATGCATACGTACGTTACCTCAATGCGTTTCGTGTCCGTGCTACTTAAAAATGGATCGGTCCTGTGTACGACCTTGCATGTTCATACGAAGACGTATCCATTCCGACCGAATCCTCATTATGAAATCTACCAGTATTCCGAGGTATCCCAAGATACTTTTTTTTTTGCGGGTGCAACCCAAGATACTTAAAAGGCAAGCTACCCTCTACACATGTAAAAATAGGACTATGTTCACTAGCTACTCATATAATTTTGCTTTGCCAAAACAAAACAATTGGCTTTGGTGATAATTGAGTTTTAAACCAGAAAGTTGTTCAAACGTGCACAAAATAAACATGCATGCTCTCTTCGTCACCACCTCTTGCATTGCATGATGGTCGCCAGTGCATGCAAGGAACAATGAAACAATGCATACGAAGCACTATAAATAGGGGCTAATGCATACCTAGAGCAGCACACCTAGCTAGCCTCATTTGGCAAACTAATTAATCCCGAGCGCTACATTAGGGTCTCTCTGATTGATCGAACAGAAGGAGTAGCTAGCTAGCTTTCAATGGGGAAGATGAGGACATCCTTCTCATCTGCAATTACCAAGGCGCTACTGCTGACGCTAGCCTTCATCAACCTCGCGATCCAGAGGCTGCTGCTGCTCAGGCGCCCCAAGAGCAAGGTAGCGAGCGGTGCCGGTGGTCGCAGCTCCAGCATTACTAATGCTGCGTTGGCGGCGGCCCTCCCGCCGGGGCCGGTGCCCTGGCCGGTGGTGGGGAACCTCCCCGAGATGATGTTCAACAAGCCGGCGTTCCGGTGGATCCACCAGATGATGGAGAAGATGGGCACCGACATCGCCTGCGTCCGCCTGGGCGGTGTCCACGTCGTCGCAGTCACCTGCCCCAGCATCGCCCGTGAGGTGTCAGGTGCTCAGGAAGCAGGACGCCAACTTCGCCTCCCGCCCGCTCACCTTCGCCTCATCCGCCTTCAGCGGCGGGTACAAGAACGCCGTGCTCTCGCCGTTCGGCGACCAGTGGAAGAAGATGCGCCGCGTACTCACCTCGGAGATCGTCTGCCCGTCCCGGCACCGGTGGCTCCACGACCGCCGCGCTCACGAGGCCGACAACCTCGCCCGCTACGTCTACGCCCTCGCCACGGGGTCTGCGTCCGCGTCGGGCGTGGACGTGAGGCACGTGGCGAGGCACTACTGCGGCAACGTGATCCGCTCGCTCGTCTTCGGCCGGCGGTACTTCAGCGAGCCTCAGCCGGACGGCGGGCCGGGCCCGATGGAGGTGGAGCACATGGACGCCGTGTTCACGTCCATGGGTCTCCTCTTTGCGTTCTGCGTCTCCGACTACCTCCCCTGGCTGCGCGGCCTGGACCTCGACGGCCAGGAGAACATGGTCAAGGAGGCAAACGCGACGGTGAACCGGCTCCACGACACGGTTATCGACGAGCGGTGGAGGCAGTGGAAGTCCGGCGAGAGGAGGGAGCTCGACGACTTCCTCGACGTGCTGATCACGCTGGAGGACGCCGAGGGGAAGCCACTGCTCGCCATCGACGAGGTCAAAGCACAATCGCAGGTAGGTCTCCCATGGCCATGGGTGCAATGTCAGCGCACGTCAAGCATGTATACTAGGTGAAAAAAAAGTTGACTACACACCCTATTAATGTGTTGCATGCGATGATGATGCAGGACATAATATTCGCTGCGGTTGACAACCCGTCGAACGCGGTCGAGTGGGCGTTGGCGGAGATGGCGAACGCGCCAGAGGTGATGACGAAGGCGATGGAGGAGATGGACCGGGTGGTGGGCCGGGAGCGGCTCATGCAGGAATCAGACATTCCGTATCTCAACTATGCCAAGGCGTGCATTCGTGAGGCATTTCGGCTGCACCCGGTCGCCCCCTTCAATGTGCCACATGTTGCCCTAGCCGACACCACAGTCGCCGGTTACCGCATGCCCAAGGGCAGCCATGTCATCCTCAGCCGATCTGGGCTTGGCCGAAACCCAACCATCTGGGACGAGCCGCTCTGCTTCAAGCCAGAGCGCCACATTAATATGGATGATGGCGGCAACGTGGTGCTCACGGAGAACGAATTGCGGTTCATCTCCTTCAGCACTGGCCGCCGCGGATGCATCGCATCGTCGCTTGGGACAGCCATGTGTGTGATGCTCTTTGGACGGCTACTACAGGGGTTCACTTGGAGCAAACTGCCAGGGTTATCGGCCATTGATCTCAGCGAATCAGAGCACGACTTATTCATGGCCAAGCCGTTGGTGCTACATGCTGAGCCGCGCCTGCCGATGCATCTCTACTCCGCCACCGACATCTAATAGATCTCTGGTCGGCTAGAAGTGAGCGTAATAATATTCTGTTATCACAATAACCAGTTCCATCAATAGTATAGTCATGCATGAGCTCTATGCTCTATATGTGTAACAATTCTTCTTCTCAATTGGTTAATATCTGTTTGTGTGGAAGTGTGCGGATGTACATTGCCATCAATTGTGCATGTCTGTACACCGTGAATTTGTTTACTTATTTCAACTCAAGGAGCATAATCCGTAGTCAAACTGATAACACATGATCTTGAGGTCAGGGATGGAGCCAAGATTTACACATAGAGGGGACGAGCTTGCTCATGGAGGGGGCAAAGTTCTTAGGAAATGAGAAAATTTGGCAGCAACATCCACTACTAATGAAGTAGAAGCATGTCGTTGAGACTACCCCCCCCTCCCCCCCTCCTTGAAGGAAATATGCCCTAGAGGCAATAATAAAGTTATTATTTATTTTCTCATATCATGATAAATGTTTATTATTCATGCTAGAATTGTATTAACCGGAAACATGATACATGTGTGAATATATATAGACAAACTTAATGTCACTAGTATGCCTCTACTTGACTAGCTCATTAATGAAAGATTGTTATGTTTCCTAACCATAGACATGTGTTGTCATTTGATTAACGGGATCACATCATTAGGAGAATGAAGTGATTGACTTGACCCATTCCGTTAGCTTAGCACTTGATCGTTTAGTATGTTGCTATTGCTTTCTTCATGACTTATACAAGTTCCTATAACTATGAGATTATGCAACTCCCGTTTACTGGAGGAACACTTTGTGTGCTACCAAACGTCACAACGTAACTGGGTGATTATAAAGGAGCTCTACAGGTGTCTCCAAAGGTACATGTTGAGTTGGCGTATTTCGAGATTAGGTTTTGTCACTCCGATTGTCAGAGAGGTATCTCTGGGCCCTCTCGGTAATGCACATCAATATAAGCCTTGCAAGCAGTGTAGCTAATGAGTTAGTTACGAAATGATGCATTACGTAACGAGTAAAGAGACTTTCCGGTAACGAGATTGAACTAGGTATTGGATACCGACGATCGAATCTCGGGCCAGTAACATACCGATGACAAAGGGAACAACGTATGTTGTTATGCGGTTTGACCGATAAAGATCTTCGTAGAATATGTAGTAGCCAATATGAGCATCCAGGTTCCGCTATTGGTTATTGACTGGAAACAAGTCTCGGTCATGTCTGCATAGTTCTCGAACCCGTAGGGTCCGCACGCTTAAGGTTTCGATGACAGTTATATTATGAGTTTATGAGTTTTGATGTACCGAAGTTTGTTCGGAGTCCCGGATGAGATTACAGACATGACGAGGAGTCTCGAAATGGTCGAGACATGAAGATTGATATATTGGAAGCCTATATTTGGATGTCGGAAGTGTTCCGGGTGAAATCGGGATTTTACCGGAGTACCGGGAGGTTACCGGAACCCCCCGGGCGCTTAATGGGCCTACATGGGCCTTAGTGGAGAAGAGGAGAGGAGGCCATGGCAGGGCCGCGCGCCCCTCCCCCTAGTCCGAATAGGACAAGGAGAGGGGGGCGGCACCCCCCTTTCCTTCCTCTCTCCCTCCTCCTTCCCCCCTTCTCCTAGTCCAACAAGGAAAGGAGGGAGTCCTACTCCCGGTGGGAGTAGGACTCCCCTTGGCGCGCCCCTCCTTGGCCGGCCGCCCCCTCCCCCTTGGCTCCTTTATATACGGGGGCAGGGGGCACCTCTAGACACAACAATTGATCTCTTGATCTCTTAGCCATGTGCGGTGCCCCCCTCCACCATAGTCCTCGATAATATTGTAGCGGTGCTTAGGCGAAGCCCTGCGATGGTAGAACATCAAGATCGTCACCACGCCGTCGTGCTGACGGAACTATTCCCCGACATTCTACTGGATCAGAGTATGGGGATCGTCATCGAGCTGAACGTGTGCTAGAACTCAGAGGTGCCGTAGTTTCGGTGCTTGATCGGTCGGGCCGTGAAGACGTACGACTACATCAACCGCGTTGTTCTAATGCTTCCGCTTTTGGTCTATGAGGATACGTGGACAACACTCTCCCCTCTCGTTGCTATGCATCACCATGATCTTGCGTGTGCGTAGGAATTTTTTTGAAATTACTACGTTCCCCAACAGTGGCATCCGAGCCAGGTTTTATGCGTAGATGTTATATGCACGAGAAGAACACAAGTGAGTTGTGGGCGATACAAGTCATACTGCTTACCAACATGTCATACTTTGGTTCGGAGGTATTGTTGGATGAAGCGGCTCGGACTGACATTACGCGTACGCTTACGCGAGACTGGTTCTACCGACGTGCTTGGCACACGGGTGGCTGGCGGGTGTCTGTTTCTCCAACTTTAGTTGAACCGAGTGTGGCTACGCCCGGTCCTTGCGAAGGTTAAAACAACACTAACTTGACGAACTATCGTTGTGGTTTTGATGCGTAGGTAAGAACGATTCTTGCCCAGCCCGTAGCAGCCACATAAAATTTGCAACAACAAAGTAGAGGACGTCTAACTTGTTTTTGCAGGGCATGTTGTGATGTGATATGGTCAAGACGTGATGCTATATTTTATTGTATGAGATGATCATGTTTTGTAACTGAAGTTATCGGTAACTGGCAGGAGCCATATGGTTGTCGCTTTATTGTATGAAATGCAAATGCCCTATAATTGCTTTACTTTATCACTAAGCGGTAACGATAGTCGTAGAAGCAATAGATGGCGTAAACGACAACGATGGTACGATGGAGATCAAGGTGTCGCGCCGGTGGCGATGGTGATCACGACGGTGCTTCGGAGATGGAGATCACAAGCACAAGATGATGATGGCTATATCATATCACCTATATTGATTGCATGTGATGTTTATCCCTTATGCATCTTATCTTGCTTTGATTGACGGTAGCATTTTAAGATGATCTCTCACTAATTATCAAGAAGTGTTCTCCCTGAGTATGCACCGTTGCGAAAGTTCTTCGTGCTGAGACACCATGTGATGATCGGGTGTGATAGGCTCTACGTTCAAATACAACGGGTGCAAAACAGTTGCACATGCGGAATACTCAGGTTAAACTTGACGTGCCTAGCATATACAGGTATGGCCTCGAAACACGGAGACCGAAAGGTCGAACGTGAATCATATAGTAGATATGATCAACATAGTGTTGTTCACCATTGAAACTACTCCATCTCACGTGATGATCGTGTTGGAAATATGCCCTAGAGGCAATAATAAAATGATTATTATTATATTTCTTTGTTCATGATAATTGTCTATTGTTCATGCTATAATTGTATTATCCGGAAATCGTAATACATGTGTGAATACATAGACCACAACAAGTCCCTAGTGAGCCTCTAGTTGACTAGCTCGTTGATCAACAAATAGTCATGATTTCCTGACTATGGACATTGGATGTCATTGATAACGGGATCACATCATTAAGAGAATGATGTGATGGACAAGACCCAATCCTAAGCATAGCACAAAGATCGTGTAGTTCGTTTCGCTAGAGCTTTTCCAAATGTCAAGTATCATTTCCTTAGACCATGAGATTGTGCAACTCCCGGATACCGTAGGAGTGCTTTGGGTGTGCCAAACGTCACAACGTAACTAGGTGACTATAAAGGTGCACTACGGGTATCTCCGAAAGTGTCTGTTGGGTTGGCACGAATCGAGACTGGGATTTGTCACTCCGTATGACGGAGAGGTATCTCTGGGCCCACTCGGTAATGCATCATCATAATGAGCTCAATGTGACCAAGTGTCTGGTCACGGGATCATGCATTACGGTATGAGTAAAGTGACTTGCCTGTAACGAGATTGAATGAGGTATTGGGATACCGACGATCGATTCTCGGGAAAGTAACGTACCGATTGACAAAGGTAATTGTATACAGGATTGATTTAATCCTCGACATCGTGGTTCATCCGATGAGATCATCGAGGAGCATGTGGTAGCCAACATGGGTATCCAGATCCCGCTATTGGTTATTGACAGGAGAGGCGTCTCGGTCATGTCTGCATGTCTCCCGAACCCGTAGGGTCTACACACTTAAGGTTCGGTGACGCTAGTATGCAGTAACCCAAAAGTTGTTTGGAGTCCCGGATGAGATCCCGGACATCACGAGGAGTTCCGGAATGGTCCGGAGGTGAAGAATTATATATAGGAAGTGCAGTTTCGGCCATCGGGAAAGTTTCAGGGGTCACCGGTATTGTACCGGGACCACCGGAAGGGTCCCGGGGGTCCACCGGGTGGGGCCACCTATCCCGGAGGGCCCCATGGGCTGAAGTGGGAGGGGAACCAGCCCCTGGTGGGCTGGTGCGCCCCCCCTTGGGCCCCCCCTGCGCCTAGGGTTGGAAACCCTAGGGGTGGGGGGCGCCTCCACTTGCCTTGGGGGGCAAGCCACCCCCCTTGGAGATTGCATCTCCTAGGGCCGGCGCCCCCCCTAGGGGCCCTATATAAAGAGGGGGGGGGGGAGGGAGGGCAGCCGCACCCAAGTCTCTGGCGCCTCCCTCTCCCCCGCAACACCTCTCCCTCTCGCAGAAGCTTGGTGAAGCCCTGCCGTGATCGCTGCTGCATCCACCACCACGCCGTCGTGCTGCTGGATCTTCATCAACCTCTCCTTTCCCCTTGCTGGATCAAGAAGGAGGAGACGCTGCACATTGACCAGATTGTCGACTCCACGGCAGGATGTGATTTGCTTTCATTTCTTGATGCATATTCAGGGTATCATCAGATCTTCATGGCAGAAGAGGATGAGGAGAAAACCGCATTCATTACTCCATGTGGCACATACTGCTTTGTACGGATGCCTTTCGTACTAAAGAATGCTGGTTCAACATTCGCAAGGGTAGTTCATGAAGCTTTTGAGCCGCAGTTGCACAGAAATGTAGAGGCTTACATGGATGACGTAGTGGTCAAAAGCAAAGACAGAGCAACTCTGATTCAATATTTGGACGAGACCTTTGCAAATATGCGCAAGATCAACCTTAAGCTCAACCCCGAGAAGTGCGTGTTTGGAGTCCCCTCCGGCAAGCTTCTCGGGTTCTTTGTGTCTCAGCGGGGGATTGAAGCCAATCCCGACAAGATCAAGGCCATTGAGCAGATCGAAGCACCGAAGCGCGTCAAGGATGTACGAAGGCTTGTCGGCTGCGTAGCTGCTCTCAGCAGGTTCATCTCTAAGTCTGCTGAGCGCGCCCTGCCATTTTTCAAAATTTTGAAAAAGGCAGGTCCAATGAAATGGACTCCGGAAGCGGAGGCTGCGCTGCAGGACTTGAAGAGATACCTGCCCTCCACTCCAATACTTGTCGCACCTAAGCCGCAAGAGAAGTTGCTGCTATATCTAGCGGCAACCAATCAAGTGGTTAGTGCTGCGTTAGTAGCGGAGAGGGAGGCGGATGATGAGCCAGCGGCCACGGCAAGTGCGTCCAGCGGCAAGCAGGGGGCTTCCCCGACAAGCTCTGGTCCCGACAAGGATGGATCTGTGCAGCCGCAAGAAGAGAAGCAGAAGAAAATGATGCAGCGCCCAGTTTATTTGTCAGTTCCCTTCTGCAGGGGGCTAGATCAAGGTACTCTGGTGTGCAGAAATTGCTTTTCGGCCTTCTCATGGCCTCGAGAAAGCTGCGCCATTACTTTCAAGCACATGAGATTGCAGTTGTCACTCACTTTCCGTTGAAGAGGATATTGCAGAATCCTGAAGCAACAGGCAGGATTGTCGAGTGGGCACTGGAATTGTCAAGCTTTGGCCTCAGGTTTGAGAGTACTTCAACTATCCAGAGCCGAGCATTGGCAGAATTCATAGCAGAATGGACGCCAACACCTGATGAAGAAACCTCAGAGACGAGCATTCCCGTCAAGGAAGCAAGCAAAGAATGGATCATGTACTTTGATGGTGCCTTCTCGCTGCAAGGCGCCGATGCGGGCGTGTTGCTTGTCGCACCCACCGGAGAGCACCTCAAGTACGTGTTCCAGATGCACTTTCCCAAGGAGCAAGCGACAAACAATACAGCAGAATATGAAGGTTTGCTTGCCGGACTCAGAATCGCGGTAGACCTTGGGATCAAGAAGCTTATTGTTAGGGGTGACTCGCAGCTTGTCGTCCGCCAAGTAAACAAAGATTATCAGAGTCCGTTGATGGAAGCTTACATTGATGAAGTGAGAAAGTTGGAAGAGCATTTTGACGGCCTGCAGATGGAACATGTTCCAAGAGCCCAGAACGATGTTGCCGATGGCCTGTCAAAATGCGCTGCATTAAAGTTACCTGTGGAACCAGGGATCTTTCTGCTCAAGCTGACTCAACCATCTGTAACACCATCATCTGGACAGAACAAAAAGAGGAAGTTGATTTCCGGCGACTACTTTCCGGCAGAGCTCCCCGAAGCCGCCGCCAAGAAGGTCCTCAAGATCAACACCAAGAGTGCTGAGGAGCAGTCGGCTCCGACAAGCCCTAAGGTTTGTTCCGTTGAAGCAGACGCTCCCGACAAGTTTTGCTCCGGCAAGCTTGCCGGGGAACATCAAGCTCTGGCTGAGCCGCAAGTTCTTGCCGTAGAAGCAGATGTTCCCGCAGCAGCATTTGTGCCTTTAGTCCTTGTTGTTGAGCCACAAGCTCCGACATGGGCGCAACAGATTGTCCGTTTCCTTCAAACAGGAGAACTTCCCGAAGAGCAAGAAGAAGCAGAGAGAGTAGCCCGACAATCAAGTATGTACCAGTTTGTCGACGACATACTGTACAGAAGAAGATTCAACGGAGTGAAATTGAAGTGCATTCCCCGGGAAGATGGACAGAAGCTGTTGGCGGAGATACATGGAGGCATATGTGGTCATCACATTGGCGCAAGAGCACTTGCCGGCAAAGCATTCTGGCAAGGTATCTTTTGGCCAACAGCCCTCCAGGATGCAACTGCACAAGTAACCAAATGTGAAGCGTGCCAGTTCCATTCCAAGCAGATACACCAGCTAGCTCAAGCTCTCCAGACGATCCCTTTATCCTGGCCATTTTCGGTCTGGGGGCTCGACATCCTCGGCCCTTTTCCCCAAGCTGTCGGGGGCTTTGAGTACTTGTACGTTGCAATCGACAAGTTCACAAAGTGGCCGGAAGTGGAAGCAGTGAGGAAGGTGACAGCACAGTCAACAGTCAAGTTCTTCAGGTCAATTGTTTGCCATTTCGGAGTCCCTAACAGGATCATCACCGACAATGGCACACAATTCACGAGCCGCACCTTCATGCAGTACGTCCAAGATCTTGGCGCCAAGGTCTGCTTCGCTTCTGTTGCTCACCCAAGAAGCAACGGTCAAGCAGAGAGAGCAAACGCTGAAGTGCTGCGCGGGCTCAAGACCAGGACTTTTGACAGGCTGCACAAGTGCGGAAAGAACTGGATTGAGGAGCTGCCGGTGGTTCTTTGGTCGATCAGGACGACGCCAAATCGAGCCACTGGCCAGACACCTTTCGCTCTAGTCTATGGAGCAGAGGCAGTTCTCCCCACGGAACTCGTATACGGATCGCCTCGAGTGCTCGCTTATGATGAGCTTGAGCAAGAGCAGCTGCGACAAGACGATGCGCTGCTCCTTGAGGAAGATCGTCTTCAGGCTGCTATACGAGCTGCTCGATATCAGCAAGCTTTGCGTTGCTACCATAGCCGCAAAGTTAATGCCAGAAGTCTCGAGGAAGGCGACCTTGTTCTTCGGCGTGTTCAATCCGCCCAGAATTCCAACAAGTTGACGCCGAAGTGGGAAGGCCCTTATCGGGTGAAGCGAGTCACTAGGCCCGGCGCTGTCCGCCTTGAGACCGAAGATGGCTTTCCGGTGAGCAACTCCTGGAACATTGAGCATCTTCGTAAGTTTTACCCATAAGGCGCGGTTGCTGGAACCTGTTCCGGCAACCACCTTTTGTACAAGCCTTGCCACTGTTGCATGTAACCCTTTGTACAAAGCCGGGCGCAGATCCCGTGCATAAATAAAAATCATATGCTCCGCACATCTTGTCAAATTTCATGCTTTTTTCTTTTTTGCATGTATTATCTAACACTTTGTGCAGCACTTGCCCCCGGTAAGCAATAACGAGCCTTAAGGCTCCATATCTTTATTTTCTCTTCTTTCTTTTTCTCAAAAAGAAGGTTCCTTCGCCCACAAGTTCACCGGGGGGGAAGGAGAAGATAATGGTACGGACCAGGCGTCGTTCAAGAAAGCATCGCCTTGCCGGGACGCAGACGACAGAGAAGCTAAGTTGTCAAAGTTTGAGCACAATCAGTTTAAAAACTTCTTAAGTTATCTTCCTTGAACGACCGTGCTTTGTATGGAAAACCTGTTCGCGGAGGAACCAACTCGTAACTAGTTGCGCCCTTACTTTGTTTCGAGTCCGCTCAACAACTTAAGTGTGCTGCGACTAGTTGCGACAAGGTTTCTTGCCGGACGCAGCACCGCCAGCAGGCTGCTGATGTTCCGCACTCAGCGCTCGTGGCAAGAGTGCCTGCGCCGGCAAGTTCCCTAAAAGTGTAGGGTAAAGACATACAAAGAAAGGAATCAAGTAAAGGAAATAACATAGCAAATACTGCCCAAGATAAAGTTATATTACAAAAATGACTTGCCGCGCTCTAATAGATTGTTCCCGTAACATGTTTGGCAGCGGCAAGAAAAAGGAGAAAACACGCGGCCTAATCTACGCGGTCGCCATCAACCCTCCTGACTTCATTCACCTTGTCCACAATGGGCGTGACAAGGGCCTTGAGCTCCTCAAGATCAGCACCCGCCGGCAGCTTCTTGAGGACGTTGGTGAGGTTGAGGCCCGGGTTGCGGAAGAGCACCTTCACCAACACCTTCTCCAGAACTCTGGCGCAGATTGCGCGCGACTCGTCAGCCAGCTGCTTTGGGATCCTTTCCCGGAGTTGCTGGAGAGCCGTCGCCACGCCCTTGAAGAACAGAGTGAGCTTGGCGCTGGGCTGGAGGTTTTCGTCGGAGGAGTACCCGAAGCCCTCCAGTTCCAGCTGCGTCAGCTCCTCGTCGATGACTGCGGCGATGTTGAAGAGGCCCTCCGTCCAGAGCTCCACAGTATCCCTGAAGGTGTTCTGGGTTTCGGCGGCCCTTGTCAGTAGCGCCTCGTTGGCCTTGAGCTCCTCCTTCAAGTCCGCCTCCCGCTTCTTGGCGCCGTCCAGCGTCTCAGTCAGCGTGGCCAGCTTCAGCTCCAGATCAGCATTTGAATCCTTGGCGGCACTCAGCTCTTTGCCCCTCTCGAGGAGACGACCCTGCAGCTCGCCATGGGCAAGGGCGTCCTTCTCGCGCTCGCGCTGGATCGCGGCAAGTTCTTCGTTCTTCGTCTTGAGAGTGGCTTCTAGCTGCGTCGCCTTCACCTCCAGCTCCTTCTTGGCGGCCTCGGCAGCTGCGGCAGCATCTTTCGCTTCCTTGAGGGCCCCGCCAAGTGTCTCCTCGCGCGCGGCAAGCTCCTCCTCATAGCTGTCCAAGTTGACCTTCCTCTGCGTCAGCTCGCCTTCTCGCATGGACATCTCCTCGGCGGCAAGCCGCTGCTGCTCTTCGGCTTCAGCCTTCTCGAGGAGGAAGGCCTTCCGCGCCTCAGCAAGCTGCGCCCTCTCCTCTGCAATGGACCGGAGGGCCTCTTGGTTGCGGCTCTGGAGCTCCTCCGCATGCTTCTCTATGTCCACTCCTGCCTGTGCGACAAGCGCTTCCCGGGACTCAGTTTGGCTTGTCGGGCGCGGTAGAGCGACACTAGCTTCCGGAGCAGCTGCTCCTCCTCATACTCGCCGCTGCTGCTGCTTGGCGCGTCAACCACTGTCAGTCCAGCAGAGGCGAGCACTTCTCCGTCAAAAGCCTCTCCCTCGACCGGCGCCCTGGAGCTTGACGCCCAGGGGAGCTTGATGAAGACACCGTCGCCGGCCTTCAAGTAGGCGCCGGGCTGGGGCTCTTCGGAGCCTGGCGCTGCGTCAGTGGCGGAGGGATCGGCGGTCGGCGTAGCGCCTTGCGCTCCTGCGGCCCCCGGGTCGTCAGTGCGATCGCCGGATCCCTCGCCAGCTCCTGCACCGGCAGCCTTGGCGGCCTCTTCGTCGGCGGGATCATCAGCGCCGGCCTCTTCTTCGGTGGCGGCGGCATCATCAGTGCTGCCACGCACGTTCTCCTCGCCGGTGGCCTCGGTCTCCATCGGCTCCGTGGAAGGAGGATCTGAAGACAAACAAAAAGTCAAGAAAATATCCAAAAAAGAAGATCAGAAAAAGAAGAAGAACCCAAGGGAAGTTTTCTGACAAGAAGGACTACCTGTGCTGGGCTCTGTAATCATGGGCTCCACCACCGGGGGATCACTAGTCCCGTCCCTTGCCGGAGAACTGCCCCTTGCCGGGGACCTCTCCCTTGCCGGAGAGCGCTCCCTTGCCGGGGAGTCATCCCTTGGCGGCGTAGTG